>CM063500.1:10328816-10346342 GCA_032207245.1 Pardosa pseudoannulata | reverse complement strand
CATTGAAGATAATTTCCAATTATTCCCGACTCTTACTGATCAGCAAAAATTGATTTTTGCTAAACGACTTTTAGTAGGAACAGATAAAACTTTTTTTATTTTCACAACGGAATCTTAATTAGTACGACGCATTTAAAACCGTGTTACTTCATGAGTTTTCGGATAAAATCCCATCAATTGCCATTCATAAACAACCGAAAATAGGAAAATGCGCTCAAGTGAAAGTTTTATGCAATATTTTATTGCAATGCGCGAAATTGCGAATCATGGTGACGGTGTCATTGACGAAGCTTCTGTCATTCAGTATACAATACAGGGAATAATAGGTACTCCATCCGATAAAATATTTCTCTACGGTGCAAAATCGTATTCGGAATTCAAGGAAAAACTCCAAACTTATGAATCGGTAGTTAGTGCTAGAAATATAAGCAATTCATATCCATCGAATTTTAAAAATACCCATGAAGACAATAGACGCGGTAATGGAAGAAAAATACCCAACCAACAAAGAGACTCAAAAATTAATGACGCTATTCCATTTAAAGCTAAACAAAGTTGTTTTAATTGCAACGAGGTAGGACATCTCTCTCGGTCGTGCCCTAGTCGTTCTCTTGGCCCCAAATGCCTGGCATGTGGTCTTTTTGGACACAAATCTACAGATTGCCGTCGTAGTACTAAACAAGGAAGTTCGACTTTACCTGATGATGTAAATACTTTACATATACAATCCTCTCACGGCAACATGTGCAAAGAGGTCGTTATTCTTAACAGTTCAATTTCAGGATTAATTGATACAGGAAGTGAAGTCACACTAATGAATCAAAACACGTGGATTCAACTTATTTCTCCTCCACTTTTAAATATTTCTGGAGTATTAACTGGTTTCGGATTTTCTAAAATTCCTATTATTGGCTATTTTCAAACCACTATTAACATTGATAACCAAAATTTTCCGGTTCAAATTAGAGTAGTTCCAAATCATTCTATGCAATTTTCTCTTATTGTCGGATGCGACGTAATTAAGAATGCGAAACTAACCATTTCACCAGACGGTATATTTTTTTCAAAACCCCATGAGCAATGTCTTGAATCTCCTTCCGATTCTTTCATTTTTTCAATACAAGACGATGGTCCGGATTTCGATATTAGTCCAACTGTTTCGAAAGAAACATGTGCTACAGTAGATACTTTGTTGCGCTCTTATGTTCCAAACAAAACAAAAACGACGGATATAAATCGGCTTAATATCACTGTAACAGATGACAAACCCATTTTTCACCCACCTAGATGTCTTCCCTTTGTTGAACGAGAAATCGTTGAGACACAAATAAATGAATGGTTAAAACACAAAATTATTGAACCTTGTTCATCTCAGTATGCTAGTCAAGTTCTAGTTGTACGTAAAAAAGACGGTACTCCCCATGTCTGCATCGATTACAGAAAACTTAATAGAGTTCTAATTAAGGATCATTACCCTCTACCCCTTATTGAGGACATACTAGATAAACTTCAAGACGCCCAAATTTTTACTACTCTTGATCTTCGTAACGGATTTTTTCATGTGCCGGTAGCTGAAGAAAGTAAACCATACACAGCTTTTGTAACTCACAACGGACAATTCCAATTCCTTAAAATGCTATTGGTCTTTCCAATTGCCCATCAGTCTTCCAACGCTTTATAAACTATGTTTTTCGTGATTTAATAGTGAAAGGTTATGTTTTGCCCTACATGGATGATATTGTAATTCCAGCCAAGGATGAAGACGAGGCCTTTCATCGGCTCAATATTGTGCTCAAAGTTGCTAGTGAATACGGTCTAGAAATTAATTTTCGTAAATGTCAATTTCTTCATAAGAAAATAGAATTTCTTGGACATTTAATTGAAGGTGGTAAACTTTTTCCTTCCCCTTCGAAAACAAAATATGTAATTAACTACCCCGTATCAAACAATACAAAAGAAGTCCAACGATTTCTTGGTCTCACGAGATATTTCAGGAAATTCATCCCCTCGTATTCCATCATAGCGAAACCCCTTAGTGATTTGCTTCGTAAAGACACCCCTTTTCAATTTCAGGCTGATCAGAAAGCCGCATTTCATAAATTAAAGCATCTACTTTCTCAAAAACCCGTTTTAAGTATTTTTAATCAAAACAGTCCCATAGAAATTCATACAGATGCATCAATTGACGGTTTGGGGGCAGTCCTACTTCAGAAATTCATGAAAGATAACAGTTTTCATCCTGTTTATTACATGTCGAAAAAAACATCTGACAACGAACGAAAATATACCAGTTACGAACTAGAGGTTCTTGCAATTGTTGAAGCGTTAAAAAAGTTCCGTATTTACGTCCTTGGTTCACATTTTAAAATTATCACAGCCTGCAATGCTTTTGTGAAAACTGTAAATAAAAAAGAACTCAACTCACGTATTGCTAGATGAGTTCTATACCTTCAAGACTACGATTATGAAATTGAGCACCGTACCGGCTCAAAGATGGCTCACGTGGATGCCCTTAGCAGAAGTCCGTGTTGCATGACAATCCAAGACAGTGTTCTTCTCCAGTTTCGCAAAGCACAAGGAACTGATGATCTCATTTCGACGATAAAAACACTTCTCCTAAAAACGCCATCTTATGATAACTTTATAGTCAAGAACAATCTACTTTACAAAAACATCAACTGAATTGACTTACTTGTGGTACCCGAGGATATGCAGGCAAACATTATTAAAGCAGCTCATGGACGAGGACACTTCGCTGTAGTTCGCACCCAAGAACTTTTAAACAAAGAGTATTTCATCCCAAACTTAAAGGAAAAAATTGAACAGTGTATCCATAATTGTGTTACATGTATCCTAAATAATAGAAACAGTGGAAAACGAGAGGGAATGCTGCCCCCCATATACAAAGGTGACACACCCCTCCAACGTAAAAAAGCAAATCTGAAAGGCGCAAAACAGCAAATTTGCAAAGCCCAAGATGAAAATCATCGCTGTTCTTACAACCTGCGACGAAAACAAGCCCCAAAATTTCAATTACATGAACTTGTGACAATCAAACGAACCCAATTTCGACCTGGTCGTAAACAAAAGTTTCTTGGATCATATAAAGTAACAAAAGTGAAAAAAAAATATATGATGTAGAAAATTGTGCATTCTCCGATGGACCATCAAAAACATCAACATGTGCAGAATACATGAAACCATGGTCCAACAACATTGGAGAAATTTCCATTTTTTATTTTCTTTATAATTGTTTACTTTTTCATAACTAATATTCTTTTTATGTTTAGTTACTTGCTGTCATGTGTGCGGTATTGTATTATTATTTCTGGTTTGTTCCATTTAGTAAATATTGTATTGTAAGTATTGTGTAATAATTTAACTCTTTCATACTCATGTTATTATATTATAATGTTTTTCATTTAATTATATAAGTATGTTACTCCAGGCGAGGTCGCCTGTTCGGTCATGATGGCCGAGTGTAGGAATGTCCCGCCATGAAACCACTTCACTTGTGGAATGTAACTCAAGAGCACCACTTCAGATGTACCCTGCCGCCTGACGGCAGACGATCACTCCGCTAGCGAGCCGATAAGACGTATCGCTCGCTCGGTTCCCGTATTCTTTAATTATTTTATGTCTAATTATTTGTATTTGTTCTGTTAATCGTAATAAATGTTGTGTTGTTAAAGATGGTCGTTGCTTTTTCCCACGGTATTACAATTGATAAGTTCTGAAAGTATATAAATGTTTACTTTTTACTAAGAAATCTTCTCAGACAAAATAAAGATGCTGTAACTACAGTAATATGTATACGTATCAATGTATATATACACATATATTTATATATATTTATACATATGTATATATATATATATACATATATATACATATATACAAATACATATATATACATATATACATAAATACATATATACATATATATAAATACACACACACACACACACACACACACACACATATATATATATATATATATATATATATATATATATATATATATATATATATATGTAGAAACCCAGAGGCGTTAGGATAGCGTTTCGCTCTCCCACGACACAGGTCTGAAGTTCGATCCCCACACTGGGCAAGGTTGACTCCGCCTTTCATCCCTCCAGTGGGTAGACAAACTAAGGATCAAGTATGCTTGATAACGAAACACTGGGGGTTCCGCGGTTGACCACCTAACCGGAATATATGCTTCGCACCCCAGGGCCCTTGGTCTAGGAAACGGAGATTGGCACAGTAGGCACTGCCCCCCTTGGGGCTGTTGCGCAGAGAAGTTTAGTTTAGTATATATATTTATATATATATATATATATATATATATATATATATATATATATATATATATATATATATATATATATATATATATATATATATATATATATATATATATATATATGTATTTATACATACATATACAAACGCATATTATATATATTTTATTATTTTTATTTAGGTTGTTAGTTATATGGTATGGTTTGGTTTGGTCTGGAGCACTACGGTCTACTTTTTGCAACACGAGGGCTAATGAGACCGGAACCTACTGCTTAAAGCCGATTCCGAACGGCTACGAACATCCATGCCACAGTGGTATTTGAACCCACGAATCACTAACCACACTAACCATTCGGCAATCGTTCGGCTGTTAGTTATATGGAGCTGTCATATAAACATGATAGTAAGAGACTATACAGTGGGTTTAAGTTCTAAATTAACTAAGTTTGGTTTAAAGTTCTACAGTCTACTTTTTGTTCTACGAGGGCTAGTCAGACCGGGATCTAATGTTTTAAAGCCGATACAACTACGAATATCCATGTTAGGGCGAGACTCGAATCCACGAACTCTGCCGCCAAAGAGTAGCGCCTTACCCATTCGATCATCGTTCGTCGAATCTAATAGGAATCTTCAATGATATGAGACTAACAAATATCTCAGACGAGGGAGGATAAAACCACAGAACCGACCTCGATGACAGCAATTAAACAATTTGAAATATACATTAAAATTTATATGTAACTACACAAAATTTCACAAAAATCATATTGTCGTTACAGTGAGTAAATTATAAATCAGGATCATAAGAAAAAATCAGTGTTATTATTAAACTAATAAATCCCATTATTAGAATGAATATAAATGGCGATTTTATTCATTTTAAATTAGGATACATCTGGGGAGTTTTCAAGTCAGAATTAATACTACAAGAGTTTTTTAAAGGCAGTATTTTTATTCACAACGAAACAAAACATAACCTAAAGTAACTATCTGTTTTAGAGTAAGGTAATCTCAAAATATCGCATTTAAGAGATTATTTATCTAGTTTCCATAAGATAATGAAGATTCGTTTGAACAATACCTACAAAAATAAAATAAGAATTTTGTATTGTTCATAATAAATAAAATTTGAACCTTTACTACCGTTGTAGCTTTATTAAGATCTTCAGCTCTGCTGCGTGTACTTAGATAAAGGGATTTTAACAAGTAAGTATTAAACTGATTTTAAGCGTATGAGAGGTCTAAAGTTTGTTAAATTTTTGCAATTTTTGAATTTTAAAATTTTTATATAGCAAACTAAATGTTTCTCTATATTTTCATATTAATACTTTTGCCATAGCTTAACAGGCACGATAATTCTACTGAATTAACTTATCAAGTTTGCATATAATTTAAGCTATAAAAGCCTTTTTCTCAAATTCATATTTTTTAGTTTGCATACAAATCTTACAAACTATAATACATAATTAAATACATATACAGGGCGTATGTTGTAAAGACTTTAAATTAGGGAAGCTTCCCTGATTATAAACGGGGGCCATATCCATAGCCAAGTGAATAGATACTATATTTTAATTTTTTATATAGCAAACGAATCTTTTCTGCATATTTAGAATACTTACATTTTTACTACAGCTTTACTGGCACAAAAATTATCCGAAATTAACATGTCATTCTTGCATATAATTTGAGCTTTAGAAGACTTTCACAATTAAAATTTGTTTAGTTTGGAATTTTTTGTGTTGATGGAAACACATATACAGAGTATATATAGTAATCAGGTAAATTTTCCTGATTATAAAACGGGGGTCGTATGCTTTGTAAAGTGTATATATACTGTATTTTAATTTTTCCTACAGCAAACTGCAAACTATTTTGCATATTTTGACACTAATACTTTTACTATAGCTTAAATGGCAAAACAATTACATCAAATTAATGTGTCACTTTCCCACATAATTTGGGCTGTGAAAGGCTTAAATTTAATACTTCCCTATATCCCTAAATTAATATTGATATTTTTGATATATTGAGATACTACTATGAAATAGGAGTGACTAGACATTATTATTTTCAAAAGACTAACAGTATCTAGATATTCAACCCATAAATCTCTGATATTAACAGAAGGAACGAATAAGCAAGTTACAGAGATATATTAACATGCGCACGTGATACTGGTTATTGGGATCAAGCTATTCATAGATATAACTACCTACACATATCGCTGGCTATTGCAATAAAACAGTGAATACTAATATATTAGATATATCCCAATAGATAAAAGTCAATAGCAGATGCCGAAACAGGACACTAATGACCTTCCTGTTTTCCCTAACTGTATTATACGAATGTTTCGGGATATATTGGGATATACTACCAAAAACATTGACGGAGATGATCTACAACGGTAAATTTTCTAACTTGTGTTTGTATCAAATATGCAAGTAAGTAAGTCAAACAAATGCAATAACTGGGAGAAATATTCCTTTATATTAATATTAGAGGAATATTAAGGCTATCTTGTGGCTATTCACATCACAAGCATAGAAAAACAGAACCACAGACAGAGATATAATTTAAAATATTGTTATCATGATACTTGAAGTATATCAATGTTTGACAGTATATTGATAAACAACCCAACCCTAACACTCACACATTCTAAACAATTTTTATCTCTGGTCGAAAGAATTTTTTTAATGAATAGCTGTTTACCTATATCCAATACTTTAATGCATACAGAATTTATTGAAATTGAAACTTTTATAGTGAAATATCTTCGAAACTAAGTGCTCTATAAAACCTTTAAGTTAACCCTTTGGAATAGGTCGGGACATATGTGTCCCACGCTTGTAGTAAATTGTTTTCAAGGCTTCTGGGCTTTATATATCCTATATAAAATATCTGATGATATATATATATATATATATATATATATATATATATATATATATCTCGGCCCTTTGCGTAAAAATCGAGTACTCTAAATTCATAAAATTATCTTTTGGCACTAGGACTTATATTTACATAAAATCTTACTTCAGATACAACAGAAGTAAAAGAAAAGTAAATAAGTCTCTTAAAAGGGTTAAAGGGCGATTTAAGTTTAAAAAACCCCTTTAAGTTACAGAGAATTTTTTTCTTCCCTTTATATTACAAACTATTAAAATTTATCAGTCATTAGGAAAAATTAAAATCCTGGATAATTACCTATTCAATTAATCCGTTATTTGAACAATATTTATTGCCCGATAAAATATCTTTAATAACACAAACAGTTTGATGATACTCGGAAAATTAGTTTATATTTGTGGAATACATTCACCATGATCAAAGCAGATAATTGACACATGGCTTCCTCGTATGCTAATTAAATAATGCTCATTTTTTGTTTTAATTATATCGTTTATAATCAGAATTGTCATTTGCACAATCACTTCAAGGTTCAAAGTTTGTTTTGTTTCTCAAGGTCAGGGACGTTTGAGTAGAGTTCAGATACTAAGCGGTGAGTGGCAATAATAATGAGTTATATTGAGATTTTTTTTCTTATAATCCAAAAATTTCGCTATTCCAGTACTTTCTTCACTCTGCATTAGGAAGTAGTAAAATGGTAAAAAATAAATTCAAAATTATTCTTTGCAAATAACACATTTCCTTTTTCTTTTTAAAAAGGGACTTAAAAATCATTACTGCCTGGGAAAACGTGATTATATTTCCATTGTTGTAGAGTTTAAGTACTGCCATCTGGCGAAGACTGCCAGAGTTAATACTCATGGAGAGGTTTTATGCTGTAAAGTGCAAACTGCAATCAAAAATAGAAAAGCAATTATTAAATCCTAAATATAAAATTTCAAGATTTCCCAATGTTCTCTCCATAATAGTCTCATCTTTGCAATTCTTAAAAAGAACATTAGCAATTCTTAAAAAGAACGTTAGTTATTTTTAAGAGTTTATAAGGTTGATTTATAATCAGCCTCTTGAAATTTAGATGTTAAGAAAGAGTTCTTAATTAGAAACATCAAGTTTTATTATTGTTGGTAAAGCAGCTGCGAAGGTTGCAACCATGGTGGACATCGACAACCATACATATGTTGCCAACATTCGTTTTCACAAGTTAACATAAACTAAACGATTACATTTCTTTCATCGATATACAAAGTGAACCTTACAAGTCTCAAAGATGTTTTTGTGATAAAAGGAATAAACTGTTTCCTTAATTTTTCAACTGCACCTCGTACAGTTCTAAATTGTTAATTTGAAGTGTTTAATTTACTTGGTGTATTATTTAGTTTATATATCTGGCCTTATCTTTTGCTGTTTTTATATTTGATTTTGTTATTTTGCCTCAACTCTTTTTTTGTCCAATTCTTATCATTTTTATGTGCTGTCCATATTAGTTTGTAATGGTCTTTGTCAAATGTAACATATTGTGGCAAATTTTGATGTAAACTCTGTAGAGTGGAGCGATCCCACTGCATATGTCTTAGCCGGGTGGTTGTTGACATTTTCTTGCACCCTCTATGTCTTTTGGAGAAGTTACAAACATCTTGACTGATGTTGACTGAGAGTGTGGATGGATGCGTTCCAAACTAATAGTTTGTAATGGTTTTTGACCAATATAATCTCTTTTAGCAAAATTGCAAAAATGGTGTATAGAATAGCTCTGTTACCCTAGCCAAGGTTTGTTTGTATGGTGGTTGGAAGTTGTTATAACCATCTATGGCTCTTTGAGAAGTTATAAACATTTTAACCCTTTTCATCCTTACGGTACTTATAAGTATCGCTTCAATCAAACACCTATATATCTCTAATAAAGCAGTTTTTCCTGACGGTACTCACAAGGACATAAACGATGCAATTCCGACAGCAGAAAAAAAATGACAGCACCAATCAGAAATTCTTTTTATTCACATAGTAAGGATTTTATAATTGGCATACTGCATCCGAAGGTCATTTTGTGGTAGAGTTGATACACGTGTTGTTTAATTGAGTAAATTTAGTGGTTTATTACCAGTTATTTGGTACTATTATTTTTTAGAGACTTCTATACTTCGCAGGTAAGCATTTCATTTGTTTTATTCACAATTTAATGTTTTATTTTCTATCATAGAGTCAAAAATATATGTTGGTACTAGAAAGTACCAGCTGCAAAATTAACTACTAAAATACAGTAAAAATTAATTTTGTTTATTCTATGATTCTTCTTCATTAAAACTTATCTAATGATACAAAAATGCAGTAAAAAAATTTATGGTAAATTAATTCAGGATATAAAGGGTTAATTGATGGGAACTGAGGAGGTTGCATTCTAAACCAACTAATCAAACTTTACTTCAAATTAGGACCATTATTACTTAGCTATTATGCTTGCATTCCTTCCTTTTTCTACATTTTATGATCCACAAACTCCATTGTAAATCAAGTATTTATTTTCAGGTTAAAGATTTCAGAAACTATGGCCATTTCAACGGGCTTCTATACTTTAATTCTTGCCCTATGTGTATTTGAATTAAACGCTTCGAGTTTACCTGATTTGAGAAAGTACGATTTACAAAATTGGAATAGTGGACAATTAGCCAAGACATCTTTATCAGAATATACGGGGATTAAAAGCCAGAATGCAGTTGAACCTCCTTTGCTGGTTGGATCTTTCAACATACAAACTCTCGGAAAAAGGAAGTTTAAGAACTTGGATATAATGGACATCGTCGAAAGGGTAAGTATTTACTTGTAATTTTTTAACTCAAGAGGTCTGAAAAAGAATCAACAAGGCCACTTAGACTTGCATTTATTTACTCGTTCTTCTTAAGGTAGCATTGTTAAGTTTAAAAAAATTCGAAAAAGATGTTTGGGATCAGATACCATGTGGTAAAATATCGATTCGTAGCACCATCTAAGTTGAGTGGATAGAGTTAATTCCTGCACAGTTGAAAAATCAACCTGGGTTTCTCGGAACTATTGGGATTGTGAAACTTCTAAAGGCTGAATTTTAAACGAAAAGTTTCTAAAAAAATATGCAAAGAGTTTATTCAAGAAGTGAATGAATAATTTTGCATGGCTAAATTACAATGTTAGTGAATTGACGTAGGGAAATATTGACCAACATTTCTAAATATTGAAAAATTGTATTCGGGAATACTGGGGAATATTGGCTAACATTGCTAAATATCAAGAAATAATATTCAGGGATATTGAGGAAAATGACCAGCATTGTTTGTTATCAAGAAAGGATGTTCAGAGATATTTGGAGATGTTGGGCAACATTGTTAAATATCAAGAAATTATATTGAATGATATTGAGGAATAATGGTCAGCACTGTTTATTATCAAGAAAGGATATTCAGAGATATTGGGAAATGTAAGCCAACACTTAAATATCAAGAAATTATATTCAGGGATATTGGAAAATACTGACCAACATTCTAAATATCAAGAAATGATATTCAGAAATATCCAGAAATATTGGCTGATATTGCTAAATATCAAGAAATGATATTCAGGGTTATTAGGGAATATTGGTCATATCAAAAAATATATATTTCAATATATCAAAATATATCAAAAAATATCAAGAACTGATATTCAGGGATATTGGGAAATATTACTAAATATCAAAAAATGATATCCAGGTCCATTTGATGTCCTTTCGAACATATTTAGTTCACAGATTCATCCTTTTGAGAGTACGTAGAATGCAATTTCCTAAATAATCTACAAAATTTCCAATTATTTTCCATTATTATGAGTATGTCGATCCAATTTTCCATTTGGATCGACATTTTGACTTTTCGAACAGTGCACATAAATTTACTTTTTCAAACAGATCCTTGGACTTAAATCATGGTAAATTGTTTAATGTATTATAAAAATTCATTTTACAGTAGATTTAAAAGGAAAACATGTTTTAAGACAATATAAAAATTCTACAAGATATTTTTTAGCGGTATCTAAAAAGGGGTCAAGGTCAAGGTCATTAGGTTTTACGGAGTACCTAGCGAAGTGGAAAGTCTTCACTTTAACCTCCGAATGTAAAACAGATCAAAACATGAATTTAGGCCTCTAGGCAAAACGTATTCCAAACAACAATTTAATACACTCCATCTCACAAGGAAGCGAGGAGGTGAGAACGTTTTCATAAAAAATTATGAGTAACCAGCGCATTGTCTAATTAGGGGATAATTAGTCTGGAACCTTGACTATGACCAGTAGGTATGGTTAACAGCAATACATAGTATTCAATACAACGTGAAGCGCAGGAATTAAATAAATACACAAAAAAAACGAGGAAAACCAGGGAATACCATTGAAGGGTTAAATCCTTTTTAAGTCTTATATGGTTAGTGAGAAGACTTTTTTGTTCTATATGCAAAATATTAAGAAAGCACTATGTGTTTTAATTAATCGATTTGACCGGGTTCAAATCTGCCACCAATCAAAACGATCTACAATAGTGAAAATAAGACTTATTTTCAAACGTTGTGAATATCTTTTGTCAATGAAACTATTGGAATTTTCTGACTTTCTCATACTTTTTCCGTTACATACGTTTTGTGGCAATATAAGAATAATACAAGTGTAACACTATAAATCCAACACAAACTATCTACATTTAACAATTACGTTTAATTATTAAAATATTTACACATATTTACAAGTTTTACTTAATATTTAACATTATTGAAAATGCAGAGAGCAGGAGGCCCTCGCACACACCAACACAACACAACGGACACTCTAACAGTCTGTCCTTTTAGGCTAAAACAAAAGTGTGCGCGCGCAGATGGCCGTTGCGCGCTGCTACATCCTTCCCCTCAACCATCGACTAATGTCCTCATGTCGATGGGTGAAGTCTAGGAGATCTTCTGACTGGGGTAGAGTTTGGCTGTTGCTCACTTTCTGACCATTTAGGTCGACCTCTTCTTTTCAGGGGCAACATTGGGTTGCTCTTTCCTTGCCCTCTATAAGGTTGGAGGCATGATGAGTGGTATTTTCCTATGGGAGTAAAAGGATTATTTTGGGTAGCAATCAAATAAGATGTAGGAGATTGTACTTTATAAATAACATATGGACCATCGCGTCGTGGCATAAATTTAGCTGTTCTGTCGGATTTGGTTTGACTTTTGGGATGGAGAGTTACCCACACTTTATCACCTGTTTTGAATTGAGGCGTTTTTCTGATATGTTTATCAGCATAAAGTTTATTTTTATCCTGTTTCAATTCTATATCAGACTTCAACTGATTCATATAATTTGCCAAACGTTTCAAATAGGGCGTTATCTCGGGCACGAAGTTGTCATTTGAGATAATAGCTCGAAGGTCGCGAGTAATATCATCTGTTGTTCGAAGCTCCCTTCCGAACGTAAGAAATGCTGCTGTTTCACCTGTTGTGTCGCATCTTGCTGTGTTCAGGGCAAAACGTATGGTTGGGAGTTTCTCACTCCAAATAGTGTGGTTACCTTTGACAAGGATTGCCAATCTTGGTTTTAAGTCTCGGTTCTTCCTCTCCACCGGGTTTGCCCGTGGGTGATATACCGGGGTTAACACCTGATCTATATTAAGAAGATAACAAACTTGCTGCATCACTGAACTAACAAACTGACTTCCATTGTCACTTATTATTCTTCTTGGGAATCCATAACGTAAATAAACTTCTTCTATCAGGGTGATAGCACATTCCCTAGCTGTAGCATGTTCTAATGCGAAAAGTTCAGTCCATCTAGTAGCACAGTCTTCTACTATAAATATCCATTTTTTACCATCAGGACTCTTGGGTAATGGTCCAAACAAGTCAATTGAAATTGATTCAAAACGTTGGTTATAGACAGGTGTTTGTAGCAAACCTGAAGGTTTCTGATTACTAGCTTTAAATCGGCAACAATCTTCACAATTCTTTATGTACTCTGTAATGTATCTACGCATGCCAGTCCAGTAGTACCGCTTCGCTATCTTACATAGTGTTCCTTCTACACCATAATGTCCCGCCATTGGGGCATCATGATATTCTTTCAGTATTCTTTCACATTCATGCTTTGGCACTACTAACTGGGCTTCTTCTGTCTCTGCTTCTGGTGAATATCGGTATAAAACTCCTTGATTCAACAAATATCCCCGATTTAGCCAATTTGTAAAATTTTCATCTTTAGCAGGACTCTCAAATGATTCAATGATCTTTTTAAGATCTGCGTCCTTAAGTTGTTCTTCTCGTAATTCTCTGGGACTTCGTGTTGGCATATCAATGGCAATTTTGCAGAATTGGCAATATTCTTCAGCGTGTTGGCAGAAAGGTCTTGACAAGAGATCTGCCACAACGTTGGCTCTTCCAGGTATGTATTCCATCTTTGGGGCAAACGACTGGACTTGCAAAGCCCAACGAGCAAGTCTTCCAGTTGGAGATTTTAAACTCATTAGCCAACGAAGAGGTTGATGATCTGATGTCACTGTTATATCTTGTCCCTCGATGTATCCCCGAAATTTATTTAGGCCCCAAACCACTGCCAACGCTTCTCGTTCTGTGGTTGTATAGTTCCGTTCTGCATCGTTTAATAGTCTGCTCGCATATTCAATAGGGTGCTCCTCAGCTCCCTCACCTTGCAACAGCACTGCTCCAAGCGCGTAGTTGCTAGCATCGGTTCGCAAGATGTATGGCTTATTTGAGTCATTTTGTCGTAGAACAGGAGGACTAATCAGATGATATTTTAGGGTTTTAAATGCGTTTTCCTCTTCTTTTCCCCATTTCCAAGGGCTATTTTTCTTCGTGAGATTACTTAAGGGCCTTGCTATGTCAGAAAAGTTCGGTACAAATCTTCTATACCACGAGCAAGTTTGCAAAAAGGATTGGACTTGCTTTAAATTCCTGGGAGATGGTAAATTTTGAATGGCGGCAACCTTATCTGGGTCAACTTCAAGACCAAAATTTGTAATGTAGTGTCCCAAGTATTTCACTCGGTTACAGGCGAAATTACACTTCTCTCTGTTAGCATGTAATTTAAACTCACGCAATTTTGATAATACTTTTCCTAAATCATCAATATGCTTCTCGAAAGTTTCAGATAAAATTATTATGTCATCTAAGTACGACAGAACCAAAACATCATTCAGGGAGTTTCTGAAGTTATCGATTAGTCTTTGAAATGTCGCCGGAGCATTTTTAAGCCCAAAAGGCATGCGGCAATATCTGTAAGTACCAAAAGGGCACACGAAAGCTGTTTTATCTCGGTCAGTGGGATTTACCTCGATTTGGTGATATCCGGATCTTAAATCTATGGTTGACATGTAAGGAGTGTGTTTTAGCTTCATGGAGCAAATCATCCATTCTAGGCAGAGGGTATTTATCCGTTTTTTATAGTGGAATTCAACTTTCTGTAGTCCACACAAAGGCGAAATTGACCATTAGGTTTTAGAACTAGCACCACTGGTGAGGCATACGGTGACTCACATTCTTCAATTGTGCCATTGGCCAAAAGATTCTCTAACTCTTTCTTAAGAATGTCCTTCTTTAATGGAGACATGCGATATGGTGGCATAGCTACAGGGAGATTATTACCAGTGTCTATATAATGTTTAATTCTAGGTGTAGGCTCTTCCCCTGGCTGAAAGATATCCGTAAACATTTCTAACAGTTTACATAATTGTAACCTTTCCTCGGCAGATAAGTGACTGCCTTCAGTTTCTTTCAAAACGCAAATGTTCAGCTCAGGAGACACAATAATTTTATCGGATGGTATAGTGCTAATGTTTTGCGAATTACCTGAGGATTTGAAAGAGTTTTTATGTGGCACACAAGCTGGTATAAATGTATCTTTCTCAAAATTGAATTTTTTCCTAGGATTACTGTTGAAATACCATTTTCTGTTCTGAGTATCCAAGCTAACACCAGCTTTGGATAAAAAATCAGTACCAAGGAGAGTTCGATTGTCCTTAGCTGTGGGTAACACAAATAGTGTAGTAGGAATTCTTTTCCCTAACAATTCAATGTCTATTTCGGTATTATAAACTTCAGAGAATTTCGGCACTCCGTTCGCGAGTGTTATATTTAAATTCACTTTACGAAAAATTACCCCTTGTTCTCGGAGGAGGTTATACAGGGTTTCTCCAGCAACAGTGTGGCTGGCTCCAGTGTCAGCACATGCTAAACCCCACATACCATTTATTTTAATCTTCATTAACATTGCCTTGGGTTCTTGTATCGCACACGTTTGAAATTTCAAGCAACTAACCTGGGCGGAATCAACTTTAATGTTTGGGGAACACGTAGGGCATTTTGCCTTTATGAAACCAGGTTTTCCACAGCCATAGCAGCTAATAGGTCTTTCGTTAATTTTATTAACAGTTCTATTCGTTGAGTATTTATAATTAACACTATTCTTAAAATTTCTTAAATTGTTACTCGGCTTAGAATTTTCCATTCTATGTTGTTCATGGTTCGTGTTTCTACCTTTTAAGTTTCTACTTTCTTCATAAGCATCTAGCTTATCAACTAAAGCAACTGGATCGCTCAATTCACTCCAGTGATCTAAAAAATGATCTTTGTAATCCGGAGGACACTTCTTTTTGATTTGATCAGAAATTATTAGATCTTTTAACTGATCAAATGTAGTGATATTAAGCTCACTGAGCCAACCTTCAAAAAATTTTCTCAAATCATAGAAATAATCTCTCCACGTGGAGTCTGGATTTTTTCTGTGTTGGACGAAAAATTGTCGGAATTTCTCTGCACTCATCTTGAATCGACGTAATAAAATTTTTTTTATTTCCCCATATTCCGGTGGTTTATCCGGAGAATCCGATTCTATAGCAATTAATTTTGAAATTTCAATAGGTAAAAGCCCGATCAGATATACCACCCATTTTGATTCTGGTATTTTCAAAAATGACAGTTGTCTCTCGAAAAGGTTTAAAAAACGTACTAATGTCATCTACCTTCGGGTCAAACTGAGGGATTAACCCTTTAATTTCAAATTTAGATACATCCGTATCACTATCGGCAAGAACGGTTCCTGTTTTCGAAGCATGATTTAAATTTTGTAACTTTAGTTTCTCTAATTCAAATTCCATTTGCCGTCTTTCGGTTTCTGCTTCCTTTTCTTTTACTTCGGATTCTTTTCTGGTGCTAATGATTGTATCCAACAATGTTTTTGTGAATTCTTCGTCATATGAAGTACATCCGGTTATAACATCTTTAATTTTTATTACTGTGGCGTCGGGTTCCAACTCGATGCCTAATTCTGCGGCCAAAACCAAAAGGTCGCATTTTTTACCTCTAGCAAGATATGCCATTTTTATTCTTTTCAGGCCAAACTTAAAATTAATGGTAAAACTCAATTACTGCGAGAATGGCTCATTAGAATGACATAATATGCATACATCTGATTAATCAACTAAACTATATTATTCCGATTTGAAACCGGAAGTATCAATAAATTTGAAGGAATAAAATAATACTTCTTAATTATACAAATATTTCAGATACATAATATTTCTATTAAAAAGAATCATCGATGGAAAATTAAATAATAAGCAACACAAAAAAAGAACATTAACCTGAGCAATATCTTTTGTTATTAATACAAAAATCCAAATTAAATTGAACCTGCACCAATATTCAACACTGAAATATTAACTATCTTTATGAATTCTTAATCAAAACAATTGAAATTAACAATATCCATAAGTCCTAATAATAAAAATGTTAAGAAAAATAAAATTCAAAACTTGGACCGAAACCACAAACTATTCAAATTTCAATCGTCAGGCACTAAAGGAACTGGCATGCGGTATTTAAATTTGATCTGGATGATCATAATAAAACAAAACGAATTCAGGGTGAATTCAAATCAGAATCTCTTCTTCATTTGTCAGGATGACAAAATTAATAAAGTTCCTTGAGTGCTTGTCAAAAAGAAAAGAAATCACTTATCTGTGGTCATGTCTTCGGCTTCGTGTTTCGAGCCACGGGTTGGGCGCCAATCTGTAACACTATAAATCCAACACAAACTATCTACATTTAACAATTACGTTTAATTATTAAGATATTTACACATATTTACAAGTTTTACTTAATATTTAACATTATTAAAAATGCAGAGAGCAGGAGGCCCTCGCACACACCAACACACCACAACGGACACTCTAACAGTCTGTCCTTTTAGGCTAAAACAAAAAGGTGCGCGCGCAGATGGCCGTTGCGCGCTGCTACAACTGTGAATTGATACACTTAA
>CM063500.1:10313905-10328716 GCA_032207245.1 Pardosa pseudoannulata | reverse complement strand
TGAATCAAATTGTCATTTTAGGTTAGATTTCTGAAAATTGTGGTGGCATTCAACGTGTTAAATTCTTTCGTGTACCACGAGCCAGGCGATGGCCGAATGATAAGGCGCTGCGTTTCGGTATCGGATTCCGCAAGTTCAAATTCCGCTGCGGGCATGAATTTTTGCAGCAGTCCAAAATCAGCTTTGAGTAGTAGGTCCCAGTCTGAATAGCTCTCGCGTTACCAAAAAGTTGACTATAGCGCTCTAAACCAAACCTTTCCTGGTCGATGCGAGACAACTGAGTCTTTGTTTTACTAAAGCCTTTAAATATTTTTTTACAACTGCGACGAATTTCCTTAGCTCTCGTGAAGCAAAACAATAAACCTTAGCACCCCAACCAACCAAAGAACTTCCGAATTGGCTTTCAATTCATCCCAAAACTCACACTTTTATGTGTTCTGAAATATTTTATCGCCAAAAATATTGAGATTCAAAGTCGGTAATTACATCTACTGAAATTATTGATTTTGTTGATTGATGGATTTATTTCTAAAGGCCCCTCCATACTATGGTCCACTGCAAGCCATTACCACCATCTGGAGGAGGTATGGCTTATCGAGGCAGACGATAAAATAGCTTTGGCGGAGGATGGCTTCAGAAGCAGTTTTCTCCAAAAATCACAGGTAGCCAGATGCGCAACTAAAGTGCGCAGTACCCTATGTAAGAATCCACACGCTCGACTCATTAAGAGACCCAGTGTATGGATGCAACCCGTAAACCATCGTCCAAGGTCATCCCCTGGGAGTGGTGAACAATTGGCCATAGTATGGAGGCTACATAAGAGTTTGAACTGATATACTTATACTTTTTATTTAGATTTAGGGTGATACCATATTATGGTCGACATCACCATATTATGGTCGTTGTCACTGGTGACTTCTGCATCATAATGATATCAGTGAGAGAAATGTTTGGTACCAAATTCCCATCTCTGGCGATTTTTGAAGTCATTATGACGTGGAAGTCACAAGTGACATATGTCGACTGCAATATGGTAACAACCTTAAATAATATATTAAAGCTGATAAGCTATTCACGTGATTGTAAACATTAATTACCAAGGATTTGGTGATTATAAGTTGAAATACTAGGAAGTGCCTGGAATACTGTTTACAGAATATAATTTTGTTTACAGTACTGTTTAATATATACTTTAGATTTCTTCATATCATCACTCCTGTGAGAATAAATATAAATTATCAGTCTTTTATGACTACTATCATTTTACGAATTAATTTTGCATCAGTATTCGTAATAAGTAATATTCCTTTTGAATTGTTACTTACGTAAAGTAAAAGCCTCGAAAACCACTATGAAAGGTTTGCGATAGAAATGTTGCGGATCAGTAAAAGATTCCTCTTTTAGCACTCTCAACTTGTTCGTTCTAGAAAGAAAAGGGAAAAAGTTACTAAAAAGACTACCAATTTTAAAAATGCATTCTCATTTTGAATTCTGGAACAAAATATTGTAACCATAGAGAGGAATTTCTCTGATAGATCTTTGTTTATAGCGCTTAAGCTCGAGGTAAATAGTTTTACAGAGCACCTGACAGTGTGGAAATACATTTCTTTCGTCTCCGAACAAAATACATCGAAAGTTTTAATTTGCAAATCTGGTAAAAACAGTGAACCAAACGAGAATTTTGTATTGAGTATTATATTTCAGTCCATGGCCTAATTAAAATACACCATGGAGAATTATGATTTTCTTTAAAGCAGAGAATAAAATAACGTTATTCTCAGGAGAACAGGTCTGACAGCAACATAATTTTTTTTAAAGTTTGGTAATCTAAATGATGTTAGGGATGGAAAATACTTTATGATTGATAGTGGACTTTTGTTTATGAGGGGTAAGTCCCTGAGGATCGACATTGGACTTTTTGTTTGAACAGAGCCGGTCCCTTCAGACTGACATTAACGCCTTCGCTACCAACGTCTCGTATACACGACTCAACGATTTCACTCTTATCAGTCCAGCGTCGCCTCCACGCGATGATCTACGGTTGATAACGAGAGACCAGCGTCGCGTAGCCGTAATAGGAGATCTGAACTTTTATTGTAATTTTTAAATGCTAGATTTAATTACTAGATGGCATAAATGGCAACGGTTTTCACAACGGTCGACTCGTATAGCATTTACCTGCTGGTCCTCAAGGGTTTAAACTTCCTTATCAAAGCATACGGTCTGTCTCCAGAGACAGAAGCCGCTTGAAATAAAAGTTCACTGTCAGTCCCCAGGAACTCGCGTCGCTCTCTACATGTTAAACATTTTTGAATAAACTAACTTGAATAAAGTAACTTAAATTTTGAATAAACTAAAAATCATAGGAAGTAGTTTGAAAAAAAATGAAAGTTTTCTAGTAAACAATTTTGTTATCATATGCAAACATGCTACTGAAGTCCACAAAGTGAAGTTTTATAACACGAGGAGTAATCAAAATGTAAAACTACACGACCGATATTCCTTGAGGTTTTCCGTTATTGATAAATTAGTAGTGTACGGTAACTCGAATACATGTGGTCGGCAATTATATAGAGTATCAACCACCTGGCATTTACAGAACCAGTTGCAAGTGAACACAAACATCGATTTGTTTCGAAAACGGGTCTCGCGAAAAAGTCCACTCAGTTATGTTTCTGGTTGCGAAATATGTAGCCATGGTTGAAATTTACCGGCAGCTGGCAAATGATTACAAAAAAAAAAAAAAAAAAAAAAAAAAAAAACCTGTAACATATTGTCAAACTGCCGTATAATGGTGTCGAAAGTTTACGATCGGTAGGAAAATGCACTGGATCTCTCTTTCTTGGAAAACTTAATTTCCCGAACTATCCCTGCAGCCATTTGAGTTTCCTCAACATTCTTTTTAACCTCTCCTTGTTCATTTTCAAAATATGCAATAAAACAAGCTAATACAGAGCCCTATTATTTATTCCGTAAAATTACTGATAATAGTAAATATTCATACAGTATTAAAGAAAATTTATAATATCCTAATCGCACATTACTCAATTATTTATACAAAATTTTAGTTGGTCTTATTTGCGATATTACAATTCTTTTTCCAAAAGTATTTAAAATTCTTAAGGGGAAATTATTCTTTTCTGTTTAAACATAATACACTCACTTCCAAAAGTTAAGCACGAAGATGAAAAAGCTAATTTCCGGAAGCCAATCAGAATGGAAGAGGATGCAATTCCCTGCAGAGGTAGATGGAAGTATGCAAATATGTTAGTTAATAGCCAATCGCGCTTTCATGTCAACAAATACGCAAAAAGGTCAGTCTTATAAGATGCCAGCTTTATGAAGGGTTACAGAAGTTGATTGACAGTGCTGATAGAAGGTGTTTAAAACTTTCGTACAATTTGTTTTCAAGACATACGTGTTTCTATGACTTCCAGAAGACGAATGAAAGATTCTGAGCGCTGGCGTGTTGTGGGGCGCATTGAAGCAGGACAGTAGATCAAAGATGTTGCTCTTCTCTTCGGAGTTCATCATTCTGTAATTTCAGGTTTATGGAAACAATTCCAAACCACACAGACAGTTGTTTGAAGGCCCATAGAGTTCGGGGTTACAACCCCCGAGGAAGATCGATATATTGCTCGATATATAGTCAATAAAGATTTTATAAGAATTTAGTATATGAATATGTCTATAATAATGTTTTGTGTTTAAAATATTGCTGTTTAAATGTATTGAAGATTAAATGAGAAATGTTGGAAATATAACGCTGAATCTCTCCTTTAAATAATGTTGGCTTGAAAATTGTAAAGATTTCATATTAAGAAACATTTTGTTGTAATTCCCACAAGCTCTTTTTAAATTTGAATTGTCTTTGTCCATAATGTAAAAGTGAAATTTTAAGCAAAGTCTCACTGTTTTGAGTGGTTTGTTGCCCGTTGTTTTTACCATTTAGTGAAGGGGTTCTTTTCTCTTCCCGCTTTGGCTTTTAAAGCAGTGAATCCTATTGATTAGATCGTAGATAAGACTAATAACAGCCCGGACTTCTTTCTTTATTTGAAGAAGTGGCTGACCATAGGTCAGGAAAAAGCCAAGCATCTATAGATCTTGTGTGAATTTTTCTTCTCTTCAAGAAGTGGGTGTCTGAGATCAAGAGAAGCGGATGCCGCAAAATTTGTCTTGGCTTCTGAAGTTATAGCTATACTCAAAATGCCAGTTGCGCTTTTGAGATGTTCAGTTCGCAGCTTTTAAACCTCTCTTGTTCTCTATCCCTTTCTTCTTCATTACTCGCTTGCGTATAGGACAGACTCGTCTCACTCATAGTTACTTTCTTTTACACGAACCTAAACCCCGATGTCCTTTTTGCCACTCCTCAGTACCTATTTTACATATATGTACCTCTTCCAGTCACTTACAGTCTGTTTACTCCTCATTTTTTGGTACACGGTACCCTAACTTAAGGGATTTATTGGATGAACCCCTCAGATCCCTTTCTTTTCTGCTTTCTACGTTTTGTTTTGGTTAATTTAATTTATTACTTTTTAACCACTTATTTCGTTTTAAATCGTTAATTTTATATACAGTACATTATTGCTTGTAGCATTTACATTCTGATGTGTCATCATTTTACCTACCTTTCCTGTCGATTTGAGCTTATAAAACAGTAGATATTTCCTTATTTTTTTAAAAAATATTATCTGTTTTTTACTTTTGCTGTTTTTAGCACTTTCTGTGTCCATTTTAGGATACTTTTATCAGTTAAGTCTTGCCTTACTTGCTTAAAAAAACGTGGATTTATGCAACCTACTGCTTGACACTTATGTCCTAAAAAGGACCTTGCGCTGTTAAACTTCAACCAACCAATCCTTTCTCACTCCCTTTGTGTGAATTCGAGGATTTCTCAAAAGGAAGTCAGAGTGTTGTCGTAAGGGGGGGGGGGACAGAGTAGCATGTCGCTCTATCAAAGTGCAGTTTATTTCTGTATATGTAAATAATGTGTATAGTAACTTTCAATAAAATCTATTGCAAAGTACTCAGATTATTGTTTGTATCGACGCCACGTGTCCGACAATTCGTACTTTAATGTTATCCAGTCCCTGTTTTAGGTGACACAATGAAGAAACATGTGTTTCTTGAATAAATGAATTATTTACACCTCACAGCTGTATACGCATTTCTAGATACATAATACAAATACAGTTCACAAGCATGTGAAACACTAAACGTACGCCTAAATAGAGACATATGATAAAGGGTCCCTGTCGAATGGTTTAACTACCGACGGAAGATAACAATTCGGTATCTTCTCGGTAGTAATTATGTAGACAGTACACTCAATTAGACGAGAGTTTGAAGTAGCAATGGGTATCGTCGAAGAAGATAAAACAAAGTCCAAATTCCTAAGAGGAATACACGTTCAATCCTGAAGAAGATCGAATTAAAAGAAAACCCAAGGCAGAGGGTATCGTTATCAATCTCAGAAAGCGATGTATTCCAAGGTGGGATTATTGCTTAAGAAATTCTCCGATAGAGAGACTGGTCAAGGCGACCACCGAATTAGCTGGTTGCTAGTTAACTAACTACTTCTCTAAAAAATCTTCTCTTGTCTCTTTCTAGGGGAGAGGCCTCTAAGAGAGGAGGCTTCACCCACAATTTCATTATTAGATCATCTGGCGATGACCTCACTTTGAACCAACTGAATGGGTCTGGGCTAGACAATCACCGGCCGCAAACCCAACAGTCACTGGAATTCGTGTCGGCGAAGATCCAATGTCGCAGCATTTCTTTGTTGTTCCGATGGTCATATTTCTGGCTGTCAGTCTGGGCGCCCGGTTGTCTGGTGTGTTGTTTCGCTACTGTAGGACACAAAAATCTAGACATCATAGTGGCGGGGAAAACAACCCCTTTGTATCGATATAAGCGAAGTTCATTTCTCAAAGCAAAGTTCTTTGATGTAGACACACCGTTAAATCACGCTGTTATAGTACTAAGCGGTGGAATAACTCGGGCTAATGTAGTTGGACACGCAAGGACAGGATTTTTACCAGCAGGTAATATTCAAACTGATTTCATAATGCGACAAGTGAAGACACTAATATGGAGTCTATGCCTAAAAATAACCTCATGTATGTACTGTCAGTTGGCTGTATTTGTTGTATGAAATAAAAGACAAGTTTCAATGTAGACTTTGTAACCTCACTTTTGATCACCTCTCGTATATATTTATACGTCCTCATTTTAATCGATGTACCCGATGAAAAAAGTAAATTCCTCTATGAAGCTCGAAAAAATTTGAAAATGGCAACCAAAGTAACAACGTTATAAATAATAAAATCTACATGTTTCAATCCAGGCTTTGTAACTTTTCCTTTTGATTATCCCTCGTAGATAAAGTTATTCGTCAAGATTTCAGTCCATGTACCTGGTGAAAAAAATGTTTCTCTGAGGCCGAACGATGGCCGAATGGTAGAGCGCTGCTCTTCGGAACCGGAGTTCGCGGGTTCGAATCCCGCTGCTGGCATGGATGTTGTAGCCGTTCGGAATCGGCTTTAAACTGTAGGTCCCGGTCTCATTAGCCCTCGTGTGCAAAACAGTAGACCGTAGCGCTCCAAACCAAACCAAACCAAACCAATTCTCTGAGAAGTATTTACTTTTTCATCATGGCTGAGTAACTCGAAAAATCCAGAAATGTCGAGTCAAATGACGGAACTATAAACAATAGCAGTTACTTGAAACTCTGGAAGATTTATAGGATTGCCATCTGTTTTTCTTGAAGGAGAAAAATCATTTAAGAAACATAACTCTACAAGCTGTTTTTGACTATACTATCCTGAACAAACTCTTGTACTAAGCCTATTTAACCCTTTCGTGGGCCGTGGGAAGATTACTTCCCACCTACACGATCTTACAAAATACACCTGTGGGAAGCGCAAAACCCATTCTAATATATTGGTCTTGTTATTGAAATGACGGGAAGACTGATTCCCGCTTCGGTTTTGCGCTGTCATCAATTGTTCGATCGATTGAATAAAATTAGCAGCTCTGTTTTGAAAGTTTGGAAACTTGGAGTGAGAAATAAATGGCCCACGAAAGGGTTAAAATTAGTGTAACTAACACAAGTAACATCCAAACGAAAGTGGAATGATAAGGGCGCTACTCTTCGGTACCAATGGTTATTAATGGTTTCTTATCCCACTACTGGCTTGGATATTCGTATTCGTTGGAATCGGCTTTAAGCACTAAGTCCTGGTCTTATAAGCCCTCATGTACCCAAACAATAGATCGCAACATTCCCAACCAAAACTATTAACATCATATGGTAAATTTTATTTTACTGCGATTACAAGCATTTGAAATTAGAAGATTATAATTTGTTATAGATATAAATAAATAGTTTACTTACTTGTAGAAATAAGAGTATTGTTCTTTGGTGTCAGGCTGTTTATCGCTCAGTGTCATGTTATAAACTGTTCCATCAGGAGCTGAGCTGTGTGTTAAAAAATTAAAGTTTTAAAGATACAGTTGACGTTGCAAAGCGTTTATAACCCTTTAAAGCCTTAATCATTTCTGCCGATTCCATATTGATGCATATCTTAAATATAAATTATTATCGACTGCACAGAATAAAATAAATATCAAATTAAACAACTTTGAATATTACAGCACGTCACGATAGTGATTAGCTATCGTTTATAACACATCATAGGATGTCATTAATGGAAAAAGAAAAAAATCGTAAAAAAGATTTATTTGGTATCACATCCCTATATAATTATAGCCTAAGTTATCTGTCCGTCTGTCCTCTAATTTATGAAGCGGTTGGACCTGGAATGGATAGAGGCATCCATATTGGATTCTTAATGAGTTAGGGTTAGCAAAATTCAAAGCGAGTAAAGTTTATCTTCTCCAAAATTACCAATTCGATTCTAAAATAAATTTGTATAAATGTGCTTCATATAACAGCGAAAATGCTGCAGTCTTTAAAATGTTCTAAATACATCCTTCTCCTCCTTTTCGAGCCTTTAATGTCATTATTTTAAGCCCCATTTTCTCCTGTTAAAAGCAGGAGATTAAATTTATCAATTTATCACATAATAAATAGGTAAAATTAAGATTATTTTTCTAGCATTATGACGTCATTCCATTAACCATCTCATGTAATCATTTCTTATTTTAAATGATTTAAATATCGTCTGCATTATTTTCATACGTTTTATCACTGAACTTAAAACTGGAATGGATAGAGGCATCTATATTGGATTCTTGAGGAGTTAGGGTTAGCAAAATTCAAAGCCAGTACAGTTTATCTCCTCCTAAACTATCGGTCCGATTCTAAAATAAATTGGTATAAATATTCTTCATATTACAGCGAAAAATACTGTCGTCTTTAAAACGTTCGAAATCCACCCCTTCCAACTTTTCGAGCGTTTAATGCCATTATTTCAAGCCGCATTTTAAGTGCAGTCGATTCAATTTATCAATTTATCACATAATAAATAGGTAAAAAATAACATTTTTTTTCGAGCATTATGACGTCATACCTTTAACCATCTCATTTAATCATTTTTTATTTTAAATTATTTAAATATCGTCTGCATTATTTTCATACTTTTTATCACTGAACTTAGATATTACGTAAATAATTTTCTTTTATATTTGGCTTAAATAATAGATTAGGTACATATGTGATTATTTTCAATTTAATCATCGATAATTTTTTGTTACAATAAAAATTTTATCATCAGTATTAATAACGAATTCTTTTCATAAAAGTCTAGTAATCTATTTCACGGACTAATAAAATCAATCGTTTAAATTCTATATCTTTGAAAATTAAGAAATTTGTTTGTTTGTGTGTTTGTTTTTTATACATAACTGCACAGTTTGACTTAATGAATTCAAGGTCATTCTAAACTGCATTCATAGTATCGGGAGACTTTAGAGGAATATGAAGATAAATTATTGATCTTGTACCAAATAATTCTCAGCCAAAAAACAAACCTTTTTTTACCTGTCTCAGAGGGGATTTTACAATTCTGGAAAATTAAAAATTTTACTGGTCATATGACGGGCTACATGCTAGTAGGGATATATTATTTCATATGCAGTTTTCTCAGTGGAACGCCAATAACTTGCAAGCGCCTTCAGAAGCTTTAACCCTTAATTTGACAAGATTTTTTTTCAAATATTTTTTAATTTCTGTTATTTTCCCATGTCTGTATAGACATTAGAATCTCCGTAAAATAAACAAAAAAAAATATCATTTTCCATTTTTGAGATAATTAATGTCCGCTGTGGCGAACACTGACAATTATGTTATATAGTAGTTATAAATATACATGTCCAGTGTAGCGGCCAGACATAGCCAAATTAAGGGTTAATGTGTACCCAAAATACTTAATGTGTATGAGATAGAACTTTAAATTTTAAATCCGAAGATATTCAATATAGAATATGTAGAAAACTTATAAATCTATATATATATATAAATGAATTTGTGTCTGTATGTCTGTACTCGATAGACTCAATAACCATGCATCCAATCGCCGGGAAAATTTGGGAAATTATTAGGTATATCCCTAGGAAGGTTTTGTTAATTTTTAACGTTCGAAAACCATTCCTTCCCCCTTTCTCCAGCGTTTCATGTCATTATTCCAAGCATTATTTTCCCCGGTTAAACGCAAACGATTAACTTTTTAATTTATCACATCATAACTAAGTGAAAGAATAAAGATTTCTAGCAATGTGACGTCATACCCTTAATCGCATGTAACTGTTTTAAACGCAGTTTTCCTTCGTTAATAGCAGGAGATTAAAATTTTTAATTTATCACATAATAAATAGGTGAAAAAGATATTTTTTATCATTATGACACATTTCTTCAAATATCTCATTGATTCATTTCTTATTTTATATTATTTAAACATCGTCTGCGTAGTATCCATTCGATTTGACCTGGAAATTTAGATATACAGTGATTCATTTACATTTCTATGTGACGCAAATTATAGCATTTTTATATAAAAACTAATTTTAAATTTAATTCTTGGTTCATTTTTACGTTACAATGAAATGTTTATCAACAATATTCTAACAACAAAAAGTGCAAATTTTAGTGAGTCTCATGGGCAAATAAAAACCTATCATTTTATATAGTTATCTTTATATTCATATGGTTGTCAATATGAATGTGTGTTTCTGTTTCATACAAAACCATGTGGTTTGTAATAAATTTCCTTAATTTTGGACAACATTAATTAATACCACCAAAATTAATTCTACCACGTAGTATAGCAAGATCTATTAACATTGCTACTCAACGTACAGTAGTAATACAGTAATATAATTTAGGGTTAAACTTATATTTTACCATAAAAAAAGTTTGAGCAAATTTAATGTAAGACACAAATTCGATGCAGATTTAATCGCTAGCATGTAAACATATATTTTGTTATTTTTATTTATTGATATTAAGAACAACTTTCATTTGTATGTTTATTTTTTTATACAAACCCGGTTAGTCATAGAGTAACTAACTTTGGACAGAAATCCTTGATACCGCCAAATGAACATTGAAGTACAACTGAGGTTTAATATAAATTAAAGTATAAAAACTGAATAATGTTATAATACTCTTATAATAGAAATATATAAATATGTCAATGATTCGAACTGCACTGTGCAGAATATAGAATTAGCACGAAAAAAAATCTTTGTTTAAAAATAACATATTAAATTCACCGTAGCGAAGCACGGGCACACTTGCTAGTAAAAAAATAAAATTGCAAAAAAAGGACATTATTTCAAAATCGCGTTACTGAATATACATATACAAATTGATGATTTAATTATTTACTTTATTCGATATCTTTTGACTTTGCACTAATATTTTAACCTGTTTTTACTGTTTTTTCAACTAGGTATATAACGAAGAGTTAACTGTAAAAGAAACTTATAGCTATCTCAAAAAAGTGAAATTCCACTGAAATATTTTCAAATTAAACCTTTTGAAAATATAACTATTTTTGGAACGGAAAAGCAACAAATTGTTGTTTCTAACCATCATTGTTCATTACTCCCAGATTTTACTCACAGGTTCACATCTTTAAGTAGAGTATGAATGAAGCGGTCGTCCATTAATTCAGATAAAAATATCAGGTCATATCGGAGTATCACCTAAAAGAAAAGTATGAGAAAGTCAGAAAGTTCCAATAGTTTCATTAACAAAAATATAATAATCAGAACTTTTGAAAATAAGTCTATTTTCACCATTGAAGATCGTTTTGATTGGTGGCAGATTTGAACCTGGTAGAATCGATTAATTAAAACACATAGTGCTTTCTTAATATTTCGCATATAGAACAAAAAAGTATTCTCACTAACCATATAAGACTGAAAAAGGATTTAACTCTTTAATAGTATTCCCTGGTATTCCTTTTTAGATACCGCAAAAAATATGTTGTACAATTTTTATATTGTCACCAAACGTATGTAACGTAAAAAGTATGAGAAAGTCAGAATATTCTAATAGTTTCATTAATAAAAACATAATATTCACAACGTTTGAAAATAAATCTTTTTTTCACCATTGAAGATCGTTTTGATTGGTGACAGATTTGAACCCGGTCGAATCGATTAATTAAAACACATAGTGCTTTCTTAATATTTCGCATATAGAACAAAAAAGTATTCTCACTAACCATATAAGACTGAAAAAGGATTTAACTCTTTAATAGTATTCCCTGGTATTCCTTTTTAGATACCGCAAAAAATATGTTGTACAATTTTTATATTGTCACCAAACGTATGTAACGTAAAAAGTATGAGAAAGTCAGAATATTCTAATAGTTTCATTAATAAAAACATAATATTCACAACGTTTGAAAATAAATCTTTTTTTCACCATTGAAGATCGTTTTGATTGGTGACAGATTTGAACCCGGTCGAATAGATTAATTAAAATACATAGTGCTTTCTAAATATTTTGCATATAGAACAAAAAAGTCATCTCACTAACCATATAAGACGCAAAAATGATTTAACACTTTAATGGTATTCACTGGTATTCCTTTTTAGATACCGCTACAAATATCTTGTAATATTTTTATATTGTCGCAAAACGTATGTAACGTAAAAAGTATGAGAAAGTCAGAAAATTCCAATAGTTTCATTGACAAAAGATATTTACAACGTTTGAAAATAAGTCTTATTTTCACCATTGTAGATCGTTTTGATTGGTGGCAGATTTGAACCTGGTAGAATCGATTAATTAAAACACATAATGCTTTCATAATATTTTCCATATAGAACAAAAAAGTCTTCTCACTAACCATATAAGACTTAAAAAGGATTTAACCCTTTAATGGTATTCACTAGTATTCCTTTTTAGATACCGCTAAAAATATCTTGTACTATTTTTATATTGCCACAAAACGTATGTAACGGAAAAGGTATGAGAAAGTCAGAAAATTCCAATAGTTTCATTGACAAAATATATTCACAACGTTTGAAAATAAGTCTTTTTTTCACCATTGAAGATCGTTTTGATTGGTGACAGATTTAAACCCGGTCGAATCGATTAATTCAGAGACATACCGCTTTCTTAATATTTTGCATATAGACCAGAAAAATCTTCTCACTAACCATATAAGACTCAAAAAGGATTTAACCTTTTAATGGTATTCACTGGTATTCCTTTTCAGATACCGTTACAAAAATATCTTGTACTATTTTTATATTGTCGCAAAACGTATGTAACGTAAAAAGTATGAGAGAGTCAGAAAATTCCAATAGTTTCATTAACAAAAACATAATATTCACAACGTTTGAAAATAAGTCTTTTTTTCACCTTTGAAGAACATTTTGATTGATGACAGATTTGAACCGGGTCGAATCAATTAATTGAAACACATACTGCTTTCTTAATATTTTGCATATAGACCAGAAAAAAGCGGGCTGACTAACCATATAAGACTCAAAAATGATTTAACCCTCTAATGGTATTCACTAGTATTCCTTTTTAGATACCACTAAAAATATCTTGTGCTATTTTTATATTGCCACAAAACGTATGTAACGGAAAAGGTATGAGAAAGTCAGAAAGTTCGAATAGTTTCATTAACAAAATAAAATATTCACAACGTTTGAAAATAAGTCTTTTTATTCACCATTGAAGATCGTTTTGATTGGTGACACATTTGAACCCGGTCTAATCGATTAATTAAAACACATACTGCTTTCTTAATATTTTGCATATAGAACAAAAAAGTCTTCTCACTAACCATATAAGACTGAAAACGGATTTAACCCTTTAATGGTATTCACTAGTATTCCTCGTTTTTTTTGTGTATTTATTTAATTTCTGAGCTTCACATTGCATTGAATACTATGCATTGCTGTTAAACATACCTACTGGTCATTGTCAAGGTTCCAGTCTAATTATCTCCTAATTAAACAACGCGTTGGTTACTCATAATTTTTTAAGAGAACGTTCTCACCTCCTCGCTTCCTTGTGAGCTGGTGGATTACTTTTTGCCTTGAGGCCTATATTGATGTTTTGATCTGTTTTAAGTTCTGAGGTTAAAGTGGAGACTTTCCACTTCGCTAGGTACTCCGTTAAACCTAATTACCTTGACCCCTTTTTAGATACCACTAAAAGAATCTTGTAGAATTTTTATATTGTCTTAAAATATGTTTTCCTTTTAAATCTACTGTAAAATGGAGTTTTATAATACATTAAACAATTTGCCATGATTTAAGTCAATGGACCTGCCTTAAAAAGTAAATTTATGTGCACTGTTCGAAAAGTCAAAATGTCGATCCAAATGGAAAATTGGATCGACATACACATAATAATAGAAAATAATTGGAAATTTTGTAGATTATTTTTGAAGTTGCACTCTACGTACTCTCAAAGGGATGAATCTGTGAACTAAATATGTTCGAAAGGACATCAAATGGACTTGGATATCATTATTTAGCAATATTCCCTAATATCTCTGAATATCATTTCTTGATATTTTTTTTATATATTTTGATATATATATATATATATATATATATATATATATATATATATATATATATATATGACCAATATTCCCTAACATCCCTGAATATCATTCTTGATATTTAGCAATATCAGCCAATATTTCTGGATATTCCTGAATATCATTTCTTGATATTTAGAATGTTGGTCAGTATTTCCCAATATCCCTGAATATAATTTCTTGATATTTAAGTGTTGGCATACATTTCCCAATATCTCTGAATATCCTTTCTTGATAATAAACAGTGCTGGCCATTATTCCTCAATATCATTGAATATCATTTCTTGATATTTAACAATGTTGGCCAACATCCACAAATATCTCTGAACATCCTTTCTTGATAACAAACAATGCTGGCCATTTTTCCTCAATATCCCTGAATATCATTTCTTGATACTTAGCACTGTTAGCCAATGTTCCCCAATATTCCCGAATACAATTTTTTAATATTTAGAAATGTTGGTCAATATTTCCCCAAGTCAATTCACTAACATTGTAATTTAGTCATGCAAAATTATTCATTCACTTCTTGGATAAAGTCTTTGCCTATTTTTTTAGAAACTTTTCGTTTAAAATTTAGCCTTTAGAAGTTTCACAATCCTAATAGTTCCGAGAAACCCAGGTTGATTTTTCAACTGTGCAGGAATTAACTGTATCCACCCAACTTAGATGGTGCTTCGAATCGATATTTTACCACATGGTATCTGATCCCAAACATCTTTTTCGGATTTTTTTAAACTTAACAATGCTACCTTAAGAAGAGCGA
>CM063500.1:10253905-10308905 GCA_032207245.1 Pardosa pseudoannulata | reverse complement strand
TTATAATTTACTCACTGTAACGACAATATGAGTTTTGCGAAATTTCGTGTAGTTACATATAAATTCTGATGTATATTTCAAACTGTTTAATTGCTGTTCTCAGGGTCAGTTCTGTGGTTTTAGCCGCCCGCGTCCGAGATATTTGTTAGTCTCCTATCATTTTAAAGATTCCTATTAGATTCGACAAATGATAGTCGAATGGGTAAGACGCTACTCTTTGGTAACGGAGTTCGTGGATTCGAATCTCGCCCTAACATGGATGTTCGTAGTCATTCGTAATCAGCTTTAAAGCAGTAAGTCCCTGCCTGATTAGCCCTCATAAGACAATCAAGAACCGAACCGGACCCATATGGGGAAGCCCTCCAGGTTTCTCCCGGTTGTGGGCAGATCACGAGTACTAGGCCACCCCGCCACGCAAGGCAACCAAAGAGCGCCCGGAACGCCGCAGGCGGAATCCACGAGTGAACAAAGTAGACCGTAGGCCTTTAAACCAAACTTAATTAATTCAGAACTCAACCCACTGCATAGTCTCTAACTATCATGTTTATATGACAGCTCCGTATAATTAACAACCTATATAAAAATAATTAAAAAAATCATATATAATACGCGTTTGTATATGTATGCATACATATATATACGTATATATTCATAGATACGTATACATATATACTTTAGTTGCAGCACTTTTAGTTTGTGTAATGAGGAAATTTCATAGTGAAAAGTAAACATTTATTTACTTCCAGAACTTAACAATTAAAGTCAACACCCGACTTTGGTGAAACGGAAACCTTGATAAGGTCAAACTGCAGGAGTCAGACAAAAGCAGAACAGCAAAGAGACTGACTTCGGGAATTATCTCTTACATAAGCCTGTGGGTGCCATTGTACAGTTGCTCGATTTATCTGCATATTCTGTGCAGCCACATATACATCTATATATGTACATACATATACATCTACGTATATATGCATATATAAACACACACACACACACACACACACACATATATATATATATATATATATATACATACATATATGTAATAAGACGGACTTCAAGATAGGTTTTTGTAAATGAAGTTGGAACCCGCCCTCCAACGTTCTGTTAATAAACGTCTTTAATTAAAATGGTGTCATTTTTATGGGCCATGATTGCAACCACCTGTCGTGAAGTCCGTCTTATTACATATATACACATGTATACATCTACGTATATATGTATATATAAATACATATATATATATATATATATGCACACATTTTAATCATATATATAATATATGAGGATTGTGATGCAGAGAATCTTCGCTAGGTGATGTCCAAATCAGTTTGTAGAGTTTGGTATGTAGGGAATCTCCAGAGAGAGACTAAAGAGAGGAAGTGACCTGTTTGAGAAAAGGGTCTCTGATACTCGAGATTCGACTTTTTATATAAACACAGAGTAGGGTGTCTTTGTCCCGGTTACGCTGCGTATTATTTCTGTTTTAAATATGTAAATGTTGAGTTGTTTTTTTATCATTAAATCTTTGTTCCTTTAATTAAGTCTGTATCGAATATATATCTAACGACCCCCCCCCCTAGTTCAGCAGTCTAACTATGTGGTTTCAATACTACACAAACACACACACACATATGTCACACCCCTAATTTTATTAAATGAATATGTATAAGCTATCCGAACGGTTTGATAGGGGAGGATTGGTGGTATAGGAGAGGAAAAATGATCCATGGATGTACGCGTTTACAACAACATATTTGTTAACGCTCAGAGATATTGGGATAAAACTTAGAGCTTTGTGTAAAACTTTATAGGTACTTTTATGTTTAAAGGTGCATATCGATTTGACTTTTTATTTTAGGGGCAATACTACTCTTTCACATCGAACAGACTTCACTGAGGAATTTTTTGAAAGTGAAGACTTTAAGCGAATACCGCAGCTAGCATAGATATCGAAGACTGCTCTCGAGTCGGCAACTGTCCTAAAAAATATGGCGAAGAATTTGGCGAAGAAGCCGTTCACCTTCTACTCTTCTGGTAACAACCTTGTCTGCTCAAAAAATCCAACTACCTAGCGAAGAAAAAACAGGGGTTCACTCCAGAACGGCGGGGGCGGGGTCAAAATCCCTCAAACGAACGGACACTTCTATTGGTTGGGAGAAGTCCGAAGTTTCTTTCTAGTTCAAACCGGTCTTGCTCTGGTATGTCTTTGACGAAGACCTGCGGGAAGAGGTAAAAAGAGCTGAACCGAATGTAACTTATTGTTGCAAAGCCTTGTGTAAACCTTTATAGGTACTTTTATGTTTAAAGGTGCATATCGATTTGACTTTTTATTTTAGGGGCAATACTACTCTTTCACATCGAACAGACTTCACTGAGGAATTTTTTGAAAGTGAAGACTTTAAGCGAATACCGCAGCTAGCATAGTCTGCTGATCTTAATATATTACAGAACGTATGGAACTACTTTGGAAGAGCGATTTTATATAAACATCCTCCTCCTTTAGATGTAAATGCTCTGGATGATAGCATGAGTTGAGCTTAATTCCCTAACTAGTGGTTAACAACCTTATTGCAAACATTAAAACACTTTGTGATTTGTGTGTATACTGTAGCGTACTGGGGCTCTAAGTGAGCTTGAAAAAGAATAGCGGAGGCCTACGTACAGACTATGATATTTATTTAGAAACACAATATTGAAGTTATGTTAAATACAGATGAAACGATGAATATCTACAATGAAAAAAATGATCGATGCAGTAATCAGCTTCCTAAGAGAAAAAAAAGGGGGGAGGACACTCAGTCGCTCCCTCGTCGTTCTGAGTCGATGAAGTTCACAGGAGACTCGATCGGTCAAAAATTCTCCCTCTGCTCTTCTGATATAGTCGTCTGACTGCAAGAATGTCCATCTCAGCTGATCGGACAGCTGGTTGATGACGTGATGGGGAAAGCGCGCTTAGACTCTCTCGCAAGTGACAGGGAAGTTGCAGTAACACGAGCAATCTCGCCGATAATTATCGATGTCCCTGGACAATTCCTTGGAGAACAAGATAGGAAAGTATTGTTGCTTCCCTTACAATGTAGAGGATTGCTGTCGTGTGAAACTCTTTTTGCGGGATGTCATTGAAGCTAGCACTGCGAATACTTCGCCAGCGTCCTAATGGATTTCTGCGACAGAATGATTGAGATGGTCCTCGGTGTCAACAATCCTCCATTCAGCATCCTATTCTGCTCGAAACAACGTCCTTTCTCTAGGTAAAGAAGAGCTCAGTTCAAGTGCTCACAAAAGGCACGGTTGCTATTCTTTTACGTTATGCCATCTTTTCTTACGGTTTTAGTTAAGTCTGTATCAGGAATTTAATGTAAAGAGAATTCGTTACAATACGTTAGGAGAGGTCACATTCCATGTTAAAATAAGGCTTCTTTTTTTCCCTAAGTTATTAATAATATTGACAGCGAAAGATCTTGGCGACATTTCAAATCATAGCTATTTTAATACTAAGTACGTTTTAAAATCGTTTATTGACCAAGCTCCGGTCTCTTTATCCCTCGTATTTCAAAACATTTGAATGAACCACCCAAAACCAACCATCTATTTCTTCTAATTGTTCAGTGGTTTGACTTTGAATTGAGATTGAAGATGTACTTAGTAAGAACATATTTTTTTTTTTTTTTTTTTTTTTTTTTTTTTTTTTTTTTTTTTTTTTACTATAATTCATTTACTACCCAAAAGGTACTTGAAACTATAAGGACTTGATATCGATTCTCTAACGGTTAATTTTAAATTTGTGAAAACACTCTTCCGATATTTGTATTTCTCTTAAGGTATCCGTATACGTTCGGAGAACTTTTTTCTTTATACGTAGAAACTAGTTCATGTTTTTACATTTTTAGATTTATTTTTTATATTATCATAGAGAATTGCACTTAAAAAATTTATTCCTGGAGAAGTTTTTATAAAATTTCTAATAAATAAAGAAAATTTAGTAAAAAAATCGGGGTTTTTTCAAAAGGTCTAATTTTTTAATAAATTAAATTATTTCAATATTTTTTGATGCAACACATTTCTTATACACTGGACTAGTGAATCACCTAAAATATTTACTTAATTTACATTTGGTAAAAAATTTTGGTGCTTCAAAATCATACACACTGAATTTTTAACGAATTTTCACTACCTTTATATCTAACTATGAGTGTAACATCATTAAAAATTATCCAAATTTAAAGATTTTAGATCATTCACTAGTAAATACTATCAAAAGCATTCATAATAATTTTCAACAAAATATTTTAAGAACTTTTTGAGAAATCGCATTTCAAGTTTCAACATTTTATTAAAAATACCGTTCTGAGAAAAACGCATTTGAAGTTTATGAAAGCAACTTTAAAAAATTAAAATACATGTTTAAAATTCCCCACACTTTCTTGCTTCAAAACTTTCTAATTGCCAAGTTGCTAATTATTAAAAATACTAGAAAAATGTTTAAACTAATCTTCATGAAAATTTAAAAAGTTTTTTCCAAAAAATGCTCTTTAAAAGGCTTTAAATTCACAACTTCCGGTTCCGAAGTCGCTACTTCCGTTTTGTTTTGACAGCTGTCACTGATGTTTAAACAGCTGTAACTTTTCTTTAAAATGCCGTAGAGACAAAACAAAAACAGATTTAGAAGCCTAAAAGTTGAAATTTTACAATAGAGAAAATTTTATGATTTTTAGCAAAAAATGACGTTTTCAACGTAGATGGATACTTTAACTCCCTAACCAGTGGTTAACAACTTTATTGCCAACATGAAAACCCCTTGTGATTTGTGTGTACATGTCAGAGAGGTCACATTCCATGTTAAAATAAGGCTTCATTTTTTTCCTGAGTTATTAATAATATTGACAGCGAAATATTTGTACGACGTTTCAAATCATAGATATTTTAATAAGTACGTTTTTAAAATCCTTCAATGAGCAAGATATGGTGTCCTTATCCCTCGTATTTCAAAACATTTGAATGAACCACCCAAAACCAACCATCTATTTCTTCTAATTGTTCAGTGGTTTGACTTTGAATTGAGATTGAAGATGTACTTAGTAAGAAAATAAGATTCTTTTTGTCTATAATTCATTTACTACCCAAAAGGTACTTGAAACTATAAGGACTTGATATCGATTCTCTAACGGTTAATTTTAAATTTGTGAAAACACTCTTCCGATATTTGTATTTCTCTTAAGGTATCCGTATACGTTCGGAGAACTTTTTTCTTTATACGTAGAAACTAGTTCATGATTTTACATTTTTAGATTTATTTTTTATATTATCATAGAGAATTGCACTTAAAAAATTTATTCCTGGAGAAGTTTTTATAAAATTTATGATAAAGAAAATTTAGTAAAAAAATCGGGGTTTTTTCAAAAGGTCTAATTTTTTAATAAATTAAATTATTTTAATATTTTTTGATGCAACACATTTCTTATACACTGGACAAGTGAATCACCTACAATCTTTGCTTAATTTGCACTTGGTTAAAAAATTTTGGTCCTTCAAAATCATACACATTGAATTTTTAACGAATTTTCATTACCTTTATATCTAACTATGAGTGTAACATCATTAAAAATTATCTAAATTTAAAGCTTTTAGGTCATTCACTAGTAAATACTATCAAAAGCATTCATAATAATTTTCAACAAAATATTTTAAGAACTTTTTGAAAAATCACATTTCAAGTTTCAACATTTTATTAAAAATACCGTTCTGAGAAAAACGCATTTGAAGTTTATGAAAGCAACTTTAACTGTTAAAAAATTAAAATACATGTTTAAAATTCCCCACATTTTCTTGCTTCAAAACTTTCTAATTGCCAAGTTGCTAATTATTAAAAATAATAGAAAAATGTTTAAACTAATCTTCATGAAAATTTAAAAAGTTTTGTCCAAAAAATGCTCTTTAAAAGGCTTTAAATTCACAACTTCCGGTTCCGAAGTCGCTACTTCCGTTTTGTTTTGACAGCTGTCACTGATGTTTAAACAGATGTAACTTTTCTTTAAAATGCCGTAGAGACAAAACAAAAACAGATTTAGAAGCCTAAAAGTTGAAATTTTACAACAGAGAAATAAAATAAAATTATGATTTTTTGGCAAAAAATGATGTTTTCAACGTAGACGGATACTTTAACTCCCTAACCAGTGGTTAACAACTTTATTGCCAACATGAAAACCCCTTGTGATTTGTGTGTACATGTCAGAGAGGTCACATTCCATGTTAAAATAAGGCTTCATTTTTTTCCTGAGTTATTAATAATATTGACAGCTAAAGATCTTGGCGACATTTCAAATCAGATATTTTAATGCTAAGTACGTTTTAAAATCTTTCAGTGACCAAGCCCCGGTCTGTTTAGCCCTCGTATTTCAAAACATTTAAATGTAGCACCCAAAACCTACGATCTGTTTCTTTTAATTGTGCAATGGTTTGACTTCGAATTGAGATTGAAAGTCTGCTTAGTAAGAAAATAATTTTTTTTGTCTATAATTCATTTACTACCCAAAAAAACTTGAGAATATAAAGGCTTAGTATTGATTCTCTAACGGTTAATTTTAAATTTGTAAAAACACTTTCAATATTTCCATGTAAAGTATTTTGATATTATTTCTTTATTTCTGAACTCTCTTAGTCAACTTTATTAAAATTTGTATGTTTAATGTGTAACAGTCGCGTCCCTCTCTGTCGTCGGTCGGGGAACTTTTATTCTTTTGAACAATTGAAAACGACTGTATTGTACCACTAATGGTATTTTTGACGTATGGACGATTAGAAGTGTCAATTGGGCTGCTTTTGTCAACGCACCGACAGAGAAGAAATTGTGCTTTGTGTGACCGCGTTGGCTGGGCGCCAAAAAGCGTTTTGGCTACTCCAAGGATGAAGGTCAAAGAGGGAGGAGGGGTCAATCTCCCCTAAAAGTAAGGTTTCCTGTTTGGAAAAGAAGAAACGGGAAGGGACTCCCGGCTGAACTTTGAGATGAGCAGGTTGTCTAGAGTGATCTCCTCTCTGGACAATAGATTGCATCTACATTGAATTGATTTGTTTTATTTAAAACTTTTTTTTTTAAATAAATGAACAGTTATTAAGTTTAATCTTCTACGGCTGATTATTTCGCCTCCATACCTGCTCCTTATACGAGACCCATGCGAAATCATATCCAAATGACTAGGGTATGACTTACAATCGGAAGTAGAAACATCGCAAACCGCTAGGCGAGTTTAACATGATGCTTATAGTTTTATATCATATTCAGCGGTCTTAAATGTTTTTTCTTTATATTTGTGTCATAATGTAATGTGTCATTCCAGAAAAATTCATACATCATAGTTCAATGTCTGAAAAATCCGCGAATTTATTCATGTAAAGATAACTTTGGACATAAGCGTAACTTTTGCATCATACGATACTATCCTCTATATACTTACTATTCATACTCAATAATACATAATTATGTATAATTATAAATAAATATTTTTTAATAATTATGCATATTTGATTATATATATTTATCCATTTTATACGCATATTATAATTATATATATTTAATAATTATTTTTTAATAATTATGCATAATTATAATAATTTATAGAAAATTAGTCATTTTCCAAAACTTCTAAAAATTTGCTGAGGTGTCAGTGGATTGATGAAGTAATTACTTTTCATAACACTTCCACTTCGAATGCTTTTAATTAAAATTTTATTAATAAAATAGAAGACATGTAAATTAGGCCAGGCTATTGAACAACAGCGTAAATTAGGAGTGCCCGTCAAGCAAGGCTGAACAGGCTTAAAAACATAAGTGCAATGGGTAATTTGCATATGGCTTTCAGTCACGGTTAAATAATCTGTGATTGAAAGTTAAAGTTAAACGTATCGGATGAATATCATGAGTTGAGGTCATGTTGTAAGAAAGTTTCCCAGCGGTTAAATAATTATAAATACTGGGAGTCCTCGTATTATTTCCCTTTATTTAAGTTATATTATTTATTCCTCTTATAATATTCTTTTTTTTTCTTTTTACCTTTTAATCTGATGAACTGGCAGATATTCGGAAACCGCCAGTTGAGAGAGAGTTGAGTGAGTTGAGGTCATGTTGTAAGAAAGTTTCCCGACAATAATGATATAAATAATTATAAATACTTATTATTATCCTTACTATTTAAACAATCTTTATCCTCTGTATTATTTTATTTTATTTTATTCTTTATATATTATTTATTCCTCTTATAATATTCTTTTTTTTTCTTTTTACCTTTTAATCTGATGAACTGACAGATATTCGGAAACCGCCAGTTGAGAGAGAGTTGAGTGAGTTGAGGTCATGTTGTAAGAAAGTTTCCCGACAATAATGATATAAATAATTATAAATACTTATTATTATCCTTACTATTTATACAATCTTTATCCTCTGTATTATTTCCTTTTATTTTATCCTTTATATATTATTTATTCCTCTTATATTATAATATTCTTTTTTTTTACTTTTGCATCTGATGAACTGGCAGATATTCAGAAACCGCCAGTTGAGAGAGAGTTGAGTGAGTTGAGGTCATGTTGTAAGAAAGTTTCCCAACAATAATGATATAAATAATTATAAATACTTATTATTATCCTTACTAATTATACTATCTTTATCCTCTGTATTATTTTATTTTATTTTATTCTTTATATATTATTTATTCCTCTTATAATATTCTTTTTTTTTTCTTTTTACCTTTTAATCTGATGAACTGGCAGATATTCGGAAACCGCCAGTTGAGAGAGAGTTGAGTGAGTTGAGGTCATAAGGTCATTGAGGATGTAAGAAAATTTCCCGACAATAATGATATAAATAATTATAAATACTTATTATTATCCTTACTATTTAAACAATCTTTATCCTCTGTATTATTTCCTTTTATTTTATCCTTTATATAATTTATTCCTCTTATATTATAATATCCTTTTTTTTTACCCTTTGTATCTGATGAACTGGCAGACATTCAGAAACCGATTAACATATAAAGCTAGTAGTCAATAAAACATTAAGACAATCAACGGTCCTGAAGAGATTTTATTAGTTGATCGTGGTGGCAGTGCAATAATTGACAGTCGTCGACTGTTCTTCTCTGTCATAGTACACGTTCACCGAAAACAACGCACGCTCGAGATCACTGTGCGACGTTCTGTCGGAGAGGGCACCGTGGGCATCCTTGTACACGATAGTGTCGACCACTTCCTTGGACACCAGTTCCGGATACCTGCCGCTCAACTTCTGAAGGTTCTGGAGCACGTCCACGTTCACGGAAGATTCGCAGTACAGATTCACGAATGAATCGACCGCGTTGATGGTGAACCCGTAAACTGTCCTTTGTTTCTCGATCTGTTCTGAAACGCTCGTCTTTCGCTCGTCCATCACGGTGAGGCATAGGTGGGGCTTCACATTAGCTTCCGCTTCTTTGGAGGCTAGAAAAAATAAAACAGCTCAACTTCATTATATTAATATATCTTCTTTATAAAATACTCGCAGGATTTTAATAGAAAAGTTTATCACAGCATACATCTATACCTATACACACATATAACATTTTACCGTAACTAATTTAATTATAATTATATTCTAAAATAAACTTTTAGCTATTCTATCCCTAAATTACAACCGTTTGGCGAAATTCTCTTTTCTCCTTTTACTGTGCTAACCTTTGGTGTCTTCTGGAGCACCAAAATTAAAACTTGAGTAGCTGAACTATTCTTATTTAACCCCTTCCAGGTTCATTTTATTTCGGGATTATGGGTCAAAAAATGTCAATTTTTTATGCTTATTTTTATACATACATAGCTTTTTAAACATAATAGCATCATTCGCATACAAAACTTCCTAAAAATTAATGTAAAAATATCAATTTACATAAATGAGTAATTTACATGTATATTTGGCTTTCTGTACGGCAGCAATCATTAGATTTTGGAGTCAATTCACACTAACTATAAATATAAAGCTTAGAATACCTAGCTTTTATTTTGAATTAAATTTTATTTATATCCTATGTATTTACATAAATGATTATGAAATTATTAATCAAAATTTAGTCGTGTAGGATACAATCGAAAACAAGGTACTGCTTAGAGTCCAACATCGCAATCTGGACAGTAGAACCTTGTTTCTCTCCTTACCTTCTTCTCTCTATTGTCTCTCTTTGGGCAGCAAATAATCAAGTAGCCAGAAAAGTAAATAAAAGCATTCGAAACCATAAAAAAAGCATGTGAAATAATTCGGGAAAGACTGATTGCACAGTGTAAAATTTCACAGTGCCCAATCTAAACTCGGAATGAGCCAGGATGGTACATTTCGCTTGCCCGAGTTCAGCTCGGGAAATCCGGGAAGGGGTTAACTCCCTTACGTAAATTAGTTTCACTTCTTCTATGTCACCCCACGGATTAATCTTAACACTCTGATTAGCTGACTCACTAGCACCCTCTCATTGCTATAAAGGCAAGCGTTACACGTTTTGAAGATAGAGATCGCCAAAAGACGGATTGGCTTAATAAACTCATTGGTTTTAATTTCCAAGTTAGATGTTTTTCTTTCATATTTCATAAACTGTACGATATATAACATAGGTACCATTTTAATTTTGTAGAGGGTCAAAATGCTTATTACATGTATGCCAGGTTCATAGCCTGCAAGGAAATGAGAAAACATTCGTTCCAAGCGTTAGACGTTTATTCAAACAGCTTATTACATTTAGCCATTTTCTTTTCGATACGGTACTTTATCAACAGTAGGTCACTAGTTACCGTTACCGGTTTACCTTTTCTCCCTAGAATTTGGCACACTCTGTTCTTATGAATTGTTTGTTTTTTCTCCCTTATTCTTCTACTTCCCAAAGAGTTTGCTCTCTTTTTTATTAATTATTTAATTTCTAATTCTAAAATTTGAAACTTGACATGTATCTCCTATATTATAACAACCTAAGTTATCTGTCCGCTGTCCTCGAATTTATGAAACGGTTGGACCTGGAATGGATAGTTTGGTTTGATTTGGTTTGAAGTGCTACGGTCTACTTTTTGCAACATGAGGGCTAATGAGACCGGGACCTACAGCTTAAAGCCGATTCCGAATGGCTACGAACATCCATGCCACTATGGGATTCGAACCCACGAACTCTGGTACCGAAGGCCAGCACCCTAACCAATCGGCCATCGTTCGGCCTGGAATGGATAGAGGCATTCATATTGGATTCTGGATGAGTTAGAGCTAGCAAAATTCAAAGCGAGTAAAGTTTATCTTCTCCTAAACTATCAATCCGATTCTAAAATAAATTGGTATAAATATGCTTCATATCAGAGCGAAAAGTAATATCGTCTTTAAAACGTTCGAAATCCACCCCTTCCCTCCTTTTCGAGCATTTAATGCCATAATTTCAAGCCCTATTTTTTCCGATTAAGAGCAGGTGCTTAGATTTATCAATTTATCACATAAATAAGGCGATTTCAAGCAGTAGGGCTCATCTCAACATCACAATTCTGGCTTTAGTTTCAAACGGAAGGGCAGTTAATTGCTTTTCTATTGACTGTTGTAAACATGAAAATGAATGGGAAGGACATTATAGTAGTTCGTGACGTTGCGACAAATTGCTCTATAAGGCGATTTCACGCAGTAGGGCACATGACAGTTCTGGCTTTAGTTTCAAACGGAAGGGCAGTTAATTGCTTGTCTATTGACTGTTGTAAACATGAAAATGAATGGGAAGGACATTATAGTAGTTCGTGACTTTGCGACAAATTGCTCTTTAGTGAAAAATAACATTTTTTTTCTAGCATTATGACATCATTCCTTTAACCATCTCATTGAATCCTTTCTTATTTTAAATTATTTAAATGTCTGCATTATTTTCATACATTTTATCACTGAACTTGAGATAATACGTAAATAATTTTCTTTTATATTTGGCTTAAATAATAGATTAGGTATATATGTGATAAATTTAAATTTAATCATCGATTATTTTTTGTTGCAAGATAATTCTCAGCCAAAAAAAGAAACCCTTTTTTACCTACTTCATATTGTATTTTACAAATCTGGAAAATTAAAAATTTTACTGATCCCGTCATATGACGGGCTGTATGCTAGTATATATATTTTCTCATAAATTTGAGATAATGAAAAGTACAATTTAAAATTACATTAAAACAAAAAGTCTAAAAGAGAGAAAAAGTTTTACTCATACATTAGGAATGTTTGTATAATGTTGGCGACGTGTGTTTTACTAAATAGTCGCAAATTAAATGACGCTTGGTACCAATATGGGTTGTTTTTTTGAGCGGACTAGTTAAAACAACAGTCGTTACCGTACAAAAAACTTTTGTATCGTTACAAATTGTTTAAATGGCGTAGCGATACAATATAATTGTATATGGGACGATGCTATTTCAAATGGATGAGTTATTTCAGCTTATGAAAGGTCATTTACTTCCCCGCTATAACCGACTCTTTAATTTATTATAAAAAAATTGAAAATGTAATCAGTCATGAAAAAATGTAAGTATTTTTATATTTCATTAAAAAATTTTTTAAAAGTTTTTAACATGTAAAATTTTCTCATAAATTTGAGATAATGAAAAGTACAATTTAAAATTACATTAAAAATTAAACGTGTCTAACAACAGAGAAAAAGGAGTTGGAATACTATGTTTGATAATAAGTTGGCGAACTGGAACTCTAAAAATGTGCTTGTATGTGTATGTGTGTGTGTTTGTTTACTAGTTAATTAGTAACTAACCAACGCTTGGTACCAATATGGTTGTTTGTCCTTTTTGAGCGGACTGGGAAGTTAACACTTTACAAACAGTCGTCAAGAAAACAAAAATACTTTTGTATCGTTACAAATTGTTTAAATGGAGTAGCGATACAATATAATTGTATATGGGATGATGCTATTTCAAATGGATGAGTTATTTCAGCTTATGAAAGGTCATTTACTTCCCCGTTATAACCGACTCTTTAATTTATTATAAAATTGACTTCATCTGAAAATCAGATTCATTTTTGACTAGTAATTCTACTGTAGTTTTAAAGCGTTATAAACACATTACACGCATATAAATACATAAGCTATTATATAAAGAAAATGTACAAAATTATAAATTAATTATAAATATACGTATGAGTTTTTATTGCCAGTGATCTGTACGGCAAGATAAAAATAAAAAATCAAGCATTGTAATTAAACATGGAGAATTTTTATATCACATTTATGTTATGGAGATTATATTTCCTAAATATATATAATAAAATTATTTGACTATTTCTGTCTCTACAATGTTTATTCATGTGTCTCGCCTAGACGATGCGATTATGCCGTCGCAGCCTTTTGCCGCGATTCCCTACAGAAGAAAAAGTAGCTGCAGACAGATGTATGAGGACTTGTTTTTACAACATTTAAACGATTATGCATTTTTCTGTTTTTTATTTGTGTGTAATGTTCTCCCTCAAGAGTATCATAAATTATTTCGGCAAAGGATTTGAGTGATTTTCAAAAGAAGCATTCATTAAACTTATTAATTAAATATTTACAAAAATTTTGTATCAACTGAAATTGAATCTCTTTGGTTAAAAATGCAAAAAATAATTCCACAATATTTTGCAATATTTATTCATATATACTATATTATATGCAATGCCACTCAGTTCAAAACCCTTTTCGTTTCTATATACAAAAATGGTGTCTGAGAATTTCTGACTCAGTGCCTGTCTGACACAACATCAGCGTCTTTCTTAGCGGTCAAAAAGTGATCAGCGAGAAGTGCTGTCTGTACATATTGCTCTCTGCCTCACTTCTATGGAAACTAAACAAAGAGTTCGTTTCTCTCTTGTTTCGACAGGGTTGAGTTGTTCTTTACTTCTACAAGTTGTCTCGGCAATTTTGAGCTGTCGTTTACTTCTACATTTATGTAATGTATTAAAATTATTTCACTTTAACATCTCATAAAAAATTCTCCTCTCTTCCATTCTAATTCCTTCAAATCTATTTCCCCAGCCACAAAATGTCGTTATTAAAGAAATGTCCTAGATTTAAAATTCTTCCAATACATTTCCCGCTTTCTCTGCAACAGATGCAAATTTTATATCCACTCACCGCATTTACCAGCTGTTGCTGGCAAATGGCTCAGTTTTCCCATCTGATTTAAGTTCCCTTTTCTTGTTAATAGCACCAACTAAGCTATTTTCTCTTGGGAATTCGTTTAAGCATCTCGATCTTGGGTCGAATCCTGTTCCAGCACGTGTTTTGATGATCATTCTATCTTCTGCCTTTAACTGTGAAATACGTGTCGTTCTCTTAACTAAAACAAAATGTAAGTTCTACTCGGACTTGTGTGCCGTTTTCTTCAATGTGCCACGAATGTAACATCTTCAATTAGTCTAGTTTCTTATAGGCTTCTTGCAAAGTAACTTGGGCAAGTAAAAACAATAGGGGCTGCAAAATTTATTATGACCAGCAGATCAAATTTTGCTGGATTACATATATATGTAACAGTTGGGAGGAAAAGTTCTTAGGCTGACACATTAATGATGCTACTAGTATTAAATCCATATGATTTTTAGTTGACCCTAACCTTCGAAAGACACGTGTATAAATTTGACAGCTGTCGGATTATTAATTTGTGAGATATAGTATTTTGAGTGAATCAACTTGTGTTAGTTTATGTACAATCTATAAAAAGGAATTTGGTGTGTTAGTAAAGCATTGCTTTTTAGTGAAAAAAAATACTGTTGAAGCCAAGGATTGGCTTGATAAACATTATTCGGACTCTGCACCAGGAAAATTAACCGTTGAGTAGTGATTTGCTACGTTTAAACGAGACGAAATGAGAACCTATGACGATGCACGCATTGGAGGACCCAAAGAAGCTGTTACCAACGAAAACATAAAAGTCCACAAAATAATTTTGGATTATCGTAAAATGAAGTTGATCGAGATATCTTAGACTCTAAAGATATCAAAGAAACGTGTTGGACATATCGTGAAAGAATATTTGAATATGCGAAAGCTCTGAGCAAAGTGGGTGCCGCGTGAGCTCACAATTGACCAAAAACAACAACGAATTAATGATTCTAAGCTGTGTTTGAAGATGTTTAATCGTAATAAACCCGAATTTGTGAGTCGATATGTGACGATGGATGAAACATATCTTTATTATTCCACACCGGAGTCCAATCGACATTCAGTCGAGTGGACTGCACGAGATGAACCAACTCCAAAGAGTGGAAAGAAGCAATAGTCGACTGGCAAGGTTATGGCATCAGTATTTGGGGATTTTCATGGTATAATATTCATCGACTATCTTGAAAAGGGAAAACCCATCAACAGCGACTAATACATAGCGTTATTGGAGCGTTTGAAAGACGAAATCGCGGTTAAACGGCCCCATTTGAAGAAGACAGTGCTATTTCATCAAGACCGTGTCACATGTCAATGAAAACGATAAAAAAATGATATGAATTGGACTTCTAATTGCTTCCGTATTCACTGTATTCTCCAGATCTATCCCCCAGCGACTTTTTCCTGTTCTCAGACCTCAAGAGAATGCTCGCTAGAAAGAAATTTAGTGCCGATGAAGAATTAATTCCAAAATTGAGGCCTATTTTGAGGCTAAAGACAAATCGTACTATAAAAATAGTATCGAAAAATTGTATGACCGCTATAATCGTTGTATCGCCTTGAAGGCAATAAAATTGAATAAAATCAAATTTTATCAAAAAAAAATTTTTTTCTATGTTAGCCTATGAACTTTTCAGTCCAACTGTTATATATGGAATCTTCTTTAGAAAGGCCTGGAAAACCAATTTCTTAATGAAAAAAATTATTTTCAATTTAAGTTTAATTCTTTTAGTACCGAACCCCGATATATCAGCCTTCGTAAGACTTGCGAAAAGTGTACCAACGGTGATAAATCGTTTGTGGGATAACGCCTCAGAGTTCTCTAGCGAAGTTAATTTACTATCTTAAAACTTTTGATTATCTCATCACACCTGAACCTGAAAGCGGTGAAAAGCAATGAATTCAGCTTACTTTTCTTTTTACCGATGGAGTATGCACTGAATTCTTATGCAGTAAAAAAACCCTTTTTAATCAATTAAAGGCCTTACCACATGTCAACCTAAACGAAAACAAACAGATTGGTAATTTTTCGTTGTCACTGAGAAATTGGTACATACTTTATCGGAAAAAGAATGCACAGATCAGAAGCTGAATCCCACGTGAATTTAAAATATACTGTGGATGGACTAGCGAAGGAGGGATCTACCATGGTTCAGGTCATTGATTATCTGACTTACTGTAAGTTACAGAGGTGCACCGAGAAGGGGGTGCAAAGAGACATGCACATTCCCTTTTTTTATTACAACTGCTTTTTTTTACTCCTTAATTGGTATTTTATCAATTTTCACTGATACAGGTTTCTATCAATTCTGGTAAGTAAAAAAAATTTATTTCATACTATCTCTATTATTTTCTTTAAAGGGCTATATTTTTCCAATTTTTATAACTTGGTAAAAATTATATCAGTTCATGAATAGTTTTACAACGGAGAAATTAGATTGATATAATGTATTCTTTAGTTTTTACATGGTTTGGTTTGGTTTGGAGAACTACGGTCTACTTTTTTCAACACGAGGGCTAATGAGACCTGGACCTACTGCTTAAAGCCGATTCCGAACGGCTACGAACATCCATGCCACTGTGAGATTCGAACCCACGAACTCCGGTTCCGAAAGCCAGCACCCTAACCATTCGGCCATCGTTCGCCATTAGTTTTACATAATGATAATACTAAATCAAAGAAGTCTACTTTTTTCATGGCAATTATAGGCGCCTATATGAAATAATTTAGGAGGAGGGGAGGTCTGAGATAAAAATGTGTGTATGCATGTGTTGTATTTGCATATTTAAGTGTTAAATTTAGTTTAAAGAAATGACTTTACAAAATGGGGGAGGTCAAGCTCTTACTGCACTTGCCATATGGGTACCCTTGGTAGTAATTACAATATGCACCCCCCAAAGTTAATTTATGGGTACGCCACTGTTAAGTTATATTCAAAAAGTAAGCCTCCTATAAACATCTGTTGGAAACAACCACCATCACATCCATGGTAATCTAGGGAGAGTCCTGGTGCTTCAATTATTTTTTAGAGGACAGAAATGATCAAACTGCTTTGGCTCAGTTGATTTCATGGCATTTGGAAAAGCATCAGGTTTTCCAATGCTACTAGGAACTTCCCTGTTTGCACAAAGTGTAATATTGAAGAGGCCATTGCACAACACTTATTCAACTGCATTAATCTCTTGACATACAATGACGTCTCTGATTCGTCGCGCATTTCATGTGCCGTTGTAGACTTTGACGACTCCCGCTCGTCGAGCACTATCTTCGGCGAACGCCGGGCGGTATGTTGTTGGATTCTTTCTGTGTTTCGGTCGTGCATCGATGGTATTTTGTTCAGATTCTTACAGGTGCATCCCCCACCCCCTCCTACACAACAGCACCGATAAATAAAATCGCATCAACAAGCAAATAAACGAAAACTATCGCAATAAGTGCGTTAATCAGTACAGCAGTGGTTTTGCCCCTCGAACGTCACAGTACATATTTGAGTAAAGTAAAATTCAGAAGTAGTATTTCCAAATGTCTCGATTGGATGCATCATATGACAGTGACGATGAAAGTACATTAGGCTATTCTGAGGATCAGAGTGCAGCTGAAAATGGTCATCTAAGTGTTTATAATGTGGAATATTTGAGTGATTCTTCGAATTTGAGTGATGCTACCTCTGTTCGACAATGGATACGTAAATGCGCAAGACCCATTTCGAGCAGTGAAGATTCTGAGCTTGTCCATGAGTGATCACTGGTGCGCCAGGCAAGCCAAATTAAATGGTCTCCTTGGGATGCGTCGACGCACATTTTATTTGTATGTCAAGGGGTTAATTTGATGCTTTAGAAATTAATCTTTTGATGAGACTAACTGTCGTCTTGGATGTACTTGAAGCGAACCATCTCATGAATCTGATCTGATTCAGATAGGAGGAAGATTCAGATCGTAAGAAGAAGATAAACTGAATCCATTTCTTTTTCCACGATTACAAGGAGACGTGCGAGAGAAGACTTTAAAATTTTGCAAATGGCTGAATTTCTTTACAAAAGAATTTTTTAAAAATCGCTTATGGATCTTAATTTTTATTTCATGCTAGTTGATAGAAAGACTGCATATAAGCTACAGCAATAAGGTAGAAATTCTTTACCGACCATTTTTTTAGACTGTAATCCCAACATTTACATTACATACTCCGTGATATATATAAGGCTGTGCTCAAACGATGATTCTTTCATGTGCAAATACTTTTTGCCAAAGATAATTGATTTTTTAACTTTTTTATGCTCAATAATTTAATAACTTTGTAAATAAACTAATTTTGTACTCATTCTTATTTTGTATTTTATGAGATTTTTCCCAAACCACAGGGATTTTTTAGAACTTTCAGTCATTTTTCACTTTGATACAATAAATTCGGTCCGTGGTAAAAGGGCTTAACAATACTATACTAATTTAAAACAAACAGGACCATAGGACCATTTGCCACGGTGTTTTAGTATCAGTAGTACCTCACAGTAATTAAAATGTTTGAATAATAAAAAGCGCTCGAACAGTACCCGAACGAGAATGAATCCTCCTCAAATAAGAATAAGGCAAATTTTAAACATTGTTTTCAGAATTCGAGTTCAATTTTAAGGTTAGAAGACTAAATTTTTAATTTAGTCTTTTAACCTTACAATATAACTCGAATTAAACCAAAAAATTGAGCATGAAAATCTACATTTATTTTATTAATCCATGCGGTGGAAGAAAAAAATTCGTAAATCGACAGAAACGCACACACTTCCTAATAAAAGCCCTGAAAAATCTACATAGTATCCCAAAAGGTCGTTTACAAACTTAACATGCCTGTCTGTCATATCACGATGAACAAGATTTAAATAGGAACTTATGTCTGAAAATGAAAACTGCGAGCGCTAGAGTGCTGTGATCATGAGTGTGGAGCAGGAGAAAAAAAATGATATCGACAGCGGTGTTAATATGATTTTTACTACGGATGAGGTTTAAATCACAGCAAATGCCCAAAATTTTTTCCCTCCGCCACAATGCACGTTTCACAACGTCGGTGCATGGATTCACGAAACCGTTCAATTTGGCCAGGAGTGTCACAGACACGTGCTGCCGCCTCTGCGATCCTGGCGATAAGACCCATGTCCGATGTTAGGGTGTCTCGTACACCATGGATTTCATGTGTCACCCACAAGTAGAAATACAGGGGAGTGAGGTCGGGGGATCGCGGCAGTCCGCCTCTACCAATCCAGCGATTTTCCTGCAATTATTGCCCTCTAGCGGTCACAGTTTGCATTTTCGGGCACAAGTTCCTATGTAAATCTTGTTCATCATGATATGACAGACCAGCATGTTAAGTTTGTAAACGACCTTTTGGGACACACTGTATAGAGCAAAAAGCTAGGTGGCCACCAGATCCAAAACAGATTGAAGTTCAAAGTACCGAAATTTAGTGCAGCTGGGTGAAATTGAGAGGCGGTGCCACCTGAATGCGAGGTGCAGTAGAATGGTCTCCATCTCTTTGCTATCAACGAAGCACTGCGACTTAAGCCCCGTTTACATGTGCCAAAAGCAGCGTAGAATGCAGGGTAGATACGCGAATTGTACTCCCCTTTCAAGAATTATTCCTAGCTAGGGAAAAAATTGAGGGGTAGAAAGAACCCACCTTTCTACCCGGGTAATTGCAAAGTTTACTCTCCTTTCCCATCATCCTTTGCGCTTACAGATGATTGCCGTCCCGTATGATCACGTGACTTCTAGCGACGATCCCGGCGAAATGAAGGGTAGAAATAATTGACCATGTAAACGGGTTTCTCCGACCCTCCAAGCAAAATCCCTTTACCCGGGTAAAAAGAAGGGTACATGACTGGCACATGTAAACGAAGCTTTAGATATTTGTGTGGAAAAGGAGGAAAAGACAGGTGGAATCTTCAGAACCAAAACCGCGGCCGAGTCAAAGCAGAAAAAACTCATCATCTAAGAAAGTAATGTTATAAAAGCCTTTCCCATTTATGAACAGAAAAGCTTGAATTTTTTTTTATTTTGTGAGTTCATTTCAAAACATAGAAAAACTATTTATTTTTCCCACATATTTCGTGGTAGGAGTACAATCAAGTTTTCTGTCACGGGCGCTAAAGAAACCTGTTGTGTTCCTAAAAACAAATGAGGTGAACTGCATGTTTGTATGATTATCGCATAGTATCTCTTCTCGCAGGAATTCAATAAGGAAACAACTTCTTTTTGTGTTAGTAGGGTAGTAGAACTAAAGTTCTATGTAATAACGAAATGAACAATTTCAATATTCCTATAATGGTTACAGTATCACCTCGCAGAGATTCGACTAGCTTACAGACTTGCATGTTACGAATCCCTATTATTTAAATCTGGTGCGATGGGAAATAAATTTTGTTTTACTCTTTACTTACCATTTCTGTCGAAAGTCCATATTCGTCACGGTATTTGAAGGCATTGATAGACTCCCATATAATGGCATCGTCCATATTTGCACCAGCGACTACAAATCTATTTTAAAGAAATGGTTATATAATTAGTTATAAGGCAGAAAACAAAGTGTTAGCGCTCATGTCTTTTCATATAAAAAAATAGCAAATAACAACCAATATTATTTTAACCAGAATAGAAATTATAAAGTTCATGTTACACAAATATTTGTTATAAATGTTTTACAACGTAATGGTTCCCTTTACATCGCTTCGCATTATATTTTCTGTAAAAAGATATTCTAAATTTATCAGAATATTTCGTATGAAATATACAGCGAAATTTGATTACATCAGTTACTCCTAAAAATAAGCTAGGATACACTAAAGAGCATTATTTTCTTTTATTTTTTACTAGCAAAACGAGAGCTGAATTTAGTAAGAGTAGCGTCCTGCCCATTGGACAAAGACTGATTTTACAAATTGAATTCTGTACTGATTTTTAAAGAATTTCATCGAAGAAAAACTACTGTGTTGTGAAATATTTTTTAAAAGCTTTCTTAAGCTGCAAAATTGGTCTTACGGGCCACCAAAACTCTTTTTATAGATAATAATGTACTGGGTGCTCTAAAAGAAACTTCCTCTACATATGAGTCCCTAATGGCCGAACCGTTCAACCAATCGAAATGAAAATTTAGATATAGTTATTTTAATGCATGGGGTCCAGATTTTGATGATTTAAAACAATAAACTTCTTACAGTTATGGTTACAGTGACAAAATTTCCAAATTTTCGAATAGAAACACCCATTTGTTTTCGTGTACAAACTGATTAGAGCATGGAAAAACTTTAAACAGCGTTGGAACGAGACACGTATGACGCAAATTGGTGGTGTAAAACAATTGCAAAGAAGAGCATTTTAAAGAACCAATCACGATAAAAGGGAAGGTGTATTGATGCACTTTGCATAATTCACAGGGATAGGCAGTAGAAGCACCAATCACAGAACACTCTTGCAAAGCACTGCTTGTGATTTAAGCAGTATGAGAAGATTGTTTCTCCATGTTCATGTTAATCCGTCTCGTTTTGAAGAATATGACACTTTCAGGGAAACAAGAAGGTGAACTTCTTGCAATAAGTGTTTATCGGAGGAGAAACACTTCTTGTTGTATGCAATGGATTAATCGTATGTGTTGTATGCAATGGATTAATCGCCTGTATTAGTCGTATTATGCACTTCCGCAACAACTTCAACACGTGGTCGTCCGGATCGTGGGCTATCACATGTGCAAATTTCTTTACAATATTACGTACCCTTTTTAAGGAAGATGGGACTCGTTTTAACTTATGATTTCGGTGATAAACTCGCACTGCTTCGACAGTAGTTTCTCCCCTCAGGCAAATGTCGTGTAGTCCTCGTTTATATTTGAGTATTAACCTGTGATCAAATGTATAGTGGTAATTATTTTGATTGCGTTGTATAAAATTATTTTAGTACTAAATTTAACCACAGGTTCTGAGAAACTACAGACATAAGATATGAAAATAAACTAAAAGCTAAATTAAAAGCATCTGAAACTAGCTTAAAATAAAAAAAGTAAATTTATTATAATGATATGTAAACATCTATGTACACACAAACTGATTCTATATTCATAAAATGTGCTTTATCAACACCTTCAAAATTAGATGCCACACTAAATTAATTCTGACGATAATTTTTTATCACTTAAGTAATTATGTAAATATAAGAGAGAAGACCTAATCTCAATTTCAAAATGTATGTAAAAGGGGGTACCTTTGGGAGTTAAAATGGTGTGCCCGGAACACTGCTGGTTGATGGCTGATCAGGATTGGGTATCTATGGATCTTCCGTCGGTCTGGTCAGGGGCTTCCTCCTGAGTGTTTGGGGTGCGGCCGTGCTATTTGATACAGGAATACTTCCCGTCGGACTTGACTGGACTCTCGAACACGTTCCATCGGACTACTCTCCTCGTCTGGACTACCGATCACCTTCCCTCGGACTTCAGAACCCCTTCCGTCGGACTTTTCTAGTCGACTCGACTCCCGAACCTCTTCTCTTTTTTTTAGACTTTTCTTATTTTATTAATTTCATCCTTGTCCCCCCTTCCAATCGGGATAGTTGTAAGAATCTAATTGGTCTGCTTAAACTCCGCCTTAAGACCGCCAACGTGGTAAACCTTACCCCTTCTAATTGGGCACTGTCCCCTAGGGACTCATATATAACTCCACAAAGGTACATTCTTATTTAATGTCAAGTATGGAGAAGGGATTCTAATCTGGGACTGGGATCGGAACCCGTACAAGACAACATTATCCGTAGAATATAATTTTATGGTCCTCTATATTTTTACTAACATGTGATGAGGTCAGATTTAGATCCCGAGCATTTTACTTCTTGTATGACTAAATCAATTATATTACTGATCTAAATCGCCTCATCATAACAAACATCTTTATCAATTCAATTCGTTGTTTCCCTGAAAATGTCATCTTCTTCGTCCTAAACGAGACGGATTAATACGAACATGAAGAAACAATCTTCACACTGCTTATATCACAAGAATTGATTTGCAAGAGTGTTCTGCGATTGATGCTTCTACTGCCTATCCCAGTGAATTATGCAAAATGCATCAATACACTTTCCCTTTTATTGTGATTGGTCCTTTACAATGCAAATGTTTTACGCCATCAATATGAGTCATACGTGTCTCGTTCTAATGCCATTTAAGGTTTTTCCATGCTCTGATCAATTTTCCCACAAAAATAGTGGGTGTTTCCATTTGAAAAATTTCGAAATTTTATTACTGTAACCGTAACTATGAGAAGTTGATTATTTTAAATTATCACAATCTTGACCCCATACATTAAAGTAACTAAATCCAAACTTTCATCTCAATTGGTCAAATGGTTCGGCCACTAGGGACTCAAAAAAACTTTCATATACAGGGGAAGTTTCTTTTAGATCACCCGGTACTATGTAATGCTGACATTAATAATCAAATATCTGTATTCACAAAGCCAGAAAATGTATCAAATTTTAATAACTAAAAATAATATTTATTCCATTTAAAATTACAAAAATTTGAAAACTTCAATAAAAAATGAACTTTAACGCACAAGTTTATGGGTGACTTATTTTATGCCTCGAACATTATGGAACGCCTACGGCATTCCATTATTTCATTCATACCTGTCATACGGGCAACAGTTAGTGGAAAGAGTGGTATCGATGTCGTGCGTGATAAGCCAAGTAAACTCTGTCCTGCGCCACAATTCGATGTTGTCCCAATCAGATATGCGCACATTGGCGCAACCAGCGTTCATGTCCCCCATAAGGATAGCATCCTGGAAAAGGTCGGGTACATCATTTACAGTCAGTAAAAGTTAAACAACGTACACTTTCGATCAATTTAAGATTTAAAGGAAAAAGTTTTTATGCTTTTTTTACTTAAATAAAAAATAAAACTTAATATTTTTCCGAAGAACACCCTTTAACTGCTTCCTTTTTTCCAGTAATCACTAAAAAATGCCACTTTTTTGCATTTTTATAATAATTTTAAAATTTTAAATAGAAAAATGTTATTAAAATTAACATTTCTAATATTTTTAAGTGTTTAAGATAACTTTTTTATTATAATGTAAAATAGTGTTTGCCCTGTAAGCTGGTTTCCTACAAGCCTACTTACAGTATCAGAATTATAATCAACATTTGTCTTTCGCAATATCATTTAACTCTTGAAAATCAAACACGTCTTTACTACCACTCAACTCTAAATTCTCATCATCATAATTATTTTTCTCCATGATGATAACCATAAAAAAGTCAAACAATGGTTTAATCGTAACAGTACAGAGACTGGTCAAGTTTTAATTACAGATAACAAATACCAACGCCGACGATACTGCAGCATTTTAAACGTAATCATGCTAAAAACATTTGGCTTCGCAGCAGAGCCTACGGAGCTGCGAAACAAATGCCGGATAAAGGTTAAAATCCAATTTAAGAAATATCCAAGAATGTAAAGTCTGATTAAACTGTTTGTGTAGTTAAAGTTTTTAATTTTACAACTATAAATATTTTTGCTCTAAAGAATTTTAACCTATCAAAGATTTGTACACGAATGAAATGAGATTGAAAAACTAATTTTAATATTTACTATTTAGTTTACTATCTGCTCTTTACTATTTATCATCCATTATTTACTATTTAAGTTTACTATTAACTATTAACGATTTATTTATTAATATATACAGTGTACTATCTACAATTAACTAATTACTATAATTATTCAAATGCCAGGGCACTTGATGCTTAGAACATTCGCCACTTACAAGCCGCAGATATTTATTGGCCGTTTTATTAAGGGGAAGAGCACCTTATAGAAGACCTTACTACCAGAATATTCGCCACTTACAAGCCGCAGATATTTGTTGTCCGTTTTATTAAGGGGGAGAGCACCTTATAGAAGACCTTACTACCTAAGACCGCCTTAGACATTACTACCTAAGACAACATAAAAAAAGTGGGTCCTATTATTTAGAACAGAGACCAAGCAGAAAATCCCTAGGCTTGGCTTACCATCACCAGAGGTATCGTTTCGCACCTTGGAGAACATTGCGACCACAAACATATTTTCACCGCAATTAATCTCCTACCGCAATTAACCTCTGACTGCTCAATTTGTAAACCGAGACCTCTTTTAAAATTACATATTTTTTTGTTGCATAGTTCAAGTATATATATATATATATATATATATATATATATATATATATATATATATATATATATATATATATATATATATATATATATATATATATATATATATATATATATATATATATATATATATATATATATATATATATATATATATATATATATATATATATATATATATATATATATATATATATATATATATATATATATGTATATATATGTATATATATATGTATATAATATATATGTATATATATATGTATATAATATATATGTATATATATATGTATATAATATATATATATATATATATATATATATATATATATATATATATATATATATTGGAGAATTGAAATACTAATTCTTTTCTAGAAAAGATTTTTTTATATTGACTTTTATCATGAGAAACTAAGCTTTCAGAAAAACTAATGTCAGATGTTATCACATAAAAAATTTATTTTTTAATAAATTTCAATTGAAATACAGTTAACTTCTAACAGCATTCTATTTATACTATCTATAATTCTATTATCTAATATAACTATAGTTCTAGTCATATAATTCTATTTATTACCAAATTAAATGTCTAATACTTTATATACTTTATTCGACTGGTTAAACGGTTAAAAGGCCGAATGTGCTTCTTAATAAAGGAAGAAAAATACATGCCCGTGGAAATCGCGGGATGAGCAGTCAGAGGGTTAATGAACTAGATCAGGGATGGGCAAACTATGGCCCGCTGGCCAACTCCGGTCCGCCGGGAGGTTTTATCCGGCCAGCGGATAGAATTTTAAGTTGCAGGTTTGAGGCAAATTAAAGGAAATATATATTTATACATTATAATTCCATCTCCTTTTCTACTTTGCTTAAATATTATATCCCGAATTTATTATCTCACACCCAGAAGATCAGCGGTATATTTGCTTCTTTTATGTGAACAAGTGTTTTCAACTTTGAACCTTAATCTATTTCTAAAATTATTATTTCTAACAGATGAGTATTTAGTATTGTTCCTTAAAATCAGTACATCTCACTTCGAACCTCAGTATAAGGAACTTTTAAAAATGAAATCGCAATTTCATTCATCTTATTAATGTATTTAAACCATTAGATAATTGTATATTGTTTTTAAAATTTTAGAAAAATTTATCTTAGCCCGCCAAATTTATTTTCTTTCGATTTTTGGCCCGCGGCCGAAAGAGTTTGTCCATTCCTGAACTAGATGGATCTTAGACCTACCCGAGAATCGAACTTGCAACTTTTCAGTCAACTGAGGTACCCCGGCTCTATTTTTTATATCTATTAAAGCCTTCTAAGCAAAAGTAAAAATTAGACTGAAAACACTCGTTGAAATATTTACCATTGCAATTAAATCTGCCATTTGCTCTCAACTATCTATTGTATACTATCTACACCTATTATTTAAGGCGATGATAGACTTTCAAATTGGCTAAAATTGACCGAAAATTCGAATTTTCTATTTTAGTGAATACTGAAAGAATATATCATTAGGAATACGGAGCAAAAAGAATTTTTTCATTCCCATCATTTTATCATTACTTATGGGTATAATAAGCTTATCATTACTTATGGGTATAGCAATAATAACTTCAAATGCTGTTTACTCAGAAGTAAAGTTTTCATATATTACAAATGTTTAAAGTACTCCAGGCGCATTGAAAATAGATCATTGTCTCTGAAATTCCAGTATTATTTACGTTAGAGTTTATAAAATAAAGTCTAGTTGAAACGGGTATGTTTTGAAGCATATAATATGTTAGTTATGCATTTTAGTCAACCGCTATAGCTGTTTATTCTCCAAAATATGGGTATCATCATCATAATTATTTTTTCTCTTTATATTTTCTATGAATGTTTATGGAAACAACTACATTTTTTTGTGAAGTCTGTAAGGTATACTTAAAATTTTTTTTATCATATTTTATGCAAAATTCATGCGCCTAGAGCATTTTCAGTTAAGCTAATTATGAAACAATTAATAATTAATAACTCCAAAACTAATTAATACTTTGTCTTCAAATATTTAAAATATATATATAGCAATACTATTAATAACATAATCAATCTTCAAGGAAATTCATTTAAAAGAAAAACGTTTACTCTAAAGGTCCACCGTTGCCTTAAGTTTACTATAAACTATTTACGATTAACTAATATATACAGTTTGCTATACTGTATTAGCTATTTACTATAACTTAAGTACCATATTCTTTATCTTAAGACATACCTCCACTTTGAAAGTGTCAACTGCAAAGTCATACACGCTCGCCAATGCACTGGTTTCGTTGGCAGCGTACTTTGGCTGTGTGTGAACTCCTATAGCTATCATAGAATCCATGTCCCCTAAAAGAAATCCGAAACAATCAGAATTTATTAAATCATACATGGTATTATCGAATTCATCCGTTATTTTAAATTCCACAGAACCAGTTGTACCGAGGTTCTTTCCCACGACGGTCAGCACGTGCATGCACAGCTGTGGAAGAAATTTCCAAAAAGAATTTAGGTGAAACTGTTGACTTTGAGTTTTAAGGACCCCTGCGGAGAAGTTATAGATGACGGAATGGCACAAGCGTAACGGTCAAGCTCGCACAGGGGTGTAACCGTGAGTTAAAGGGCAGGGGCTAAAAATAATGCCAGCTTTCACAAAAGGGGCTATTTTAATGATCCCTCCTGTACTCCTGAAGGGGGTGCAGATGTGGGAAAATTTCACCAACAAGCAAATGGAAAAGAAGAAAAAGGGGTGTTAAAACCGAGGTGTTAAGTTGGGAAAGAGAGTGAAGAAAAAGGAGTCGAACTCGGGATTCAAGAGTAGCTGGACATCGAAATACCAAGCCCTGCATGCCAGCACCGACGTACTGTGAGCCCGGACCGAGATCCTGCACGCTTGCACCGAAGTCCTGTACGCCCGAATGCTCGGACCGATCCACCGCATGAGTAATGCCCCTGCTTGCTCCCCTGTAATGTCCGAAGGTAAATAGATTTAACATATTTATGACGGTTATTTAGGCCTCAGTTAGTAATTCAATATTTTGATTAAGGAATAACGTATAGCAAAAGAGAATTGTAATAGTTATTGTGTAATGAGGAATATCAAATCTAAATAATTGCTGGTTAAGTTATATGGTGATCAAGTTGTGTAACAATTTGTAAATAGTGTACAAAATAAATGTCTTAATCCAAATATAAGGTATTATATTTTTACTGTGTTTCCCCTTTGTGAACGAACACTGGTGTTAGTGTTGTAACTACATTACAACACCAGTACTAGTTGGAATGTACACAACACTGCCAGAATTTTCCTCATCACCTCTGCTACCGTCAGTGTATATCTTCAAAGAAGATTGTGGAATACCATTTATAGTCTCTAGGCTTGATGGGAGCTGGATTCTCAATATATTGGTAGAAAGGTTGGCCTTGAAGCGGCTAGTCGCATGTAAAAACTTTCTATGCAGATCTTATATTTGAGAAATACTGGCGTAAAAAAAATTAATCGTAAACAGGTTGGGCGTAAAATTGCTAGTCGTGTGTAAAAATTCCATTTTTGAAATACCGATAAAAAAAAATCTATATACATTTCAATGGCGCATTTGGTAATTGGTTTCGCCACCTTAGTTCAATTCACAGCAGGTGACTAAGCTGAAATTTATCTGCATTGCGTCTTAAAAAAATAAACTCATAAAAGTTTACGTAAAATTACAAACCCAGTTATAGAGCGGTAATAACAGTAAAACAGTACGTCAGAAACTTTAACACTTCGCTTGCGGGCAACGTATTTTTAAATTTTTTGTAGTCTGTCACTGGAGTGCAGGTCACGCAAAAAAAAAGTATTTAGTAGATTTGTGGTGGATACCCGCTAACCACCACAAATTTACTAAATACGTATAATTATATGTGTGTGACATTATATGTGTGTTGTTTGCGTTGCTATGCAACGCTTTGTCTACAAGTTATGATTGTCGAGTTACTCGATCTTTTGCTGCATTATTTCGTCTTCAATCGAATTCCTAGCTCCAGAAAGTACAAGTCTTGTTTTGTCAATTTGAAGCTTGGTTTTTTTATTGTTGAATACAAAATTGATAAAATGAGCCGTTGTGACAAAGATAGTGATGAAGAAATATGCGCTGACAGATTATCGGACTTTAATTTTAAAAATCATTTATTTTTGTGATTTCTTAAAAATATTGTTTTTTTTTTGTTGTTAAATAATCATACAGTATATATTAAAGTGTAAAATAAAAAAAGTTTCGTTCATAAAAACAAAGTAGTTTTCGATTTACTGCGATTTTTCTGAATAACTAAACTTTCGCGAGATTCACGAAAAAACGCCTGCTGCAAGCGTAAGTTGGCGGTGAAGTATACCCGCATGCCAAATCTTAAGAGAATATAATTGGAATTTCAAACATTGTGGTATTAAATAAGCTACTTACTAAGAGTGGGCGTGGCGAAGTGTGCGATGAATGGGGGTCTCATGAAGTCGTCATCTGGATCAGGATATGTGACACTTTTCAGAAGACTCAGTTTGTCATCCCTTAAAAACGATGATTAAGTTTGTTACATTATTACACTTTTCAGTTAATACTGTAGTACGTGTATTATAGTATCAACAGTTTGAGTTCGCCATCAAGCAAAAGTAATTTCGAAACAAATGGGAATTAAATACTTTGTTTCAGGACATATGTCCGGATGATTTTGTATTTTAATTGTGGTCGTCATAATGTGTGCGGTATATACACCAGGGCGAATTATCCCATTAATTTTTCTTTTCATTTAATCCCATATTATACGAACTGCTTACACGCCAATGGGTTTTATCGACCCGAAATTGCGGTGTTAGATTAGCTTTAACTCAAGTTTGATTTGGTTTGGTTTGGTTTGGAGTGTTACGGTCTACGTTTTGCGACACGAGGGCTAATGAGACCGGGACCTACAGTTTAAAGCCGATTCCGAACGGCTACGAACATCTATGCCACTATGGGATTCAAACCCACGAACTCCTGTACTGAAGGCCAGCAGTCTAACCAATCAGCTATCATTCGCAACTCAAGTTTTAAGATGAGGCATTATTACGGTGTGTTCCTTAATGGAAGATACTTATTCATCAAGAAACGTTTTGAGAAGTGCATATGATTCAAAAAGTTATAAAAAGTTAACCTTTAACTGATATTGTGTTGTCTCATAGACTCCTAGCTGACAACTTGTACGATTTTTTCCGTACATTGTAAAAAATTACAGACTATATTATTGTACAGATAATTAAAAAATTGGGTGAATTTTCTCGAAAAAAAAAAGGTTTGAAGATGAGGCATTATTACGATGTGTTCATTGATGGAAGATACTTATTCATCAAGAAACGTTTTGAGAAGTGCATATGATTCAAAAAGTTATAAAAAGTTAACCTTTAACTGATATTGTGTTGTCTCATAGACTCATAGCTGACAAATTGTACGATTTTTCCTTACATTGTAAGAAATTACAGATTATATTGTTGTACAGATAACTAAAAAATCGGGTGAATTTTCACGAAAAAAAGGTTTGAAGGTGAGACATTATTACGATGTGTTCATTGATGGAAGGTACTTATTCATCAAGGAGCGTTTTGAGAAGTGCATATGATTCAAAAAGTTATAAAAAGTTAACCTTTAACTGATATTGTGTTGTCTCATAGACTCATAGCTGACAAATTGTACGATTTTTCCTTACATTGTAAGTGTGTTTTACGCTGACCCATCCGAAGACATACAGCAGCAACTCCTGATGACCGTGACGCGACAGTGACTCCATAATGGCTACCACGCCACGGCTGACCTACGAGAGGCCCGTCATGGTCCTATTTTAATGTGGTCCAACCCGGTAAGGAGCAAACTCTACAGAGGTAAGCTCAAGACTACCGGGAAGAACGCTAGAGAAAGATCCCTCAGGTGCCCCGGGATCGTGAACCCCGTACACACCTAAAGGAGGTGTGCCCCTGGGGGGCTCCTTACATTGTAAGAAATTACAGATTATATTATTCTACAGATAATTAAAAAAGCGGGTGAACTTTCACGAAAAAAAGTGGAAGGCGCAAGGGGGGAAAACCCTCACATAAGAACATATCTTTAAGATGAATCGACACTGCTCTAGGAATAAAATTGGAGTATTTGCAGCTATGCAACTTTATTCCCTTAACAAATGAACCTCTCTATATCATAATTTTTCGTGCCTATCTCAGTATCTTCTAGAGCAGAGGTAGGCAAAAGCCGGCCCGTTGAAAAATCCTGCATACCATTTTTTTAATCTCTTATATGCGATTTTGTTAAAATCAATAGTATTTGTATGCTTAGTGTACAAAAAATAATGAAAAATATATAAATAATAGAGAGTATTATATATTGAACACCTTCAACCATATCCCTACTTTAATGTATGCAACATACTCTCATAAAGCGTGTGGTCGGCTTACTACATAGAATTGAACGTGCACTCCTCTCACTCTTCGAGGGACGAGTACTGTTTATTTTGTTTTAGCACTAGTCGCATACTCGTCATTTCTTTTGAGACTAATGTTCGTTATTTTGCAAATATAATAATAAATTGAAAAAGTGGACTTTTTGTAGGTAAAATTTTAAAACATTGGTCTTATTTTAATGTAATAATTAAATTATTTATTTGTAAAATTTTGAAGAAATAATATCAAATGAACATTCCAGATTTCACGTTTCGCATTAATTAAAACTGTTCTATTTTAACATTTGATGTTTGTCTTTTCTTTTTATAATTCTATTTACTAGTATATTTACAAAATGTATTATAAATATAAAAATGTAATAACTATGATCAAAATAAAATAATTAGTACCGTTAAGATATAAATAAATATCAAAATTAATAACCATTAATTTAATATAATGGATCATATATCTTTAAAAATTACGTGACATATTTTACTGGACACAAATTGTTCGCATATACACCTCAGTAAGACAATTTATTATTACTATTATCTTTATTAACTGTCAAATTTCTCTGTCCAAATGCTTTAAAATGATACTTATAGTGTTTTTGTCAAAAAAATTCTTGGGCAGGGAAAAACTCCACCCAAAACATTCGCGTGTGCACAGCGTACGCGGTATAGTCCTCCGGGAGACATTTTGAAAATTTCATTTTGGCCCGCGCTTAAAAGTATTTGCCCACCCCTGTTCAGGAGCGTGCTGTCAAAGCCGCTTACTAAGTTGCAAGCTAATTAAAAATTAATTAAAATTTAAAATTGGAAATAGTTTTTTTTTTCTCAAAGGCTTTCACAGTTTTAAAGGTTTAACATCGCAGAAGAATATATAATAGCTCAAGGGTTTCCCAATTGTAAGGGCTCCAGGTCTAGATTGGAAACTTAGTGCATGATCCCTAACCACTCTTTCATAATTAGTTAAATTTTATTAAATTTGACTTTTATTAATTTGAATTACTTATTGATAAAAGGTGAGAAGTAAAACATTACCTAAAGATGAACTAAAATTAATAATCTAATAGAAATTAATAATTCAGTGAAAATGTTGTGGATAGTAGCTTGCATCAATGATATCATCAACCAAAATGTCCACCGCCGATTTTTAATGGGTTTCATCAATGTTAAAACTAAAGAGTTGTCAATTTTTTCAAAAAATTTTATGGACCGCAAATAGGCTTAGCTTGCCCAGGTGGAAACTCTCCATATCTTTTAATGAAATTGATTATCAATACTGATAAGTATTACTATCAAACATTCATAAAATTAGAAACAGCTCTTTTGATAAAAAATAAACAACTATAACGAAAGGTTTTTTATGCTTACCTGTATAAGTATGCGTACTGTTCTTTTGCTGTACCTCGGCCCAGTCTTTCACTAATTGTCTTTAAGTATTTCACCCCTTTCTTTGATAACCTTTGATAGAAAGTAAGATATGTTGGGTTAATTTCATTTGCTGTTGGAGCCACATTTTAAAACTAATCTTTATTTGATGTATTGAGGAATATTTGCATACTTATTTAAGTCTTTCACAAGGTTTTCTATCAGCGTTTCATCCGTTGTAACAATTTCTTGGATGAGTACGAGATCATACCTCAGAAGCACCTTCCAGAAGTAAAAAAAAAAAAGAATATTTTTAAAATTTTATATTCATTTATTTGTTATAAAATTATTAAAGGGGTGTGCTAGTGTTAAATGTAGGTTGCAGATGTTCTCATCATAAAGTTTTCATTATTTTGCCCAAAATATACTTTAAGACTTCTACTACATTCTAATATCAAATCAGTCGCATCGTTAGAAGAGCATAAAAAGTATTTATCTCTAACCGGAATTTTCTTTTAGTTATCTACTGGATAAAACCAATGAAGTTATTCAAGTCTGATGGATTACCACTAATAGTTACTCCAGTACTAGAGAGCTTGGCCCAGGGAGTACTGTTGAGAAGGCTTCCTGTGAGAACTCAATGCGCCAATTTTACAGATTTGGAAAAAAAGAATTGGCGGTTTTTGCAATAAAACTTAGTATATTTTGTTCAAAAAGTATGATTTGTTTAGTTGTTGAACTACTGAGTGTTTTGTTTATATTTTTCTGCAGAATATGTTTTGTTTTTTCTGTGTATATTTGTGTGACATCTACTAGATGATTGTCTATAAAATGTGGTGAAGGAACAGAGGAAAAATACCCCACAACCATCCGAATTTGAGAAAGTTTGTTGAACGAGTTTGACAAAACTGAATAAAAACCAAGCGTAGCTACCAAGGATGACAGCTATGGTATTTGTTATGAATAAACCAAGTGCATAACATTGTGGTTAAGAGCAAACAATAAAAAATATAGGCTGTACATGATTTGTGTCACATGGTTGAGAGAAAACCAGTCTCATCATGTTGTAAATATACAAAGACTTGATCAACTGAGCACGAAATTGGAGAATAATGCAACAGACTATTGTTCTTGTTCTCTTCCCTAAGAACAAGATCCTCTTCTCTTTCCTTCTCTTCCTTCTTGTTAAGTCCACTAATTCTCGAAGTACTTTCATATGTACAAAACCAGGGACCATCTACCTCTCTCCAAATGTAGTATTCGTCCGGCTTTATTAAACGCAGGTGTTTCGCGTCACCTAAGAGCAACATCTAGTCGTAGAAACGGAAACTGTTTTGAAGCAGCACTTAAGGCTGGTTGCACACACAGCGAGTTTTTTACAGAGTGGAGAATTTACCGTCGCCTATCAACGAAATCAACGTTTACACACTGGGCGGGAAAATTTCCGTCCCCGTAGTCTTACGCAGTGTAAAACTTTTGCTGCTACTGAGCAGGAACTATAGGGGCGATAATACTTTTGTCCTGGGCATCGAAAATCCGGCATTTTGGCTGCGAATGTGAGAAAAATATTGATATGTCAAATATTCAACTAATCGAAATCTATTCATATCTACTTTTTTTTCGCTAAAAATTTATAATTCGTATTTATACTGTTCATGTTTAAATTCTAAAAATACTTACAAACTTTAATTCTATAGGAAACAGCTATGAAAAGCCGTAAGTTTAATTAATTAGTAGATAAAAGAAAATTTTTTTAGTTGTGCACTTTTCTGCAGACTATTTTTACGAGACCCAATTTCCGTTGCAGACTGTTAAAAAGTATTCTGCCTCCGGGTGTATAGATATGTGAGAAAATAAACTTAACAAATTCATTTATCTCTGTTAGATTAATTTCGCCACCGAATTCTAGATGGCGCTATTCAGCGATTGTATAAAAACCAAACTATATGTGTAATAGACTAGGCTGATAGGATGCGGCATTGGATTTTAAATGTGTGTAATTCTATTCATTTTACTGTATTCTATTCGTATTCATCTATGAAACATGTGTTTAAATCCTAACATAATTTATAATTCTTTATTCATTGATCCGTTTCTTCTCTATTTATCGTAACGTTGTATAATAAAAAGAAAGTGTGTTCAACAGTCATTCTCTGTTTTCATCCATAATTCAATTTCTACCGATTCTTCATGCAAATCCCAAGAATAAACAAAAGGTAAGCAGTTACCTGATTTGATTCTTCATTTCTGTTGAACATTGACAGTTATTTATTAACTTAAAATAATTTTTAAAACCCAAAGTTCAAGGTTTGTGATTATTCAAATTCGAAATTCATTAATTATTTAATCCACTCTCTTTTTCTTCCAATTGATCGAAATCGCTTGGAAATTCACGGCAAACTTCATGGCAAGCTTTACAAGTAGCGTTTTTGTCCTTAAAAATTTCCCATAGTTTCTAGAGTTTTATCTCATAAAACAGGTCTCTCTTGTATTAATAAAATCAGAATTTCATTAACAATAACGCTCGTGTTCACGGAACTATTCCTATTGACAAAGAATGTCCAATGCAAATGGTAGAAAAAACTGCTGTGTGCAAACGTTCACTAGGTCGCATAGAACTCTAGTTCGAGACGACGGATAAATTTCAGCTGAGCTCCAGTGGCACCAGACGGCTGCAGAGCTACTGTCCACTGCAAATTAACCGATCGTTTTTTTTTCCATTCTAATGTGCAAGTTCTAGTTTATTACAATAGACTACTATTGTAATGCCAGCGACGGTAAATTTTCCGCTCGGAAAAATCCAACGTGTGTAACCAGCCTAACGATTAAATGTTCTTTTGAAATTTCAACAATGGACGCTTTTATATATGATATGTGAGGCAGTCCAAAATAGAGGTTTGGTTTGGCTTGGAGTGCTACGGTCTACTTTTTGAAACACGAGGGCTAATGAGACCGGGATCTACAGCTTAAAGCAGATTCCGAACGTCTACAAACATCCATGCCACAGTGGGATTCGAACCCACGAACTCTGGTACCGAAGGCCAGCACCCTAACCAATCGGCCATCGTTCGGCCCAAAATAGAGGGATAGTGTTTTTAGTTGAGTTAAAACTTTAAGGAAAAGAAGGCAAAATGGAAAGACTTTGAACGTGAAAGATCTTCAACATCTATATGCAAAATCATACATTACTGGTTACGTACTATAAGAACGTAACAATCATACTACACACTACAGCCTCCATACAGTTCTGATGTGAAATTGTACAACTTTAGGCTGTTTCGTCAGCTTAAAGAACCACTAAAAGGCCACCATTTCGAAAGCAACAAAGCATATATAAAAGATGCTGAGGGGTTTTGCAACAACTCTCAAATTTACTTTCACATACGGTTAAGTAATGTATAGAACGTTAGAACAAATATATAGCGTATTATGGAAGTTACATAAAAAAAACCCATATACATAATTAAGAATAACTGTAATGTTTTCTGTATTTGTCATATTACTTATTGAACAAAATTCGTATACCAGATCTTACCTTTTTAACAATGTCCATGACAGTCTTGTTGTTCATTTTGCTTTGTCCAAGATTCTGTATGTTGAACGATCCAATGAACAAGGGTCTCTCGACAGATTTGCTAGTCGTAGTTTTGCAGTAAGAACATGAGGACGACAGCAATATAATCGCAAGTAATAACAGATACATAGATTTCTGAACCTGCATGATCTGAGGTGAAATGCATTAATCATACATGATAATAAAATATTAAAACACCTTTTAAGATAAATAAAGGATATTTATGATGAATCTCAGGTTCTGAAAGTACTTTAGTTTGGTGGTCAACTTGGGAGAAGAATACGTATTCAAGAGAATCCTTGTTTCCTCTCCTGAAGATAATAAATTATAAAAGTATGCTTTTGCACGCATGCGCACATACATACATACATATGTGTGTGTGTGATTGAGACGAAAAAATTGCATCTGTGAAAGCCTTCGTTGCTATCAATGATCGAAGAAGAGTTTCCAGCATCTTATCTTTCTTTGACCCTGGCTGGACAGGCTGGGTTTGCACCCCCACCCCTTGAGTGTAGGAGTGAGATCGTTGGAGTACCCTCAGCGTAATTAGTAGGGGATCTAAGATATACTAAAGAAATAGCGTTAGCAAAGACTTATTGCAATTTTTTAGCGGTCCTTGGGCACCATCATCCCTGACTCTGTGACATTAGCTTTGCAGCTATAATCTAATTAAGATTTAACACTAAGAAATGGACAGATTGTCAAAATAGAATGATTATGTCGGCATTGATGTTTAACCCCTTCAGGACCTATAAGTATACTCGTAAATGCTATAAGAGTCGACCGTTGTGAAAACCGTTGCCGTTTACACCGTCTAGTAATTAAATCTAAAATTTAAAATTTAAAATAAAACGTTCAAATCTCCTATTACGCATACTTGACGCTGGTTTCTCAGTATCAATCGGAGATCATCGCGTGGAGGGAGCATTGGACTAATAAGAGTGAAATCGCAGCGTCGCGTATATGAGACGTTGGTCACGAACGGGTTAAATGTGAAGTTGTAAAATAAATTGCTGTCAGTGGTATGTCTTCTCTCATTTATATCATCCTGATTCTATTTTACTTGTATCAACATTTCTTCATCAAACCTAGTACATTATTTTGTATGTACCGTGTTGTGTTATTGCGATTTCATTCTTTTATGAACCGTTCCAACATATAATGATGCACACATTTTAGTTCATGGCGAAACACACTCAAAAACTCACTGTCATGAAGAACACAGATACAGTCAGTGAGGAGCAATTAGTTTTATTTTCATCTTAAATCGTCATTAAAAACTAATTACAAAGATAATTGATACATAATTCGTAAAAAAATGCCACAGAATGGTAAAGGCCAACCGTGAAGTTGAAGAACCAACATCGTAATATCATAGTCCAGTCCCACGGTCTACACTTTATCTAGCTGTCTCATCATTTTTACTCATAGTTGCTTCATACATGCAGACCTTAAATCAATGAGTGTAAGTATTCTCGCGTTATCTCTGTACCTAAAATAACTTGTCATTAAAAAAAATGTGGAATTCAAAAACTGATCGAGCTAATTGTCTAACGTTATATTATTACTAGTATATAGCCCGTCATATAACAAGCTCAGTAAAATTTTTAATTTTCCTAAATTGTAAAGTACCCTATGAGGCTGGTAAAAAAGAGTTTGTTTTTTGGCTGAGAATTATCTGGTACACTATAATTTATTTCATATTATTCATCATTATTTCATTAACTCAATAATTTATTTATCTCCATACTCCTGTAAAGTCTCCCGATACTGTGAATGCAGTTTAGAATCACGGTGAAATCGTTTAGAAAGACAATTTAAAGTTTTCTTAGCTAAATCGAAATTATTGTTCTTTCCTTTTATATTTTTGCCACAGTAATTAATGGAAGTAAAGGAATGAAACTATCATTTCCACCACATCCCGGAGGTAGATAGAATTTGTTGTTAATACCGGTGATAAGATTTTCATTGCAGCAAAAAATAATCGAAGATTAAATTTAAAACTATAACATATGTACCTAATCTATTATATAAGCCAAATATAGATGAAAATTATTTACATAATATCTAAATTCAGTGATAAGTCGTATGAAAATATTGCAGACGATAATGAAGTAATTTAAAATAAGAAATGATTAACTGAGATGTTTAAAGAAATGACGTCATAATGCTAGAAAAAATGTTATTTTTGCATATTTATTATGTGACAAATTGATTCATTTAATCGCCTGCTCAGAACCGGGGAAAACAGGGCTTGAAAAAATGGCATTAAATGCTAGGAAAGGGGTAAAGGGGTGGATTTCAAACTTGCTAACCGTAACTCGTCAAGAATCCAATATGGATGCCTTTATCCATTCCAGGTACAACAACTTCATAAATTCTCGGACAGACGGACAGATATCTTAGGCTATTATTATATAGGTGATTATCAGATGTCTCTATAATTTTACAGGAAAGTTTCTTTTTCATATTAGTTTGCCGCACAATGGCCGAATGGTCAGCACGTTGATCAACAGTACCGAAGTTCGTCGGTTCGAATCCCACTGTGGTATGGATGTTCGGAATCATGTTTAAGCAGTAAGTTATGGTTTCATTAGCCCTTGTGTTAAAAATAGTAGACCGTAATGCTCCAAATTAAACCATAATATTCACTAATATTAGTAGTCATTTTATAAAAAGTCCTAGTAAAACTCATACACTGTACAAATTTCCATACTATTTTATACTTGGTGATAATTTTGTTTTAGATGGTTGGATACGGATCATTTTGGATTCTTCTAACTCTATATTAACATGCGAGGAAAACTGTTCCGGCTTACATTAAAAGATTTCTTTAACGCTAGAACACTATTCTTATGTCTCTCAAATATTTTATAATTAACAAATTGAGTGCCGGTACATTACGCAGCGGAATTATACCGGAAGCGGTTGTTTTGAGAATAAATTTAGTTACTCAGTTAAATCTCAATAGATCGAAAATTATTTAATTTTTTAACCCACTTTTCGTATTTTATATTGAAATATATAAACAAATATATAAATAGAAATATATAAATAACAACCATAAGTTTTTTGTAAACAAAACATATATTTTTTAGTGGATAAATTTATAATAGTATCGTAAATAGGAAAAATCAAATAGGAATAGTAGTATATAGTTTAAATTATTTCGAATTATGTTATATATAAACATTTTTACATTATAAAAAAATTAAAAGAGCAATCATAAAACTAATAATGTAAAAACTAATTTATATTTGTCTAAATTCTTCCAGAATCTATGTAGTAGACAAGAACATTAGGCTTCGTTTTCCGGTATATACCGTTATTTTTGTATCCACAAGCAAACCATGTTGTTACACTAACCCGTACTAGTACGTGACCCACGCTCAAGTATCAATCGTCAGAAAATGTACTAGTACGTGTCTCGCATACAATGTGTTAAATAATAACAAATTGTTAAAAGCTGCAAATAATTTCAATGTGAAGTAAATCATCTTTTAAATGCAAGCGTATACATTACTTGCCTTTCCGTGTTTTAAAATAAATATTTTAAAAGCTGCCTTACTGGCTTTTTAATAATGTTCAAAACAAAAATACCATTCTAGGATTTTAAAAAAAGTCCATGATATATGTTGTAAAATTTTCAGCGGATATTGCGAGATCCTTTTTATAAATTTAATTATTTTTTCCAAAAAAGACTATGTCAAAAATTTTTATAATTTAAAATTAAATAAAATTTCCTCGTTATTTTCCGATATTTAGCTACATGTAACCCTGGAAAGCGTTTCGGTCTATCATGTTAAATTTATTTTAAAAAATCTTTAAATGTAATTAAACATAAGAGAACACTGTTTTTTCATAGGTTAACATGAAGCTATTGAATTCCAATATGTACATAACCACCACAAAGTACAGTCTTCAGTTACACAAACGAATAAATACAATCCGCTAAGAAAAAAGTATTTTCATTGGTTTCATATACGTCAAAGGAAAAAATTATTAACATAATACATTTGGAAAGTTTCGGGGTAGGAAGTGACAAGACAGAAGTAAATGTGTAAGTAACGACACATTACGTAGACAGTGAGTAATTTTCTGTTCGTAATGGGTACCCCAGAAATGAATACAGATATATTGCTAAAAAAGTTCACAGAAAGAAAATAATGATAACTGAGAACAACAAAATGATAAAGTGTTGCCAAATAGGGTAATGTGTGTCTGTGCTTCGAGATAACGATACTATATCTTTATGATTTTAGAAAAGGTATTCGCCAAAATAAAATTGCGAAGTTACTTGTTTAGCAACCGTAGAAGATTATGTTGCAACATATTAAGCCTTAAGGGATACTCAAACCGCATTTTCTCCAAAAATTCTTCTTTAAAAGAAAAACTCTTTATTTATCTTTTTTCTTAAAAGAAAACGTTAATACACACATATTAATACATTCCTAACGAAAAAGGAAAATTCTTTTTATCACATACACACACACACATATATAGTGGTCCACTGTTAAGGTGAATGGAAAACAGTCTTTCTTAATAATAATAAGTTTATTAAATCATCGTTTCCTTTAAAAGCTTCATTTTCATTGTTCGTGGAGGAGATAAGCGCGGAAAAGGTGTTGACAGCTCCATGTCCACTCGCTAACTGACTCTTATCTGTTTGCAAACTCATAGATTCTTCCAAAATGCTTCCGCCTGACCGGATTATCCTAAAAGCTTACGCAAGCGTGAGTCTTTTTCATTTATTTTATTATTAAAAAAGAGTTCCTTTTTAAAATCGCTTATAACTCACGTAATTTCCAACTACCTCCTTTCTAGACCTGACATATATATGCATATTGTCACGAAGATTCGAATGAACACACCGTTTAACTTAATGGACGAATTTATTGAAGCTAAGTAGCAACTCGCAACTTTACAAGATCGAGAAGTTGTCTACAACTAGTGGTTATCTGCTTTTTATACCCGAACAAAATATTCGAGAAACAACTAATTTACATATTAAAGAAAGATCTAGAATTTTCGAGAACATAAGGCAACAATAAATAACATTTTTAAATTTAAAATTCATACTTTGGATCAACCCACAAACTTCGGGTCTGGATCTAGTACTTTGACCATTCGGCCACTGAGCTCGTTGGCAAAGTTGTTTTATGAGGCAATATATATATATATATATATATATATATATATATATATATATATATGAAAGAAAATTAGTTTACCAGCAATAGCATTATACACACACACACACACCGAACAGCTATTACTTTATGACCACCCTCTTAATAACATGTATGGCCACCTTTAACCCTCAAAACCGCCAACTTCCGGCATTGATTTCGTGGCATTGACTTCAAAAAGTGATGATATAATCTGAGGTAACTAAGACCAGGTGATGCCCAACTGGTCCCTGCAAATCCCGCAAATTGCAAAAGGGTAGCTTGACAGCACGAATTTGGTTTTCTGAGTGAGACCACTAATGATCTGTTGGATTAATGTCAGGTGAATTTGGAGACAATACATGACTTCAAAGTCACTCGAATGTTCCACGAACCACTCCATAACGATTCGACCCTTATGACATAGTGCATGATCATGTTGTTAAACACCATCTCTAGCCGGAAATAGTGTGTAGGGAATGTTAATCATAGGGAATATTAATGTTATCATGAATGGGTGTAGGGGTTGATCATGAATGGGAAATAGTGTTATCATGAATGGGTGAGCCCGGTCTGCATCGAAGTTCATGTAGCTCACAGACGTCAGGGATTATTCTGTGGGGATTATTTATTCTAAGTGCTCTATGAAAACATTGTCCACACCATAATACCACCACCAGCGATTTGTCTCCGTCCAACTGTGCATCCTGGAGCCAGGAATTCCTTTGAAAATCGGCGTATTTCCATACGTCCGTCGACATAAAAGAACAAACAAAAAACAAAAAAAAACGGGATTCGTCGGAACATGCAACTTTCTTCCATTCTTTTAATGTCCAATTCCGATGTTTTTTGGCTCATTGCTGACGCAGCAAGCAATGACGTGCCACCGGTGCAGAGACATACATCTGCCTGCAGCTGCGTAGGCCCATACGTTTCAATGTACGCTGCACAGTGTGTTTAGAAACGTTGTATGTGTCGCCACTGTTGTAGATGGAGGTGATTTCGGCTGCTGTAGCTCTTCGGTCACGGAGAAAAATTCGTAGCAATCTTCCCTCTCATCTGGAATCAATGCACCTTGGACGACACATCGGCGACTTGTCGTTTCACCATCCATACACAATGTTTGATATGTGCTCACTACAACTACTCGTAAACAGTCCACTAAACGAGCCGTTTCTAATAGTGATGTTCCCACTCGCCGAGTCATGACAATTTGACCTTCATCTTAGACCCATAAATCAGCTTCTTTTGCTATTATGTCGCTAATCGAGCTATGTTTGAAAAGACAATGCATAGTATCTTTATAAACACTAACATCAGCCGCACACGCGCAGTGGTTTTGTTTCTGGGCGAGCCCACTGTGATAAATGGAGGCTGGTTATAATGTAATGGCTCTTCGGTGTGTGTGTGTGTGTATGTATGTGTGTGTGTATATATATATATATATATGTTGTTGTCGGGAAGCAAGAATTCTCTTTTTGCTATATTTATAACTGAAATTTAATATATTGCATTTATTAAAATATATAATCTTAGTAGTTTTAATAATTATATTGAAATATATTTGAATCACTAAAAAACCCTGGTTTATAAGAAGTTTGTGAAAAATATATTGATGCGGATGTGTTATGAACCTCTGTTCAAAAATTAAGCACGAGGGACATATCGAAGAGTTACGAATTAATCATTTTACAACTGTTTGCAAGTATTTATACACCCTGTTAGCCTTTTTTAAAAGGTCCCTTGTGTCCTTAAATTGAATTATAAAATAGGGTACCCCGGCTCATATTGTTTCTTTATTCCCTGAAAATCTTCGCTGACTGTCCTCACTATTTTTAAAATTTTAAGATGGTTCATGTTGAGAGACTAATGTAATATTTTTGATTTTTTTCAGCATTTCTCTCTTTTTTTTTTGGTTAATTGAAAAAAAATCTCTTTTAAGAAATGCCAAGGGAAATTTTCCTCTATAGGGAAAATTTTCCATAATTATTAAATTGAATAAAAACTTAAAAACAGTTTGAGGAATTAAAATTTAGAGGAAAATTATCATTCATCACGATGTAAAGTTAAATGTATACATATCGCTCGTATTAATTAATTTTCTTTTGGACAGCAAAAAGAAAACAAATTTCAAAAATTATTTTGCATTGATTCTTTCGTAGATAATTTATTAGTTAAAAATTACTTTGTCCATTTCTAGAGATCATATTACAAAGTAAAAGCATCTAAAATATTGCAATGGAATGCTTTTAATGAAAAATAGAAAAAGCAATTATTTATTAAGTATATGTTATGTTTATCAGGATAAAAAGTATACATGCATTTATAATTTCTCTTAATTTTTGGATCATGAGGATAATAGTGTTAATTCAACTACATTTAAGAGAGGCCATACCTAAAAATTGCATTCTTATAAGCATAAAGTTTCAACAGTCTTAAAAAGCTCTCCCGTCATAAGAAATTATTAAAATTACTTTGCAAATTTTTAGAAATCATTTTACGAAGTAAAAACATCTAAATTATTGCAATGGAATGCTTTTCACGAAAAATAGAAAAAGCAATTATTTATTAAGTATATGTTTTATCAGGATAAAAAGTATACATGCATTTATAATTTCTCTTAATTATTGGTTCGTGAGGATAATAGTGTTGATTCAACTACATTTAAGAGAGGTTATATCTAACAATTGCACTCTTATAAACATCAAGTTTACCAGTCTTAAAAAGCTCTCCCGTCATAAGAAATTATTAAAATTACTTTGCACATTTTAGGAAATCATCCTACAAAGTAAAAATATTTAAATATTGCAATGGAATGCATTTGGTAAAAGAGGTGGAAGAAGCAAACATTTATTTAGTGCATTTTTCTTCAGGATTAAAATATGCATGCATTTTATCATTTATCATAATTTTTTTAATCGTGTAGAGTAAAGAGTTTATCCAGCTTTATTTAAGAGTCATATCTAAAAATTAAATTCTTATAAGCATCAAGTTTTAACATTCTTAACACATTGTATGCGAGACACGTACTAGTACGTTTTCTGATGATTGATACTTGACTGCGGGTCACATACTAGTACGGGTTAGTGTAACAACATGGTTTGTTTGTGGGTACAAAAATAACGGTATATACAGGAAAACGAAGCCGAATCTTCTTATCTACTATATAGAGATAAAAATTAAATATAAAAGATTTTTATATGATGTCGCATTGGAATGGGTAACTGATCAATTACTTGAAATTAACATTCCAGTCCAAGGCCACCCCCATCTAGTACACAAAGGGCACCTAAATATCACCCTCCTGGAAGATTATCATTGAATATGCGGAAACATATTTTAGAGAAAATTTATACTAGTGGGAAGAAAAAAAAAAGCCGCAAAGACAATGCCGTGTGTGTGCTGTGAAAAAAGTGCGGAGTGAAACATCTTACATACGCAAGTTTTGCCGTGTACCTCTTCATAGAGGAAAATGCTTTGAACGTTAACACACTGTAAAGCACTATTAGTTTTATGATTGCTCTTTTCATTTTTTTATAATGTGAAAATGTTTATATATAATATAACTCGAAAAAATTAAAACTATATACTACTATTTCTATTTGATTTTTCATATTTAAGAGATGATGATTTTTCATATTATACTATTATAAATTTATCCACTAAAAAATATATTTTTTGTTTACAAAAATCTTATAGTTGTTATTTATATATAATTCTATTTCTATATTTGTTTATATATTTCAATATAAAATACGAAAAGTTGGTTAAAAAATGAAATAATTTTCGATCTATTGAGATTTAACTGAATAACTAAATTTATGCGTAAAACGCCAGCTCCCGGTACAATTCCGCTGCAAAATGTACCCGCACACAATGTGTTAAATAAACTCTCGTCATAAGAATTTTTTTAAATTACTTTGCACATTTTCAGAAATTATTTTTTGAAGTAATAGCATTTAGAATATGGCAATGGAATACTTATCATGAAGTATATGGAAAAAAAGCAAAGATTTTTTTTATGCAAATTTTATCAGAATAAAAGTACACATACATTTTATCATATGTCTTAATTTTTGGATCTTGACGATAAAAGTGTTGGCTCAGCCATATTTAAGAGAATCATTTCTAAATATTGAATTCTTATAAGCATCAAATTTTAAAGGTCTTAAAAAGCTCTCACGTCATAAGAAATTGTTAAAATTACTTTGCACAATTTTAAAAATCGTTTTACAAAGTAAAAACATCTAAAATATTGCAATGGAATGCTTTTCGGGAAAGAACTGGGAGAAGCAAACATTTATGCAATGCCTTTTTCATCAAAATGAAAGTATATATACATTTTATCATTTGTCTGAGTTTTTGGATCAAGTGATAAAAGTACTGATTGAACAATATTCTACAAAAATTATATTTAAATATTGCATTTTTATAAGCATCAAATGTTAACATTCTTAAAAAGCTCTCAAGTCATAAGAAATTATTAAAATTACGTTGCTATTTTTTAAAAATCATTTCATTTCACAAAGTAAAAACATCTAAAATATTGCAATAGAATGCTTTTCGGGAAGGAACTAGGAGAAGCAAACTTTTATTTAGTGCATTTTTCATGAGAATGAAAGTATATATACATTTTATCATTTGTCTTAGATTTTAGATTAAGTGATAAAAGTACTGATTCAACTATATTCTAGAAGACATGCATCTAAAAATTACATTCTTATAAACATCGAATGTTAACATTCTTAAAAAGCTCTTACATCATAAGAAATTATTAAAATTACGTTGTACATTTTTAAAAATCATTTCACAAAGTGAAAACATCTAAAATATTGCAATGGAATGCTTTTGGGTAAAGATCAGGTAGAGGCAAGCATTTATTTAATACATTTTTCATCAGAATAAAAGTATATATACATTTTATCATTTGTCTTAGTTTTTAGATCAAATGATAATATTACTGATTCAACTATATTCTAGAAGAATTATATCTAAAAACTACATTCTTATAAGCATCAAATGTTAACATTCTTAAAAAGCTCTCATGTCATAAGAAATTATTAAAATTACGTTGCACATTTTTAAAAATCATTTCACAAAATAAAAACATCTAAAATATTGCAATGGAATACTTTTCGGGAAAGAACTGGGAAAAGGAATCATTTATGTAATGCATTTTTCATGAGAATAAAAGTATATATACATTTTATCATTTGTCTTAGTTTTTGAATCAAGTGATAAAAGTACTGATTCAACTATATTCTAGAAAAATTATATTTAAATATTGCATTCTTATAAGCATCAAATGTTAACATTCTTAAAAAGTTCTTACGTCATAAGAAATTATTAAAATTACGTTGTACATTTTTAAAAATTATTTCACAAAGTGAAAACATCTAAAATATTGCAATGGAATACTTTTCGGGAAAGAACTGGGAAAAGGAATCATATATGTAATGCATTTTTCATGAGAATAAAAGTATATATACATTTTATCATTTGTCTTAGTTTTTAGATCAAGTGATAAAAGTACTGATTCTACTATATTCTAGAAGAGATATATCTAAAAAGTACATTCTTATAAGCATCAAATGTTAACATTCTTAAAAAGCTCTCACGTCATAAGAATTTTTTAAAATTACTTTGCAGACGTTCAGAAATTATTTTCGAAAGTAAAAAAAATCTAAAATATGACAATGGAATGCATTTCGGGAAGAATATATAAAAAGCAAACATTTGTTTAGTGCATTTTTCATCTGGATAAAAATAAACATACATTCTGTCGTTTGTTTTAATTTTAGGATCAGGAGGATTGAAAATGTTGATTCAAACATAATCTAGAGTAATCATTTCTGAAATTTACATTTTTTTAATCATCAAGTTTCATCTGTGGTTATTTTATTTTAATTATTTTATGTGCAATCATCAACAATCACACAACAAAAGACTTGTTCTCATTCCAAAGTCAGAGAATAAATAAGACTATATTACTTAGAATCTTTTTTAACTTACTTGTAAATAATGTGTCACTTTCAGACTGAGATTTCAGGTGTTAAAGCTTTCCAGTCTTTTTTCTTTAAAAAAATTTTTATAAAAAAACCAACTTTATTTATGCTGATTATATCAAATTGTGATAATCGCCATCTGGTTTTTCCCCGGAGATACAATTTCGATAAAACCACGTTTTGAGCGTTGAATGTTTGTTTCCTGGTAAGCAAACAATTGTATTGTATATAGAAACTGCTTATTGTTCTATCTTTGTTCTCTTAAAGTGATAACTTTAAGATTCTGTGCACCTTGTGTGTAGAAAACATTCTCAGCTGATCCGTATTTTTCTAAATTTGATTTAGAAGATAATAGTTTATTGCACCGTTAATATTTTTTTTCCAGATTTCACTTTCAGTTCCAATACCAAAATATGGGTGTGAAAGAATAAACAATTCAATCAAAAAGCGGTTTTAGTAATTTAAAGATAAACTAGTTTAAAATGACGTAATACCTTTCGATGTTTAAAATCTTCATTATAATAGCTTTTTTCCATTTATCATACAACAAATACAATTAAAATTTTTGTATTATTCAATTTTTATAGAATTTTTGTTAATTTTTAATATGCTCCTTTCAGTTACATTTGTCATGGATTCATTTTTCATTACACAAAATTATTGCTAAGTATTCCAAATTTTTGTTGAAAGGCATCTGTGTATCCGTACAATCTACAAAATTTCGAAATAATTTCCATTATTCATGAATACTACATTAGGATCGACATTTTATGAATTTTCTACCAGCTCAGATAAATTTACTTTTTTGGCAGATACATAGACTGAAATCAGGACAAATTGCTTTATCTATATTAAAAAAATATTTTTACAGTAGTTATTATGCATGTAAAACCAAATAAATGTTTTTTCTTGAAATTTTTTATTTTCATAAAAGGCATCTCATAAAGTTTAAAAAGGTCATGATGTTTAAATAGTCACTAACGTGATATGTTGTTGTATTCAAAGTCGTTTTAATATATTTATTTTATTATGTGCAGGTCATAATAATTTAATTAAGATTAAGTTATTATGGCCTACACAGTTAACAATATTATTATGTTAGATTTATTTTGATTTAAGACATGCATCGATATATAATCGGCAAAAAGGACTCAGGCATTAAAGTGTTATGTAAGTGTAACAATAAGTTACATTCGGTTAAGCTTTTTTTTACCTCATCCCGTGAGTCATCGTCAAAGACATACCAGAACAGGACCGGTTTGAACTAGAAAGAAACTTCGGACTTCTCCCAACCAATAGAAGGGTTCGTTGCTTTGGGGTATTCTGACCCCTCGCCGTTCTGGAGTAGACCCCCTGTTTTTTTTCGCCTCGAAGCAGTCTGATTTTTTTAGAGGACAAGGTTGTGACCAGAAGAGAGTAGAAGGTGGACGCTGCTGGCATTCGCAGCTTGCTGGTTAGACCATTTAAGAAAAATCATCGCCATATTGTTTTTTAGGGCCGACGTCGACTCGAAAGCAGTCTTCGATATCTACAAATGATAAGTTGATTACAGTTGTATTCCTTTAGACATTTATTTAATTGTATAAATTCATTTAATCAAGACTTATTTGTCCATGTGTTTATTAATGAGTTTAAATTTCTTCTTTCTCAAACACTAGGCCAACGTAACATTATTTTTTACAATACGTGAATTAATCACATAATGTTTTTTCTTATAATCATTTAACAATTTTGTTTAATTCCTTTCCTTAAAAGACTTTTGTTCATTTTTTTTTATTTTTGTCGACTTTATTTTCCCTAGATTTCTACAAAATATTTTCCGAACATTCCTAATACATTGTAACGTCGCAACATACATACACCTCTGTGTTTCTGGGTGCTTAGTAAAAACAATCGCTTAAAGTCCTAGACTTTATTATCTCGACTATCTACAATATATACATGATATAAAACAACATCGTTTGGAAGAGAGAAACAACCTTCTCCAACCTCAAGCCCTCGACAACCAACTGCTTCTTCTTGAAAGACCCCTCGCAAAAAGAGGGGGGAGAAAAATGGCTGAGAGCAAGGGAGTGGTCAGTGGACCGGACTCCTCAATGATAGCCGGCATTCCACACAGATGTATGCAGGGACATATATATCCGAAACCCCTCTGGGTCTGGAACTCCTGCTTTTTTCAGCGGAATAAATTTCCACGGGTCCTGAGAATGACCGACCCTCTCTGGTTACCTTGTGACTAGCTGCCATAACATGTTAAAATAAATCTGGGAATCCGTTTTAAATTTCAACTTTATTTGCATCATTAAAACATAATAAGTTTCGAAAGACCCAATTTTTCATGAGAATTCTATGCATAAATGTAAAAATATTTTCTATAAATGAACTTTTCAATTTTTATATAAAACAATACCCAAATATGTTCGAAAGATACTTTTAACTAGCTGGATCGGGGCTCGAGCCTGCCTAAGATCCACCATGTTTGTTAACGGTAACTGGGGCATGGAATATAGATTCGTGGACACAATGTCTTCCAAGTTCTCAAACGGTACTTCTGGGGTGGCAAGCGAAGAGTAGGAATCTTCTGCTTGGTCCCTGAGTCTAAATTGCGAGGAGTCACTTGAGCTAAGACGCTTTTTCACCATAGCAGTGCTCGTCAAACGAAAGGCGGTGTTACAAAAATTCATAATACGGTGAGAGGAGTGGAAATGGTCCCTTCCTTAGTAAGCTCCTTTCTTGCCCTTATAATCTACTCGGACTCAATGAGTGTCTTGGAAAGACTCAAATCTGATTCCAGTACTCACAGTTACGTTTCTCTGGCCATCCAGTTGCACAAAAAACTTTCTCGTAGATGTGTTAACATACTTTTCTGTTGGGTTACTAGTCACGTTGGTATTTGTGGTAACAAAAAAGTCGATGCTTTAGTGAGATAGGCAACTACATCTTACACCGGAGCTCTGCCTTACAGTGATATCAAAAAAGCCATTTCCTTCAGCACAAATGACCGCTGGAATTAACCGAGGGTGCTTAGAAACTCAACAAGCTTCACTTCCTTAGACATTCGATCTCTTTTTGCCCATGCTTCCCAAATCGCAAGTTGGATGTCATCTTAACTCGTCTTTGCATCGGTCATACTAGACTGACTCATAAACATTTACCATTGGCTGAGCCTACTCAACAATGTTCTTTCTGCCATACTCATCTCACTGTTCATCATATTTCAACTTCATGTACGGCTTTTATACGTTTTCACAATATATATTTTAAAACTTTTCAATATATATATATATATATATATTATATATATATATATACACACATATATATATATATTTATATACATACATATATATATTTATATATATATATATAAATATATATATATATATATATATATATATATATATTTATATACATATATATATATATATATGTATGTATATATATATATATATATATATATATATATATATATATATATATATATATATATGTAACATATTCAGGAGTTCGTCGCCAATCACAATAATAAAGTCATAATCACAATCACATAAGGTAGTCGTAGTTAATAAATTTTATTTCCATATCGAAATACGTTCAGCCTTCTTAGGCCTTACGCCACACACCACATGCCGTCATTTAATGGAATACTTCTCTCGCTCTGTCACGTGACCATCAAAACCGGAAACACAATGACGCCCCTCCATAATTTAGAAACTTGACCAACTTCAATTTTTAATGTTATATATATATATATATATATATATATATATATATATATATATATATATATATATATATATATATATATATGTGTGTGTGTGTGTGTGTGTGGTGTGTGTGTGTGTGTGTGCATTCTGATATTTAGCTTTTTGTTTGGCCTTGCATATCCTAGCTTGGATCTTGCACCAATAAATCAAACCAACAAACCAATCTTTCTTACCCCTAGTGATCAGTATTCCAATATTCAGTTCAGAGTCATCTACAATAGTTCTCTTTGAATTGGGGGAAGGTATAGGTGAAATATATATAGGAACCTAAGAAGAGCCTATGCAATCATTGTAAGCTGAAATGTTGCAACTAGAAAGCTGAAGCGACTGGGGACCGAATGAGTTCCCAACCCTCCCTACCTTCAAGACCTTCATGAAGATGGTTCAAATGGATTTCCTGGACTGAGCCCACTAATCCAAAGATATCTAACAATAAGCATAACAATGATAATGAGCAGAAAATAAAACAGCTAAAAGATGGAAGAAGGGGATAGTGTGGTGGATTCGTGAGTTCATAACACAAACTAGAGAGTAGAAAGTTTAGGGATAGTGAAACCCATAATACTTTTGTGACCAAGGACATCAGCACACTGCAAAAAAATGTGGAACCCTTAACGATTTTGAGTGTCATCCTTGTGCAGGGGCTATACTAATCTTCTCCTTATCGTTCCAATTTTAGTATGTGTACTACCGAAGCAAGTACAACCTACCTTCTTGGGTGTAGTTACTTTTATACATTTTCTATGTCAAAAGTCCTCTAAAGACCACCAAGAAATTCCAGAACAGCACCACCTGGCGGTGTTACGAAAATCCATGATATGGAGAAAGGAGTTACTCACTCTCCCTTCTAGATGTAGCTGTATTTATACATTTTCTATGTCACTAGGTCCTCTAGCACCTACCAAAAAACTTGAAACAGAGCCATCTATCCGGTTGAATGGCAACTACAAACTTTGGGAATGATTATATGTAGCCAGACATGAAAACGTTCCCAAAGCCTACTTCCCTTCAAGGCATTTAAGAAGGTGGTTTAACTGAATTCCCTGGGCCTCGGAGGACCTATGAAATTATAAGGATTCATCCAATAGAATCTAATCTAGAGATTTCTAACAGTAAGCATAAAAATGACAAGAGCAGAAAATAAAACAGCTAAAAGATGAAAGAAAGACGTAGTGTGGTGTATTCGTGAGTTCATAACACAAAAAAAACTAGAAAGGAGAAAAGTTAGGGATAATGAAATACAAAATGTTTTTCTGGCCAGGGACATCCATACAGGACATAAAAGGGAAAGTTTTGTATTTTTTGGGAGATTACCTTGACCTCGGGAAGATCAATGAAATTACAAGGATTCAACCAATAAAATTTCAGGGATTTGCGAAGGTGGCAGCTTACCTCCCTTCTAGGTGTAGTACTTTTATACATTTTCTATGTCAAAAAATCCTAAAGTAACCACTAAGAAACTCCATAACAGCACCACCTAATGGTTTTACGAAAATTCATTTCGTTGAAGTATCTTGTAACATGACTTCTAGATAGTAAAGTAAGAAGTGCCTTAGCATTCGCCTTAGTTCATGAGGCCTCTGTTGGCTCGTCCAAGTGACGTTGGAAACAACGAATTTGCTCGTAGAATCCGTATCAAACTACTAAACTAAATTTAGTTTTCGTTTCAAAGTTTCATTTATTATGTGATTAGATGCATTGATTATTACTGAAATTGGTTTTAGTAAATTTTAAAAATTGATGATACGACAGAGAGAAGTTTCTCAAAAAGATAGTTTCAACTTTCTTTATGTAAGTATATTTTACGTAGAGAATTAATTGCTATTGTACGGATGTACTTTCCCACGATGGTTAGCACGTGCATACACAGCTATGGAATAAATTTCCAAGAAGAATTTAGGTGCAGCTGTAGACTTCGAGTTTTAGTGGGGACCCCTGCGGAGGAGTTATAGATCACGGAATGGCACAAGCGTAACGGTCAAACCCAGACAAAAATAGCCATGAGTTATGGGAGCAGGGGCTAAAAAATAATGTCAGCTTTCACAAAAGGGACTATTTTAATGATCCCGCCGGCACGCCTGAAGGGGGTGCACGAGTGGGAAAATTTCACCAACAAGCGATTGGAAAAGAAGAAAAAGGGGCGTAAAAACTGAGGTGAGGAGTTGGGAAAGAGAGTGAAGAAAAAGGAGTCGATGTCGTCATTCAAGAGTTACTGGACATCCAGAGAGCCCGGAGGGGAGTATGTGTACTACAGACTACTGAAAGCTATTAAAAGCGGGGCATTTTATGTTTTTATTTCTTTTTAAGCTATACTCTGTGATATTTCCATAGCATATAACCTACAATACCTAAAAACTACTACAAGAGAAGAACAATGTAGAAAATGTAGATGCATTAATGTAGATAATGTTATTTTAATGTAGAAAGAACTACCTACATTAAAATAACGTTAATTTAGTAACAATGACTTGCGGGAGAATTTTCCAATAATTATTTGTATAATCCAGTTAAAATAATTGGTATTTCAGGCTTTTTTAACAAAACATTTTATTGATATTTATTAGTCACATTATACGCATTACTTTAAATTATATCTTTTATTTTGTGCTCATGCTTTTAATATTTATATTTCTATAGAGCAATTTCATGCAACGTCATGAACTGCTTTAATGCCCTTCCTATTCATTTTCATATTTACGACATCCAATAGGCAAACAATAAGCTGTCCTTCCTTTTGAAACGAAAGCCAGAATCGTCATAAGTTGAGATGTGCTGTGCACTGCTGCGTAAAATCGTTTTACAGTTACGAAACATTTTTGACATCTAATTTTCTTACTAGTTGTCTTTCAGGCGTAATTTCAATAAATACACTAACATATGAATCATTAAAACAACTGTTCTTCGTTTTCATTAGTCTTTATTATTTAAAGAAGAGAATAAAACATACAAAAACATTATAATACTTATGGTACACTAATGAACAATAAACATTATATAAAAATGTACTCGAATGGTTTTCATCAACTGAGTGATATCACCGGAACATTCAAAGTTGGGAACAAAAAATCAAATAAGTACTAAGGGGCAAGCTCAATATTTTCTCTTTTTCTGTGCAAGTTTCTTATACTGTAGATGATGAAACAGTAATCACAATATGGTATGGAGTATATTTAATTATTAATACAAAATGGTTCTATAGATCGATACAACATTATAATAAATATTCAAACAATTTTTAAATCTTTTTTGCTCATTATTTAAGTGTTCATATTATGAATGGCCTTCTATTTATTACAA
>CM063500.1:10238905-10248905 GCA_032207245.1 Pardosa pseudoannulata | reverse complement strand
ACGTCTTCATTCTTCGAGAGCGATCATTGTGTTACCGACTCGCTTCAGTTCATTTCACCATTTTTCGTTGAAGTTCAGGGAGGAAAGGAAAAGTGGATGTAACCGCACGGGTTGAACCAGATATTTCTCATAAAAGAACTCTTCTCCGTCAAATGTAATAAGACATAGTAGAATGATTGCATTTCTTTATCTGTGGAAATCGACGTTATCATTCAATAACGATATTTCATCTAAAACATGTAATAAAACTTCTATATAAATAAAATGGAAGAAGTTCTTGTGTCTATGCGTGTCTCACAAGAAAATTAGTGAACGCACTGATGGGGAGTTACTTTAATTTCTTTTTAATAATTCTCAAATCCACTTAGGCTATATTGTTTCTCGTAATTCAAATCAGCTCTTCTATAATTAATGTATGAGTGACTTTTCATGTTGGAAACTTTTAGGAGATACAAAAAGATGGAAAGATATTCGATGATAAGTCTGTAATCTATTCAAATAAAAGGATTATTCAGAGAGTGTCTTTGTGTGCGTCACAAGAAAATTACTGAACTTATTTTGTTTTGGAGGTATTTTAATTTCTTCTTGATAATTCTGGGATCAACTATAGTGTTTCTTGAAATTCGAATTACTTTTTTTTTTTCTTATAATTAATGTTTAACTGATTTTCAGGTTGGAAATATTTTAGGGGATATAAAAAAATGGGAAAGTGTTTGAAGATAATTTTGTTGAATTTCTATTTAATAGTTAATGTTTGGCTTATTTTTTTCGTTGGAAACGTTTTAAGGAATATTAATAGATGGGAAAGTATTCAATGATAAATCTATAATTTGTTTCAATAAAATGATAGTTCAATGTGTGTTTGTACTAGGGATGCAACGGATGTCAGTTTGGCCGGATAACGGATATCGGATGTCTAGTCAGAGTTTCAGCCGGATATCAGGCCGGATGTCAGTATTTTTTTCACTTATTCTTTTTAAATTTATTTTAAATAAATCAGCTTAATGTACTTTACTTTTGCAACCAAATTGTAGTATTTTTTCTATCTCACCCTTAATATTATTTAATTAATCAACTATTTGTACTGTAATTTATTTGAATTTTTTTCTTCATTTTAAGTTTCAGTACTGAATATCTCAATTCGACATTATTTAATTAGAAATATCAAATCTTAATAAAAGTATTTTTAATAATCCTTTACCTCCCTTGTTTAATGGTTCTTATGTTTGTGTATAAAAAATTTTTAATTGTGATAAATTTATTATAAATATAATTTATTTATAATTATTTTTAATTGTTTTGTTATTTTTATTGTATATCTATACAACATTTCACAAATTTAAGTTGATAATTTTCATAAAAACATTGTAATGTTTACTGTCTCCCTTATAATTCCGGAATCAACTTAGGCTATGTTTCACGAAATTTTAATTATCTTACAATTAATGACTAAACGTTGGTTATAAAAAAAGTAAATTTGAATTTCACGAAACAATATAGCCTAAATTGACCCCAGAATTTCTAAAAAGAAATTAAAATAACCCCATTTCAATTAGTTCAGTAGTTTTATTAGGATTATTTAATATCCCTTCAGTAGGTTTGGGATAACTTTTTTCTGGAAATTCAAAGTAGTTTTTTTAAAACAGTCATTTATGTAATATTTCTCCTGTTGATATTTTTCTGAAAATCTACGAGCCCAATCTGCTCGTAATCTTTTGTTTTAATGTTAAAATTAACACATTGTGTGCGGGTACATTTCGCAGCGGAATTGTACCGGGAGCGGGTTTTGCGCGGAAATTTAGTTATTCAGTTAAATATCAATAGATCGAAAATTATTTAATTTTTTAACCACCTTTTTGTATTTTATATTGAAATATATAGACAAATATATAAATAGCAATATATAAATAGCAACCATAAAATTATTGTAAACAAAAAATTTATTTTTTAGTGAATAAATCTCCTATACAATAATAGCCTAAGTTATCTGTACGTCTGTCCTCGATTTTATGAAGCGGTTGGACCTGGAATGGATAGAGGCATCCATAGTTAGCAAAATTCAAAGAGAGTTATGTTTATCTTCTCCTAAATTATCGATCCGATTCTAAAATAAGTTGGTATAAATAGGCTTCATATCACAGCGAAAAATACTGCATCTTTAAAAAGTTCGAAATCCACCACTTTCTCTCTTTTCGAGCTTTTAATACCATTATTTTAACTCCTATTTTCCCCGGTTAAGAGCAGGCGATTTATCACACAGCAAATAAGTAAAAATAACATTTTTCTAGCATTGTGACACCATTCCTCTCATTGAATCATTTCTTATTTTAAATTATTTAAATTATGCCTCATTTTCATACGTTTTATCATTGAACTTAGATATGACGTAAATAATTTTCTTTTATATTTGGCTTAAATATTAGATTCGGTACATATGTGTTAATTTTAAATTTAATCATCGATTATTTTTTGTTGCAATGAAAGTCTTATCACCGGTATTAACAACAAAGACTAGGAGTCTATTTCATGGACTAATATGTATCTAGCGTTTGATTTATATATCTTTGAAAATTAAGAAGTTTGCTCGTTTTTGTGTTTGTTTTTTATACATAACCACAGGGTTTGCGATCCATTCGCTAAATTTTGGCCATCATTCATATATACCGCCAAATAATCACTGTCAATATTAAAACCTATACTGTCCATCCTATCAAGTAATATTACAAGTTAAATTAAAGGTGGCAACTAACATGCGGTCAATAAAGATAAACAAATTATTCAGCGTGTACCAGATAATTTTCAGCCAAAAAACAAACCATTTTTTACCTGCCTCATAAGGTACTTAACAATTTTGGAAAATTAAAAATTTTACTGATCCCGTCATATGACGGGCTGTATGCTAGTTTATAATAGTATCGTACATATGAAAAATCAAATAGAAATAGTATTATATACAGTCGAACTTCGATAACTCGAAGTCGCAGGGGACCCTAAAAAATATTCGACCTATCCGAAGTTCGAGTTATTGAAGTTAGCTCCCATTCATCTCTACTGGCACTTAAGATGAGTCAACCTGGTTTAAATGGTTTGATATGTGACATAATACTACAGTTGTACGCATTTCAATTTTTTAATAGCCTATGTAAAACAACAAGAGAAGAATGGGGTCAAAAGTTTTATTAAAACTCACAAAACTTGGCTTCATTACATATTAATTAATATACATACCATGTAAAAATCATTTAAAAAAAGCAGTTAGTTTTTGTTGTTTACATTTTTTAAGGTTGTTGGAATTCACAAAGTCAACTAATTTTTGAACACAGTTAACCCCTTCCGGTATGATTTAATAATGAAAAACTGTGCATGAAATAACCATTTAATTTTTATTTAAAAAACTTGTTTCATTTTACAATTCTTACATATTCTTAATTAAAATCCACTTTTTACAAAGTGTTAAATAATATCAGAAACAGTAAAATTAAGAAAATATCAAAGCAAAACATTAATAAGGTATACAGATAATAGTCTTCAAGCTAGTGGTACTTTTCAAAACAAAGTGGAAAGGAATTCTTAATTGCTTACACTGCCAAGTAGTCTCACTTTTGATTCTTGTAACACACACGGCATTTCTTAGTAGGTTTTCTTTTATTCTGATTCATCAAATTGGCAATGACTTTTACCAAGTAAACAATATGCAATAGTGACTTGTGATTTTCACAAGTGATAAAAGTGTTGCCAAATTCAGTACACTAGAAATTTTAAACTAAATTAATTATCATATTTAACAGTAACTTTAATCGCATGACGAGTGTAGCTCGTCATTGTGCGGTATGGAATGAAAAACTAATGACGAGCTAGACTCGTCATTTTACCGGAAGGGGTTAAATAGGGTGTGGACAATGGAGGGTACAATGGAGGGAAGGGCATTGAAAGAATATGTGACGTAAGTGGATGCCATTGCAATTCACAGAAGGAACATAAGAGTGGACTGGCATTCGAAGTTTTGAACTGAATTGTGTTTGCTACCGGGGAAAGCTATCACAAAAACTTCGACTTACAAGATATTTACTTAGTTATTGAGACAGTTTTTTAAAGAAAACTTTAGAAATGATTCGGGATTTGATTAAAAGTTCGAGTTAGCGGATTATTCGACTAATAGGGAGTCGAGTTATCGAAGTTCGACTGTAGTTTTAGTTTTTTCGAATTATGTTATATATAAACATTTTTACATTATAAAAAAATGAAAGACAAGAACATTCGGCTTCGTTTTCCCGTGTATACCGTTATTTTTGTACCCACAAATAAACAATGTTGTTACACTAACCCGTACTAGTACGTGACTCGCTCTCAAGTATCAATCAATCGTCAGGAAACGTACTACAGTGGACTCCGCTTAATGTGATCAGTTTTGGACAACGTGATTTTGATAACAATAAACGATATGCAGAATTAGATAAATTTACCCCCCTCCCTTTAATTCACACGTACTAAATTTCCGTGAATTCTCTTGTAAACAATATTTTCGCGTGTCTTCCATCGCTGGAACCAACCATTTGTTGCAACAAAATCTTTTTTTCCCATTTGAGCAGCTAAACTTTTTGCTTTTTGTTTCATAAGGGGTCCGTTGACTGGACCATCACGTTCTCGAACATTTTCAAACCAAAGTCTTAGAGCCTTTTCAACTTGCTCATCTTTACTAGCTCTATTACGTTTGCACTCCGTATTTTCATTTTGTTTATCTCTTCTAGTAAGTTCATCACGATTTTTCAAAATTTTGCACAATAGAGGCTGAGAAATGTTTAACTGCTCTGTAGCATTGCGCTGACTCACTTCTGGTAACCTGTCATAACGATTTAAATTTTCATTTATTTTAATGTTAAATCATTTCGCTTTCTGGATTCCATATCGACAAACTGCAAGCGAGCAAGGCATAAAATATGAATACGCTTCTTCTCAGTTCCGACAAGAATGTGTTGCCTTCTGATTATCTGACAACCATTGGCCATCATCAGGGTGTGAGTATTTCTGAAGAATTCCAAGAACGGGTAACTTCCTACTCCTATGGTCATTCTCCATTTCCCTAGGTGGAAGATGGAAAATTCTCAGAAATTCAAACGAAAAGAATGGTTTCCTTCTGAATACATTGTGAATATTCCTTTGCCAGTTAAATGAGGTTCGAAAACTGATAACATTAACAGATGGAACAATCACATAAAGCGATAATTTTATCATACAAATGAATAGAGAAAATCAGGACCAAGTAATTTCGATAACAATAAGCGATTGATAACATTAACCGCGATTACATTAATCGGAGTCCCGTGTAGTACGTGTTTCGCATACAACGTGTTAACACCAGAACCGTGGTATGTGTCATTTTGATCCAATGCTATTTTATATCCAATTTTCTCAAAAAGCTACAACCGAAAATGAAATAAATTAAAATAACGAAATTGACTTTTCCTAACTTTAAACCCTTAAAAATCTATAAAATTATAATATTGAAGAATTTGTGCATATGCGAAAAATGGTTCATTACTAAGCTTCCAAGTATGGCAACAAAACTAGTTATTTGTTCTAACTATAAAATGCCTGTAAGGAATTTGAACCCAAGACCTGTTTTTCGCAGCTATGCACCCTTCCCTATATCTGGAAGTCGACTCCGCTGACTTCTCCACTCGGCATTTCTTTGGGGAATAAGATAGGAGCCGGCCGGATAAGGGGCTTTTAGGTTTTTGGATGTGTCTTTTTTTTCTTCCCAGCGCAGCAGTGAATCTAATAAAATGAATGATTCCTTTTTTTGGAAGGCCGAATGGTTAGGGTGCTGGCCTTCAGTACCGGAGTTTGTAAGCTCGAATCACACTATGGCATAGATGCCTTAACCAGGGAAAACAGGGCTTAAAATAATGGCATTAAATGCTAGGAAAGGGGGAAAGGGGTGGATTTCGAACGTTGCTAACCCTAACTCGTCAAGAATCTAATATCTTTTATCCATTCCAGGTACAACCGCTTCAATAAATTCGCGAACAGACGGGCAGATAACTTAGGCTATTATTATATAGGGGATTATCAGTTATCACTATAATTTGTTGAAACATGAAAGTTTCTTTTTAATGTAATTTTGCCAAACGATGGCCGAATGGTTAGTACTTTGATCACCGGAACCGGAGTTCGTGGGCTCGAATCCCACTATGGCATGGATGTTCGAAGCCGTTCGAAATCGGCTTTAAGCAGTAGGTCCCGGTCTCATTAGCCCTCGTGTTGCAAAAAAGTAGACCGTAGCGCTCCAAAACAAACCAAATCAAATTAATCGTATTTAAAAATATCTTGAGAAACACTAGAGTTCAATGGAAAACATTTTAAGAAACCATTATCTAGAGCCAGAAATGGTAATAGAAGACTTCGAGTCACAGGTAAAAGAAAGACCAGGATTTGATTTTCTGATACCCTAAGCTATACCCCTCCCGAAGAAAGGAGAGCCTGAAAAAAGGAGAGAGGATCTACCGACAATTCAGTCAGAGAAGTCCAAGGAGACCCTACGACCCGACCAGACGTCCTGTTGGAGAGAGGTTTTTTTTTCTCGCTTACGGAGAAAAAGAGACGAAATGCCTGTCTTTTTAGCTGTAGAGGCCGCTTGTCTACGTGAACTTGGTTGCGAAAAAAATCAGGCTCCGTGACGCCAAAATATGATATTTGTCCTATCTTTTAATTATTTAATTTTGTAAATAAAATTTGTGTTGTCCGTTTAAGCTTTGGAAGAATTATTTGTTTATGCATCCCAGAGACAACTGGACCATACCTGCCTCAGTAAAGTAGGCGATCAGGTTGCACGCTGGCATAGCACCACAACAAAATGTATAAATAGAAATAAGTAAAACTTCTCAGAGGCCACCTTTCTAAACGCCCAATTTTTCATGACATGGATTTTTCGATTCATAGACCTAATAAAATCTATGAATCGAATAAAATATGGCCGCTGATAAAATAACCTGTATCAGCGGCCACCCGACCCCCTCTAAACGGCCACCAAGTGGGATTGCCCCTTTCATTTTTCGGGAAATTCTACTCACTCCATGCTTTAATTTTGAGCGAAAAAACTCAAGGTCAGGTTTATGGTCAGATATAAGACAAAGGAATAACTTGAGAAGTCCATTCTCGCGGTCCCCACCCCTTTCTAAGAAAGATTAAATCTGTTATCTCTTTTGTATTTTCCCCCACACCTTTCAGATAGGGAATCCCTATTGCACCATCCATAAAACTGAGGGAGGTAACTGGAAAATCACGTGTTGAAAGTGTCCTAGGGCCTTTGTTTGGAATTCCAATCGGTAAAGTTAAGGAAGAATTGCACCTCTGTCAGCAAAAATGTCATTCATGCCAGTTTCATTTCATTAGTTGGTCAGTGATCTGAGTTGCAACGATGTCGAAATGCGTTTTTCTAAATCTCGAGCAGAGCATTGAAGTTCTGCGTGAATATGAGAATGGTAAATCAGCAAGAGAGTTAGCTGAATTATTTAACTGCGGAAGAACGGAAATCAACAAATTCATTAAAGAAAAGAATTTGATTTTGAAGGAGTAAGAAGACTACAGAACAAACAGAAACAAATTGTAGCCTTTAAAAAAATGTAAAGGAGCATTAAATAAAGTACTATTTTCTCTTTAGATAAGTTTTAAATTTCATTTACATAAGGAATATATGGCAGACTTGTTTATATTACTCATTATAGTAATTATCTTATAATAGTAAATAAAACCCTTCAGAACGGCCAACCCCTCTAAGCGGCCAAATATTCTCGATACGGAGGGTTGGCCGCTCAGAGAGGTTTCACTGTATATAAATAACAACCATAAGATTTTTGTAAACAAAAAATGTATTTTTAGTGGATACATTTATAATAGTATCGTAAATATGAAAAATCAAATAGAAATATATAGTATATAGTTTTAATTTTTTCGAACTATGTTATATATAAACCTTTTTACATTATAAAAAAATGAAAGACAAGAACATTCGAGTTCGTTTCTTGTATATACCGTTATTTTGGTACCCACAAACAAACCATGTTGTTACATTAACCCATTCTAGTACGTAACCCGCCCTGAAATATCATCGTCAGAAAACGTACTAGTACGTGACCCGCGCTCAAGTATCAACCATCAGAAAACATGCTAGTACGTGTAGCGCACTTCAGTATCAATCGTCAGAAAACGCACTAGTACGTGACCCGCGCTGAAGTATCAATCGTGTTAAATATGAAGTAGTTACCCGTTATCCTCCCCTTTTACTGAGCTTAAATTGGTAATATCGTGTGATAATTAATCGTGTTTTGTACAGTTTAACCGGGACTCTTTAATTCCTTTCAATTTATTTTCCCTAGTTAAACTGTGACGTCACTGTTTTAGTTATTCTTCCTCGGAACCTGTGTTTTGGCAACAACTAGTATTCATATTTTTCCATACCGGACCATACCTGTCCAATTAAAGTAGGCACCCAGGTTAAAAGATGGCACAGCACCACAGCAAAATGGTGCATTATAATACCGATATGTAAAAAATGTACAAAATATATATTTCCCATATATATTGCCCATACTGTGCCTGAAGAGTGTAAGAAAGCTTGACTCGTAAGAATCTAAATAATTCCATTAAAGTTGTCTACATATTTTTCTAACTATATATACTTTTCGATATCGTAATATTTTATAACTAGCATATAGCCAGTCATATGACGGGATCAGTAAAATTTTTAATTTTCCAGAATTGTAAAATACCCCATGAGGCAGGTAAAAAAGTGGTTTGTTTTTTGGCAGAGTATTATCTTGCAACAAAAAATAATCAATGATTAAATTTGGAATTATCACACATGTACCTAATTTATTATTTAAGCCAAATATAAAATAAAATTATTTATGTAATATCTAAGATCGGTAATAAAACGTATGAAAATAATGAAGACGATATTTAAATAGTTTAAAATAAGAAATGATTAAATGAGATGGTTATAGGAATGACGTCATAATGATAGAAAAAATGTTATTTTTAATTATTTAGTATGTGATAAATGGATAAATTTAATCGCCTGCTCTTAACCGAGGAAAATAGGTCTTGAAATAATGGAATTAAACTCTCGAAAAGGGAGGAAGAGGTGGATTTCGAACGTTTTAAATATGACAGTACTTTTTGTTGTGATATGAAACATATTGATACCAATTCATTTTAGAATCGGATCGATAGTTTAGGAGAAAATAAACTTTACTCGCTTTGAATTTTGCTAACCCTAACTCATCAAGGATCCAATATGAATGCCTCTATCCAATCCAGGTCCAACCACTTCATAGATTCGAGAACAGACGGACAGATAACTTAGGCTATTATTATACAGGGGATTGACTTAAAACAGTACTAGAGTAAGTCTAGAGGTAACAATTTTTTTGCTAACCAGGATTATACTATATTTGCTAACCAGGATAGATAACTTAGGCTATTATTATGTATGGGATTTTTTTATCAATTATTATAATTTAATGTCTAAAAATGAACACAGTATACTCTTTGAATAACAACACGGATTCGTATTAATCGGGTTAAGTTTAAGACATTCCGCGGTTATATATACACCGGAAATCCCGCTTTTCTAATGTTATTCAATAAAAATTTTCATTTCGTTTCTTTTGGCTTAACAACTTATAGAATTTAATCAGTATGGAACCTGGAAAATGAACATGCATTTTCAAATCTAATCACAATAAGCAATAAGTATGTTTATCTTAATTTGATGTCTTATAATTTGTCTGAAATGTAAATAGTCCATAAAGTGTTTATATAAAATCACTTGACATCATTGGTTTGTATACCTCAGCAGAAGGTAACGATTAGTCGTTAGGGGCTTTTGGTTTGGTTTGATTTGGTTTGAGTTAGTTAGGAATGTTACGATCTACTGCTACACGAAGGATAACGACTACTGCTTAAAACCGATTCTGACCGGATATGAAAATCCATGCCA
>CM063500.1:10228905-10231405 GCA_032207245.1 Pardosa pseudoannulata | reverse complement strand
TGCCATAATCAAAGGCGTGTCGTCGACTTAAAATTCTTTCGATACATTTACGAAAGCTTTCTTTACTATAGATGAAAATTTTCTGTCTATTCAACAGCTGTCGCCGGCAAATGACTCCGCGTTTTTCCTGATCTTAACAGTTTAATTCGCTGACTAAGTTTCTTGTCGCTTGGGAAAATTCTTTCTGTCTTCGTTCTTGGGTGCACCTCTGTTCGAGGGGAGTGATTTTTGTGTCTTTTTCTTGCCTGTCGTTGTCTAGTAAAGATTTTCTTTTTTAGCAGCTCTAAAATAAAGTTTTAATTAGACTTGTGCCGTTCTCTTCAATGTGGGCCGACTGCATCATTATTACTGCTAACTTATTAGGCTTCTCCTTGTCCAACAGTTTTATAATTCCTGAATTACGCACACACACACACACACACATATATATATATATATATATATATATATATATATATATATATATATGTATGTGTGTGTGTGTGTGTGTGTGTGTGTGTGTATGTGTGTACTAGACGACCCGAGAGACGTTGTCCTGTTATAACGCTGTAAATCCAAAACTTACAAAATGTTTATAAATAAATCATAAATTGGATCGTTTTGATGGAAAAGTAAAAAAAAAATTTATTTTGAAAACATTTAAGCACGCGTGCAATTATCACAAAAGTAATTAAATTAAAGTAAAATTCTTACTTCATCCTGTACGGAGATCGGATCCTGGGACTCCTCGTGCTAAAACCCATTGCGCCGACCACTGCGCTACAGGTATGGTGACTGTAAAGGGTTTCAATCGGCATTATAATAATCTCAATAAGCATGCAATTCTGGAATTTTAATAACATACACATTTTTTTATCGGATCAAATTGTGAATCTAAACCATTCTCGAATCAACTTAATTACATACATAAAATTTCATGAAAATCTGCCGAGCCGTTTAGGAGTTCTATTACAAACACACGGAAAATTTTATATATAAAGATAATATATATATATATATATATATATATATATATATATATATATATATATATATATATATATATATATATATATATTATATATATATATATATATATATATATATATATATATATATATATATATATATGTAATATATCAAAATTATTTAACTTTAATATTTCCTTAAAAAACCCCTCTCTCCCATTCTAATTCCTTAAAATCTTTTTTCCAGCCTCTAAATGTCTTAATCAAAGGTTTGGTTTGGTTTGGAGTGCTACGGTCTACTTTTTGCAACACGAGGGCTAATGAGACCGGGTCCTACTGCTTAAAGCCGATTCCAAACACCCATGCCACTGTGGGATTCGAACCCACGAACTCTGGTACCGAAAGCCAGCACCCTAACCAATCGGCCATCATTCGGACTTAATGAAAGAAGCGTTCTCGGCTTAAAATTCTCTCGATCCATTTCCCAAAGCTATATATCCTGTAGATGTAAGTTTTCTGTCTATTCAACACGTTTCCCAGTTGGTCGCCGGAAAATAACTCCTCGTTTTTCCTGATCTTACACTTAAATTCGCTGGGAAAATTCTGTCTTTCTTCACTCTTGGGTGCATATCTGTTCGAGCAGGGGGATTTTTGTGTCTTTCTCTTATATGTCGTTGACTCGTAAAGATGTCCGTTTTAGCAGCTGTAAAATAAAGTTTTAAGTAAACTTGTGCCCTTCTCTGCAATGTCGGCCGATTACATCGTTCGTTATTACTGATCATTGGTTAAGCTTCTCCTTGCCCAGTAGCCAGGGCAAGTAAAAACAACAGGGGCTATATAATTATTATGACAAGAGGAAATAATTATTACATTTTTATTATATATATGTATATGATAAATATGTATATATATATATATGTGTGTGTGTGTGTGTGTGTGTGTGTGTGTGTGTGTGTAATCCATTTTTTGTAAAATTCTTTGACAAGGAGAAACCTCAACAGCTAGCAGTAAAAAAAATACAATCGGGACAACATTGATGAGAACGGCACCAATCTAATTGAAACTTTATTTCAGAGCTTCTACAACGCACATCTATTCTACTGGACAACAGACAAAGGAAAAGCCAAAGAGTTCACTCTGATCGAACAGAGGTGCACCCAAGAGGGATGACAGAAAGAATTTTCCCACAGTAAAAAGCAACTTAATAAGCGAATTAAATGCAATATCAGCAAAACGCGAAACCATTTGCTGGCAACAGCTGGGAAACGTGAAGAATAGGCAAAACGTTTACAGTTTAGGACAGAAAGGAATGTTAAGTGGAAAATAATACTTTGATTAAACTATTTAGAGGCTGGGAAAAAGATTTAAATGAATTAGAAAATGAGAGATGATGTTTTAAAGGAAATATTAAAGTTAAATAATTTTGATATATTATATATATGTATACATATATGTTATATATGATATATGTGAATGAATACTGATGTTTAACTTTATGTTAATTTTATTATTTCTTCTTACTAATGGATCTAGCACCGTCTTTCAGGCTAAAC
>CM063500.1:10212142-10222142 GCA_032207245.1 Pardosa pseudoannulata | reverse complement strand
TAGTATGCTTCAATAAATGTATAAAATAATTTTGAGACAAAACATAAACATTAAAAATGTAATAGAAATTTTAAAAAATGAAATTTTTATTTACAAATAAAATTTCGAGTAAGAATACAATTTTTTGTTGTCGCTGTGGCAGCTGGTTACAAGAGAACTAGAGAGGGTCGGTCATTCTCAGGACCCGTGGGAATTTATTCCCCTGAAAAAGGCAGGAGTCCGGTCCACTGACCACTACCTTGCTCTCAGCCCTGTTTCTCCCCCCCTTTTTTTGCGAGAGGTCTTTCAAGAACAAGACAGTGTGTTGTCGGGGGCTGGAGGAGAAGGTTGTTTCTCTCTCCCAACGATATTGGTTATATAACATGTATATATTGTAGATAGTCGAGATAAATAAAGTCTAGGACTTTAAGCAATTGCTTTTACTGAGCCCCCACAAACACAGAGGTATATGTATGTTGCGACGTTACATCGCCAATGCCAACTTGGACGAGTCAAGCACGTGAATCAAAGGCCAAATGAATTAAGACAAAAGGGTTCTTCTTTCGTTTGACGAGCATCGCTAGGGGGAAAGAACATCATGCCCAAGTGGGTCCTTGTAATTTAGAAGCAGGAACCAAGCCGAAGAGCCCCCCAGGCTTGGCCTGCCATCCCCAGAGGTAGCGTTTGAGAACTTGGAAGACTTTGTCACCACGAACATATTTTAAGTGCCTACACAGCGGATCTTAGACCGGTTTAATCCGAGAACTCACGACCCTCTAGTTACAAGATGCTGCCTTTGCCATCTGAGCTACTGCGGATCTATCAATGCCACTTGGACAATCCAAGCACGTGTAACAGAGGGCGTATAAAATGTGCTTTTTCTTGATCATCGGGACTTAAAATGTGACTATATTACCAATAGAACTTAGTCGACGATGATCGAATGGTAGAGCGCTGGTCTTCAGTACCACAGTTCGTGGATTCGAATGCCGCTGCTGGCATGGATGTTCATAACCGTTCGGAATCTGCTTTAAGCAGTAAGTCCCGGACTCGTTATTCTTCGTGTAGCAGTAGATAGTACAGCTCCTAACTAAATCAAATCAAAACAAACCAATAGGGCCTAACGACTAACTATTACCTTCTGTTTGGGTATAAAAACCAATGATGTCGAGTGATTTTATATAAACACTTTATGGACTATTCACATTTCTGATAAATTATAAGACGCCAAATTAAGATAAACATATTTATTGCTTGTGATTAGATTTGAAAATGCATGTTCATTTTCCAGGTTCCATACTGACTAAATTTTATAAGTTGTTAAGCCAAATGAAACCAAATGAAAATTTGTATTGAATAACACTAGAAAAGCGTGATTACCGGTGTATATATATAACCGCGGGGCTGTCTTAAACTTAACCCGATTAATATGAATCCGTGTTGTTATTCAAAAAGCACACTGTGTTTATTTTTAGAAATTAAATTATAATAATAAAAAAATTATAAAATATTACTACTAAACTCCTCGGCTCAATAGCCCCTAGGGGGCCAAGGCTTACGGTGCAAATCTCCGTGTACGTGATTAAGGTGCCTTGGGGTGCGAAGCATATGTTCCGGTTAGGTGATCAATCTTACGCGTAACCCCCAGTGCTTAGTTCCCAAGCACGCTTGGTCCTCAGTTTATCAACCCACTGAAAGGATGAAAGGCTGAGTCAACCTTGCCCAGCCCGGGGAACGAACCTCGGACCTGTGTCGTGGGAGAGGGAAGCGCTACCCCAACGCCACTGGGCTTCATAAAATATTACAATATCAAAAAATATATCGACAACTTTAATGGAATTATTTAGATTCTTACTCTTCAAGCTTTCTTACACTCTTCAGTCACAGTTTGGGCAACATTTTACATATATATATTGTACATTTTTTAAGTATCGGTATTGTAATGCACCATTTTGCTGTGGTGTTATGCCAGCGTGTAACCTGACCGCCTACTTTACTGGGGCAGGTATGGTCCGTTTGTCTCTGGGATGCATCAACAAATAGTTCTTCCAAAGTTTAAACGGACAACACAAATTTTATCTACAAAATTAAATAATTAAAAGATAATACAAATATCATATTTTGGCGTTATGAAGCCCGATTTATTTTGTAACCATGGTCACGTGGACAAGCGGCCTCCACAACTAAAAAGGCCGGCATTGCGTCCCCTTTTCTTCGTAATCGAGAAAAAAAAACAAAAAAACCCCTCTCTCCAACAGGACGTCTGGTCGGGTCGCAGGGTCTCCGTGGACTTCTCCGACTGAACTGCCGGTAGATCCTCTCTCCTTTCTTCGGGAGGGATAAGCTTAGGGTCTCAGAAAATCAAATCCTGGTCTTTCCTGGTTTTCTACCTGTGACTCGAAGTCTTCTATAACCATTTCTGGCTCTAGATAATGGTTTCTTAAAGTGTGTTCCGATTAACTCTAATGTTCCTCAAGATATTTTTAAATACGATTGATTTGATTTGGTTTGTTTTGGAGCGCTACGGCCTACTTTTCTGTAACACGAGGGCTAATAAGACCGGGACCTACTGCTTAAAGCCGATTCCCAACGGTTAAGAACATCCATGCCATAGTGGGATTCGAGCCCACGAACTTCGGTTCCGGTGATCAAAGTACTAACCATTCGGCCATCGTTTGGCAAAATTACATTAAAAAGAAACTTTCATGTTTCAACAAATTATAGTGATAACTGATAATCCCCTATATAATAATAGCCTAAGTTATCTGCCCGTCTGTTCGCGAATTTATGAAGCGGTTGTACCTGGAATGGATAAAAGATATTGGATTCTTGATGAGTTAGGGTTAGCAACGTTCGAAATCCACCCCTTTCCCCCTTTCCTAGCATTTAATGCCATTATTTTAAGCCCTGTTTTCCCTGGTTAAGGCATCTATGCCATAGTGTGATTCGAGCTTACAAACTCCGGTACTGAAGGCCAGCACCCTAACCATTCGGTCCTTCCGAAAAAGGGCTCATTCATTTTATTAGATTCACTGCCGCACTGGGAAGAAAAAAAAATGACACATCCAAACACCTAAAAGCCCCTTATCCGGCCGGCTCCTATCCTATTCCCCAAAGAAATGCCGAGTAGAAAAGTCAGTGGAGTAGACTTCTAGATATAGGGAAGGGTGCACAGCTACGAAAAACAGGTCGTGGGTCCAAATCCCTTACAGGTATTTTATAGTTAGAACAAATAACTAGTTTTGTCCCCGCACTTGAAAGCTTAGTAATGAACCATTTTTTTTTCAGATTCTTCAGCACAGATTCTTCAATATTATATTTGTATAGATTTTTTATGGGTTTAAAATTAGGAAAGTCAATTTCGTTATTTTAATTTTTATTTCATTTTCTTTAGTAGCTTTTTGAGAAAATTGGATACAAATTAGCTTTTGGGTCAAAATGACACATACCACGGTTCTGGTGTTAACACGTTGTATGCCGGACACTTACTACAGTGTACTTCGCTTAATGTGATCGTGGTTAATGTTATCAATCGCTTATTGTTATCGAAATAACTTGGTCCCGATTTTCTCTATTCATTTGTATGTTAAAATTATCGCTTTATGTGGTTGTTACATTGGTTAATGTTATTAGTTTTCGAACCTCATTTTAACTAGCAAAGGAATATTCACAATGTATTAAAAAGAAAACTATTCTTTTCGTTGGAATTTCTGAGAATTTTCCCTCTTCCACGTAGGGAAATGGAGCATGACCAAAGGAGTGGGTGTTACCCGTAACTGGAATTTTTCAGATATACACACACCCTGCTGATGGTCAGTGGTATCAGATAAGCAGAAGGCAACACATTCTTATCGGAACTGAGAAGGAGTGTATTCACATTTTTGCCTCGCTCGCTTACATGCAGTTTGTCGATATGGAAGCCAGAAAGCGAAATGATTTAACATTAAAACAAAAGAAAATTTCAAATCGTTATGACAGGTTACCAGAAGTGAGTCAGCGCAATGCTACACAGCAGTTAAACATTTCTCAACCTCTATTGAGCAAAATTTTGAAAAATCGTGATGAACTTACTAGAAGAGATAAACAAAATGAAAATACGGAGTGCAAACGTAATAGAGCTGGTAAAGATGAGCAAGTTGAAAGGGCTCTAAGACTTTGGTTTGAAACTGTTCTAGAACGTGATGGTCCAGTCAACGGACCCCTTATAAAACAAAAAGCAAAAAGTTTAGCTGCTCAAATGGGAAAAATAAATTTTGTTGCAACAAATGGTTGGTTCCAGCGATGGAAGACAAGCGAAAATATTGTTTACAAGAGAATCCACGGAAATTTAGTACGTGTGAATTAAAGGGAGGAGGGGTGAATTTATCTAATTCTGCATATCGTTTATTGTTATCAAAACCATGTTGTCTAAAACTGATCCCATTAAGCGGAGTCCACTGTAGTACGTTTTCTGACGACTGATACTTGAGCGCTGGTCACGTACTCGTACGGGTTAGTGTAACAACATGGTTTGTTTGTGGGTACAAAAATAACGGTATACACGGGAAAACGAAGCCGAATGTTCTTGTCTTTAATTTTTTTGTAATGTAAAAATGTTTATATATAACATAATTCGAAAAAACTAAAACTACAGTCGAACTTCGATAACTCGACTTCCTATTAGTCGAATAATCCGCTAACTCGAACTTTTAATCAAGTCCCGATTCATTTCTATACTTTTCTTTAAAAAACTGTCTCGATAACTCGAAGTAGACATCTTCTAAGTCGAAGTTTTTGGGATAGCTTTCCCCGGTAACAAACACAATTCAGATCAAAACTTCGAATGTCAGTCCACTCTTGTGTTCCTTCTGTGAATTGCAATGGCATCCACTTACCTCACATATTCTTTCAATGCCCTTCCCTCCATTGTACCCTCCATTGTCCACACCCTATTTAACTGTGTTAAAAAATTAGTTGACTTTGTGAATTCCAGTAACCTTAAAAAATGCAAGCAACAAAAAACTAACTGCTTTTTTCAAATGAGATTTACATGGTATGTATACTAATTAATATTATGTAATGAAGCCAAGTTTTGTGAGCTTTAATAAAAATTTTGACCCCATTCTTCTCTTATTGTTTTACATAGGCTATTAAAAAATTGAAATGCGTACAACTATAGTATTATGGCACATATCTGTGATGAGGCGATTTAGATCAGTTATATAATAGATTCATTCATACAAGAAATAATATGCTCGGGATCTAAATCTCACCTCATCACATCTTTGTAAAAAGACAGAGAACCATAAAATTATATTCTACGGATATTGTTGTATTGTACGGTGGTCTCGGGCAGGGTTCTGATCCCAGTCCCAGATTAGAACCCTGTCTCCGTACTTGACATTAAATAAGAATGTACCTTTGTGGAGTTATTTATGAGTCCCTAAGGGACAGTGCCCAATTACAAGGGATAAGATTTTCCACATTGGCGGTCTCAAGGCGGGGTTTAAGCAGACCAATTAGTTCCTTACAACTATCCCGATTGGATAATATGAAGGAAGAGGGGACAAGGATGAAATTAATAAAATAAGAAAGATAAAAAAAAGGAAAAGGTGAAGGTGTTTTGTATGTACATAGATGTATATATATTATAATAAATTTATTTTTTTTATATTAAGCTTAGTTTCGGATGCTGTTAATTTAGCTTTTAGTTTAGTTTCATATCTTATGCCTGTAGTTTCTCAGAACCTGTGGTTAAATTTAGTACTAAAATATTTTTACACAACGCAATCAAAATAAAACCCCACTATACATTTGATCACAGGTTAATACTCAAATAAAAACGAGGACTACAAGACAATATCAAACCATTTAAACCATGTCGACTCATCTTAAGTGCCAGTAGAGAGGAATGGGAGGTAACTTCGATAAATCGAACTGCGAATAGGTTGAATATTTTTTAGGGTCCCCTGGGACTTCGAGTTATCGAAGTTCGACTGTATATACTACTATTTCTATTTGATTTTTCATATTTACGATACTATTATAAAGTTATCCCCTAAAAAATACATTTTTTGTTTACAAAAATTTTATGGTTGCTATTTATATATTTGTTTATATATTTCAGTATAAAATACAAAAAGTTGGTTAAAAAATAAAATAATTTTCGATCTATTGAGATTTAACTGAATAACTAAATTTACGAGTAAAACCGGCTCCCGGTACAATTCCGCTACGAAGTGTACCCGCACAAAATGTGTTAATATGATTTGCAGATTGGGCTCGAAGATTTCTAGAAAAATATCAACAGAAGAAATATTACATAAATGACTGTTCTAAAAGAACTACTTTTAATTTCCAGGAAAAAGCTATCCGAAAGCTACTAAGCCAACCGACGGCCGATTGGTTAGAGTGCTGGCCTTCGGTACCAGAGTTCGTATTTTCGAATTCCACTGTGGCATGGATGTTCGTAACCGTTCGGAATCGGCTTTAAGCTGTAGGTCCCGGTCTCATTAGCCCTCGTGTTGCAAAAAAGTTGACTGTAGCACTCCAAAACAAACCAAACCCAAAGCTACTAGAGGAATATTAAATAATCCTGGATACTAACAAAATTACTGAACTAATTGAAATGGAGTTATTTTGGTTTCTTTTTAGTAATTCTGGGGTCAATTTACAATATATTGTTTCTTGAAATTCAAATTAGCTTTTTTATAACCAACGTTTAGTCATTAATTGTAAGATAATTAAAATTTCGTGAAACATAGCCTAAGTTGATTCCGGAATTATAAGGGAGACAGTAAACATTCAAATGTGTTTATGAAAATTATCAACTTAAATTTGTGAAACGTTGTATAGATATACAATAAAAATAACAAAACAATTAAAAATAATAAATAAATGACATTTATAATAAAATTATTTATAATTTAAAAAAAAACATGCCATTTAAATATATTTTTGTTTGACATAAGAACAGGGTATCCCCGCCATATTGGCGATAAATCACTAATCATGGCAACCTAACCGTTTCTACTGATCTTGCAGTGTCCAGAGAATTCATGTCTATGTTTTATCATTTATATTATTTTGGTATTCTGCTATCTATGTGCAACCCTTTTGTTACATATTAAAGCTGCTAAATTCTTATTTGATATTAATTTTGAGAAATTATATTGATTGGCTAAAAGCATGGTAAACAACGGCGATTTTACAGAAAATCCAAGCCAGTTATAAAGTAGTATTTAACCATTTCCGTTTAAATATGGTTTGCGGTTCCATTCCATTGTGTTTGGTAGTCAAAACTATGAATGAACATAGCTTAAGAATTCATGTTTTGTAACCATCGCCAGTAATTTCGCCAAACTGCCAAGTAACACCTATATTTACACCTATACCCTGTTCTTAAGCAACAACCATATTTTTAATTAAGAGATAATTTTAAAAAAATTGTTGATTATTAAAATGTTTCTTGCGTGCTCAGTTTCAGCTGTCTCTTTTATTTTTGTATCATTACTAATTAAAAGTATTTTAATTTCTTTTTAGTAATTCTGGGGTCAATTTACGCTATATGGTTTCTTGAAATTTAAATTAACTTTTTTTAAAACCAACATTTAGTCATTAATTCTAATATAGTTAAAATTTCGAGAAACATAGCCTAAGTTGATCCCAGAATTATAAGGGAGACAAGTGAACATTACAAAGTGTTTATGAAAACTATCAGCTTAAATTTGTGATACGTTGTATAGATATACAATAAAAATAACAAAAAAATTAAAAATAATAAATAAAGGACATTTATAATAAAACTATTTATAATTAAAAAAAAACATGCCATTTAAATATATTTTTGTTTGACATAAGAACAGGGTACCCTCGCCAAATTGGCGATAAGGCTCTAATCATGGCAACCTAACCATTTTCTCCTGATCTTGCAGTTTTCAGAGAATTCGTGTTTATGTTTTATTATTTATATTATTTTGGTATTTGGCTATCTATGTGCAACCCTTTTGTTACACTTTAAAGTCGCCAAATTCTTATTTGTTAGAACTTTTGAGAAATTAAACTGATTGGTTAAAAGCATAAAGCAACGGCGTTATTACCGAAAATCCAAGCCAGTTATAAACTAGTATTTAACCATTTCCGTTTAAATGTGGTTTGCGGTTCAATTACATTGTCTTTGGTAGTCAAGAATATGAATAAATATAGTTTATGAATTCATGCTTTGTAAACATCGCCAGTAATTTCGCCAAACTGCCAAGTAACACCTATATTTACACCTATACCCTGTTTTTAAGCAACAATATTTTTAATAGATAATTTTAAAAAAATTGTTGCTTTTAAAAATGTTTTTTGCTTGCTCAATTTCAGCTGTTTCTTTTATTTTTGTATATTACTAATTAAAAGTATTTTAATTTCTTTTTAGTAATTCTGGGATCAATTTACGCTATATGGTTTCTTTAAATTTAAATTAACTTTTTTTGTAACCAACGTTTAGTCATTAATTGTAAGATAATTAAATTTTCGTGAAACATAGCCTAAGTTGATTCCGGAATTATAAGGGAGACAGTAAACATTACAATGCGTTTATGAAAATTATCAACTTAAATTTTTTGAAATGTTGTATAGATATACAATAAAAATAACAAAACAATTAAAAATAATTATAAATAAATTATATTTATAATAAATTTATCACAACTAAAAAAAACATCCCATTTAAATATATTTTGGTTTGACATAAGCACAGGGTACCCCGCCAAATTGGCGACAAAGCTCTAATCATGGCAATCCAACAGTTTTCTCCTGATCTTGCAGTGTCCAGAGAATTCGTGTCTATATTTTATCATTTATATTATTTTGGTATTCGGATATTTATGTGCAACCCTTTTGTTACATATTAAAGGAGCCAAATTCTTATTTGTTATTAATTTTGAGAAATTAAATTGATTGGCTAAAAGCATGGTAAACAACGGCGATTTTACCGAAAATCCAAGCCAGTTAAACTAGTATTCACCTATTTCTGTTTAAATGTGGATTGCGGTTCAATTCCATTGTGTTTGGTAGTCAAAACTATGAATAAATAAAGTTTATGTAGTCATGTTTTTAAACATCGCCAGTAATTTCGCCAAACTGATTAGTAACACCTATATTTACACCTATACCCTGTTAAGTAACACCTATATTTTTAACCGTTTGAGTGAGGCGAAGTGCTACTGCTCTTCGCTTGTTATGTGCCAAAAATCCAGAGAAGCGCGATAGCGTTTCTCTTACTTTGTACCGAAAATGCGGAATGCTGTTGGTTAGTATAATTTTCGCATCTATTGAAGTTGAATTCATATCAATCGCAGTTTGTATTCATTTTACTCAATTGGGATTCTTAATAATATAAGAATTAAAATATAAACTGTGGAAGTAGTAATGCAGTAGAGCCTGTGGTACGGTAGACAAAATGAGCGTGTTTTATTTATTTATTTGTAGTAAAAAACTTTTCGTTGTTGTATAGAAATTAGAAACTGTTTTCACTTTCTCAACAAGTGTTATACTGATCATTATTGATGCTATAGAGGAGGAATGGTTAGCAAGCAAAAATGCCACAGGAAGACTACCAATAAGTACAAAGTTTTCTATAGAAAAATTGCCTGGGCGAAACTTGCGACAATGTGATGTATGCAGTAAAAAAATGGTAATGGAATTAGACGATCCAACTTAATTTGCGCTATATGTAAAAAAGGAATTCATGGAATTTGTGCAGCAAAACATTCTTGTAATAAGTGAGAATAAAGAATATTTTTGTTGGTAAAAATTACTTGGAACATAATAATTAGTGTTAATTATAACCATCTCTATTGTTCTCCAAAAAATTACTACGCATTTCATTCCACACCATTAGCATATATATGTAAGAAAACTCTTCAGCACTCAAATGGTTAATACCAGATAATTTTAAAAAATTTGTTGATTTTTAAAATGTTCCTTGCGCACTCAGTGTTAGCTGTTTCTTTTATTTTGTTTCACTACTAATTAAAAATATCTTTTGAACATT
>CM063500.1:10179642-10204642 GCA_032207245.1 Pardosa pseudoannulata | reverse complement strand
TATTCGTATAATAAAGACAGATATTTAAGGAAGAAAAAAAAGGTCTAATATCTTATACAGTGGACTATTCCTGCATCTGTATTTCATTAGTATGCATAGACCATAGATTCCTCACAGGGACAGTACTGCCTCCCAGTGGGCGTTAAGTCTTCCATGGGAGCGATAGCAAGCTAAGAAATATATGGGGGGCGTCATGGCAGTCAAGAGGGGCGGGCAATAGATTTTTTTTTTCTGGTTTGGAGCGATACGGTCTACTTTTTGCTACACAAGGGCTAATGAGACTCAATAATTGTAATAAAATTTTTTTTAACAGTTTTACTAAAGTCCAAATAAAACTTCTTAAGGTTAAATAAAACCTTAAGAAGTTTTATTTGGTATCTCGAAAGAAAATTGTCTAGGGAGGATCTTCCATTAATACAGTCATATACATCAAGTTATGTATATACCCACTTATATTCAGCATTTTGATTACACTAATCTTTTTTTTCTTTTCAGGTGCAGCAAAAATTTCAAAATGACTCTGGAAAATCACTACAACAATTGGCGGATGGGCAAAGTGAAAACCGTCGGCTACTGCACTTTCTGCCTGGCAGTCGTTGGTTTCATCATGCTTCTAGCCGGGGCTATTCTCTCCGGAATAGCCTTCACAGAAGTTCGTCCCAACATAGCCGATGAGAATTACGAGCGTTACATCCGTTCCGACCTGAAGAGGGTGATAGGTCCCATCTTGTTGTCTTTTGGTCTGCTCTGCATCTTTAGTGGCTGCATATTCTTCGGGTTGAACCTCTATTCAGCCTCGAGAGATCACAGGAGGTTAAAGAAAATAGCGAATCATCGGCAAAAACAAGAATTCCCGCCTGCTTCAGACGCCGAGAGAAAAATACTGAGTGACGTATAAAAATATGACTGTATTCCAGTCCTCAAAAACTAGACATCTCAGACGGTAGAGTAAGAAAACAACAAAAGGCAGAATACATATCCCATGCTTTCAGAATATTTCCTTTGTCCACTGTTAACACATTCATCACTGAAAACAGAATTGTCCTAGTTCCAGTTTTTAGGCCTCTTTCTGATATCTTATATTCCATGAGGTGCTGTATATTTCCGTTAATTGATACATACATTTGCATAGATATCTTTCCAGGAAAAATCTTCCTAAAAAGAGAAACACGTCATTTTAATCACATTGTACTAAGTATTTTTTGCATTCAAAATGTGTTTCAAATGAAGTATTGTATTGCGTAGCAACTCAGTTAAATGTAATTAAGCAAGATTTGTTTGTCTTTTTTTATTTTGCTGTTTTATTCAACAAGTAGATATTTTGTTGCGATTAGAACTGTTTATAATTAACAACCACATCAACCTATTTTAGTTTTGATAATAGTAAATTGATCACCTTCATTGCTTAGTTTCCAGAAATATATTTAGTTCTTTTAGCAATGTTCTTATATTTTATATTAGTATCCCGTTACTTAATTTAAACTTTCTTTGTAATAATTAAAAGTCTATTTATAAAATGAGCCCTAAAATAATGAGCAAAAAGTGATTCCAAAGTTTTTGAATATTTATTATAATGCTGTATGATTTTAATACTCATTATGTATCAGTATTTAAAAATACTCCTTACCATATTGGGAAGTATTAAGAAATTTCTCTTTCACCATCTACAACATAAATTTCTTGTACTGTAAAAAAAATATTGAGCTTGCACTTATTTGACTTTTTGTATGTTTTGTTCCTAACATTGTACGTTCCGGAACAAGGATTGTTTAATTTCCAGAAATAAATTTTATTCTTTTAGTAATGTTCTTATATTTTATATTAGTATCCCGTTACTTAATTTAAACTTTCTTTGTAATAATTAAAAGTCTATTTATAAAATGAGCCCTAAAATAATGAGCAAAAAGTGATTCCAAAGTTTTTGAATATTTATCATAATGCTGTATGATTTTTATACTCATTATGTATTAGTATTTAAAAATACTTCTTACCATATTGGGAATTTCTCTTTCACCATCTACAACATAAATTTCTTGTACAGTAAAAAGAAAATATTGAGCTTGCACTTATGAGTTTTATCACTTATTTGACTTTTTGTATGTTTTGTTCCTAACATTGTACGTTCCGGAACAAGGATTGTTTAATTTCCAGAAATAAATTTTATTCTTTTAGTAATGTTCTTATATTTTATATTAATATCCTGTTACTTAACTTAAACTTTCTTTGTAATAAATAGATGGCCATTTATAATATGATCACTTAAATAAAAAGCAAAAAGGGATACCAAAATTTTTTGAATATTTGTTATAATGTTGTATCGCTCTATAAAACCATTTTTATCAATTAAAAATACTTTACCATATTTTGAAGTATTATGATATTCCTGTTTTACCATCTACAATATAAAAATCTTTTACAGTAAAAAAAAAAAAAAAAAATATTGAGCTTGAACATATGAGCTTGCACTTATTTGATTTTTTGTATCTTTTGTTCCCAACCTTGTACAAGGATTGTTTAATTTCCAGAAATGTATTTTATTCTTTTAGCAATGTTCTTATATTTTATATTAATATTCTGTTACTTAACTTAAACTTTCTTTGTAATATATAGAAGGCCATTTATTATATGAACACTTAAATAATAAGCAAAATGTGATTCCAAAAATTTTTGAATGTTTGTTATAATGTTGTATCGGTCTATAAAACCATTTTGTATCAATTAAAAATACTTTACCATATTTTGAAGTATTAAGAAATTTCTGTTTCACCATCTACAATATGAAATTCTTAACAGTAAGAAAAAAAATATTGAGCTTGAACATATGAGCTTGCACTTATTTGATTTTTTGTATCTTTTGTTCCCAACCTTGTAAGCTCCGGTACAAGGATAGTTTAATTTCCAGAAATGTATTTTATTCTTGTAGCAATGTTCTTATATTTTATATCAATATTCTGTTACTTAACTTAAACTTTCTTTGTAATATATAGAAGGCCATTTATTATATGAACACTTAAATAATAAGCAAAATGTGATTCCAAAGTTTTTTTTTTAATATTTGTCATAATGTTATAAAGGTCTATAAAACCATTATGTATCAGTATTTAAAAATACTCCATACCATATTGTGAAGTATTAAGGAATTCCTGTTTGACCATTTACAGTATAAAAATCTTTTACAGTAAAAAGAAAACACTGAGCTTGCACTTATGAGTTTTATCACTTATTTGATTTCATGTATCTTCTGTTCCCAACCTTGTACGCTCCGGTACAAGGGTTGTTTAGTTTCCAGAAATAAATTTTATTCTTTTAGCAATGTTCTTATATTTTATATTAATATCCTGTTACTTAACTTAAACTTTCTTTATAATAAATAGAAGGCCATTTATAATATGAACATTTAAATAATGAGCAAAAAGAGATTCCAAAGTTTTTTGAATATTTGTTATAATGTTGTATCGGTCTATAAAACCATTTTGTATCAATTAAAAATACTTTACCATATTTTGAAGTATTAAGAAATTTCTGTTTTACCATCTACAATATAAAAAACTTGTACAGTAAAAAGAAAATATTGAGCTTGCACTTATGAGTTTAAGCACTAATTTGATTTTTTGTATCTTTTGTTCCCAACCTTGTAAGCTCCGGTACAAGGATTGTTTAATTTCCAGAAATGTATTTTATTCTTGTAGCAATGTTCTTGTATTTTATATTAATATCTTGTTACTTAACTTAAACTTTCTTTGTAATAAATAGAAGGCCATTCATAATATGAACACTTAAATAATGAGCAAAAAAGATTTAAAAATTGTTTGAATATTTATTATAATGTTGTATCGATCTATAGAACCATTTTGTATTAATAATTAAATATACTCCATACCATATTGTGAAGTATTAAGAAATTTCTCTTTCACCATCTTCAATATAGAAAACTTGTACAGTAAAAAAAGATAATATTGAGCTTGTTCTTTAGTACTTATTTGATTTTTTTGTTCCCAACTTTGAGCGTTCCGGTGATATCACTCAGTTGATGAAAACCATTCGAGTACATTTTTATATAATGTTTATTGTTCATTAGTGTACCATAAGTATTATAATGTTTTTGTACGTTTTATTCTTTTCTTTAAATAATAAAGACTAATGAAAACGAAGAAAAGTTGTTTTAATGATTCATATGTTAGTGTATTTATTGAAATTATGCCTGAAAGACAACTAGTAAGAAAATTAGATGTCAAAAATGTTTCGTAACTTTAAAACGATTTTACGCAGCAGTGCACAGTACATCTCAACTTATGACGATTCTGGCTTTCGTTTCAAAAGGAAGGACAGCTTATTGTTTGCCTATTGGATGTCGTAAATATGAAAATGAATAGAAAGGGCATTAAAGCAGTTCATGACGTTGCATGAAATCGCTCTATAGAAATATAAATATTAAAAGCATGAACACAAAATAAAAGATATAATTTAAAGTAATGCGTATAATGTGACTAATAAATACCAATAAAATGTTTTATTAAAGAAGCCTGAAATACCAATTATTTTAACTGGATTACACAAATAATTATTGGAAAATTCTCCCGCAAGTCATTGTTTCTAAATTAACGTTATTTTAATGTAGGTAGTTCTTTCTACATTAAAATAACATTATCTACATTAATGTATCTACATTTTCTACATTGTTCTTCTCTTGCAGTAGTTTTTAGGTATTGTAGGTTATATGCTATACAAATATCACAGAGTATAGCTTAAAAAGAAATAAAAACATAAAATGCCCCTCTTTTAATAGCTTTCAGTGGTCTGTAGTACACATGCTCCCCCCCCCTAAAAAACAGCTAAAATCAAATAATTTAATAATCTAAATGAATTTATTTTTTAAATAAATCTAATTTTAAAAAGTATTTTAATATATCATTTTTTTTGGGGGGGGGGATGGTTTTATAAAGGGTTCAAAAACACTTTCAAAATATATTTTAGGTGTATAATTATTTACCTTTTCAATGTTAATTTATCATTGTTATCCCCGAGAATTAAAATAAAAAAAGTATAAATTTTAACACAACGGGGTGCTTTCAGAATTTAACCATCACCCGACTTGCATCACAAGGAATGTAAATTTTTTTTTCATATATTTCACATTTATAAAGTACAGTAAGACCCCGCTTAACGCTGGGGATACGTTCTATCAAAGTAGAGCGTAATGCGAAACAGCGCTACACAAGGCTATCTTAACATGTAAATAATGAGGTTAGGGGAATATGGATAGAAAATTGCTTATGTATTAAATTTAATAATTTTTTTAATAAAAATAAATCCAAACATTTATTTATTACAAAAATAAAAACAATATAAACGAATAAACTTATAAAAACTTATTAAGTCATACTTATAAAGTCAGTCATATATTTATAAAGTCAGTCAGATCATTCAGTCTATTCTGTGTTTCCAATTTTCCTTTTTGTCAAGGAGGTATCTAATGCAGTTTGCGTTTTCCTTTTACATTCTGATAGAAGTTGTTGATAAGTGGGTAAAGCATCTATAACACCCCTTCTTGCTTTTGAACTCTTGTCAAAATTTGGATCCTTTTCACCAAATGGGTCCATAATTTCAGTTATAGTGGTTAAACTCCTTTTTGCAAAAGCCTTCGAAAGTTCTTTTTGCTCTTCTTCGAAATCACAACTATCAATATTTTTGTTTTCTTCTTGCTCAGTTAATTACTTGAAGTCATCCTTAATGTCAAATCCTCTGTTAAAATTGATGTTCTACCCACATATTATCTTTTTTATTTTATTTTTTCCCTGTAAGTTGCGAGTGGCAACGAACGATTTTTTTTAGTGAAAACATGGTTGTTCTTTCGTATGCGAGAAAAAATGGCTCTTGAGTTGCTTTTGTGCTTTAATATATTAATATTATTTACGCCATAAATTCTTCTATGTGACATTTTCTGTGCTTTTAAAGATCTCGCATACGTAAATATAATAAAAAGTGTTTTATATTAAAAGGGCGTCTGTTTTGAGCAATTAATTAACGCCATTGAGAACATTCTTCAGTATCATACTTCTGATTTCGAAACCCAAACGGGACAATTAGAAAGACTAGCTGCTGTTTCTTGAACTATTTCTTCGACGTCTTCCACATTTACCTCATCTTTTCTTGTTTTTTATTATCACCCATGATAAAAACTAAAGATCATAATATTTGTCACTGTATTAATCGTTATAGTATTATATAAATTTATACTTACAATAATGTCAACAAATGTTTCAAATGATAAAAATGCGTCCGTACAGCACCGCACCAAACAAGAAACACAACTACACTATTTCGTATGTGTAGTTCTGCGAGGAATTTCGGGGAGTCCCCTGGAAAAGAGCGCTAAACCGAAACAGCGCTAAACGAAACAGCGTTAAGCGGAGTCTTACTGTATACACATGCCCAGCTCAAGGCTACAACACACTACATGGCTTACAATATATCATATTGTTACAAATACGTTCTCTATACGGTAATATGTATTTGCAACGAATAATGTCGTCACGGAACTTGATTTGAGCAGTTCTCCCATCGATTGCACTTAGAACTTTGTATTATCATCCTATCTTAGTATTTTTGCATCGTATTTTTAAACTCATATTCTTTTATTCGCATTGTGTTTTTAAACTATAATTTTTCTCGCATCGTGTTTAATTTTTCTATCATCTTAACTGTATCGTGTTTTAATTTTAATTTTAATTTTTAATGTAAAGTGTAATGTTTAATATAACCCTTTATGATCTAATCTATTATTATATTAACTATTGTTACTATTATTATATTAACTATTGTTTGCGCATGAAGCCCAGTGGCGTTGGGGTAGCGCTTCGCACTCCCACGACACAGGTCCGAGGTTCGATCCCCGGACTGGGCAAGGTTGACTCAGCCTTTCATCCCTTCAGTGGGTAGACAAACTGAGGATCAAGCATGCTTGAGAACTAAACACTGGGGGTTCCGCGTAAGGTTGACCACCTAACCGGAACATATGCTTCGCACCCCAGGGCTCTTGGTCTCGGAAACGGAGATTGGCACCGTAGGCCCTGGCCCCCTAGGGGCTGTTGCGCCGAGGAGTTTCGTTTTTATTGTTTGTGTATGATTCAAAGGAGGACACTCATGTAAAGAATTAATATCCTCATAACAGGGAATTCAGCCTTCAGCCTAGGTACCTCATTGAACCATAAGAATATTGAAATACTTTTCCTATACAGTAATACGTATTTGCAACGGATATGGAAGATTGTATGCTGTACTGATGACACAACATTTAGGGGTGTTACCAGAAAGGGTGTGCGCAATGCTATATTTTCCAACTTCCTGACGATTCTCCTTTTTTTTTCTATCAGTCCAATACTTTTATTCTTGTTTTTCTTTTCGAGCTCTTAAAAATTCAGACTAAGTGTACTAAAATGAGTAGAATATTTTGAAGTAATAAATTTTTAAAATGTTATTATTTTAAAACATTTTTCGAAACATTTAATAAAATAGTTACAGACAGTAACATTATCATAGCAATTAATTCTCTACGTAAAATATACTTACATACAGAAAGTTGAAACTGTCTTTTTGAGAAACCTCTCTCTGTCGTATCATAAATTTTTAAAATTTACTAAAACCAATTTCAGTAATGTCAATGTATCAATGTAATCAATGTATCTAATCACATAATAAACGAAACTTTGAAACGAAAACTAACTTTAATTTAGTAGTTTGATACGGATTCTACGAGCAAATTCGTTGTTTCCAATGAAACTGGGACGTGCCAACACGTAGGCCAGAGGCTGCACGAACTAAGGCGAAGGCTAAGGACTTCTTGAAGAACTAAAGCTCTTCTTACTCTATCATATAGAAATCATGTTACAAGACACTTCATCCAAATGGATTTTCGTAAAACAGCTAGGTGGCGCTGTTATGGAGTTTCTTAGTGGCCGCTAGATGGTTTTTGACATAGAAAATGTATAAAAGAACCACACCTAGAAGGGAAGTAGACTTCCACCTTCGTAATTCCCTGAAATTCTATTGGATGAATCCTTGTAATTTCATTAGCCCTCCCGAGGTCAAGATAATCGCCCGGATATACAAAACTTCCCATTCCATCACTAGTCATCGCAGAGTACGGATGTCTCTGGTAGCAAATATATTTGTGTTTCACTATCCCTAAGCTTTTTACTTTCTAGTTTTTTGTGTTATGAAATCACGAATCTATCTCCATATCTCCTCTTTCATCTTTTAGCTGTTTTATTTTCTGCTCGCTATAATTTTTATGCTTCCTGTTAGAAATCTCTAGATTAGATTCTATTGGATGAATCCTTATAATTTCTTTGGTCCCCCAGAGAACCAGAGAATCCAGTTGAACCATCTTCTTGAAGGTCGTGAAGGGAGGTAGGCTTTGGGAACTCTTTCCAAGTATGGTTACGTATAATCATTCCCAGAGTTTGTAGTTTGCCATGAAACAGGATAAATGGCTCTGTTTCAGGATTTTTGGTAGCCTCTAGAGGGCTTAGTGACACAGAAAATGTATAAAAGTTGCTACACCTAGAAGGGATAGTGGTAACTATCTCACCATATCATGGATTTATTGGGCTTAGTATCAGAGTGATATGAAATAATTGCACAGTAGAATAGACAACATCTTAATTAAACTATCACGGACAATTTTGCACAACACATTACTTTCATTCCAAATTCTACACAATAAAGTAACAAGTCATGCGCAGTACCAAGCAAGGTGTGGCGCTCCAGTCGAGTTGGGATAATCCACTTCACACAGAGGTAGGGTAAATAACGAAGCATTGACATAAAGATAAAATACAGGTATAACCTAACAGGATTTTCGTAACACCGCTAGGTGGTGCTGTCAGGGAATTTCTGGGTGGCCTCTAGAGGGCTTTTAACATAGAAAATGTATAATAGTGATTACACCCAGGTGGTAGGGTATGTTGAACTTTCTTCGGCAATACACATACTAAAATTGGAACGATACGGAGAAGATTAGTATAGCCCCTGCACAAGGATGACACTCAAAATCGTTAAGAGTTACACATTTTTTTGCAGTCTGCGGATGTCCTTGGTCACAAAAATATTATGGTTTTCACTATCCCTAAACTTTCTACTATCTAGTTTTTTTTGTGTGTTATGAACTATCGAATCCACCACACTATCTTCTTCTTTCCTTTTTTAGCTGTTTTATTTCCTGCTCGTTATCATTTTATGCTTATTGTTAGAAATCTCTGGATTAGTGGGCTTGGTCCAAGAAATCCATTTGGACCATCTTCTTGAAGGTCTTGAAGGTAGGGAGGGTTAGGAAGTCATTCGGTCCCCATTCGCCTCAGCTTTCTAGTTGTAACATTCCAGCTAACAATGATTGCTTAGGCTCTTTTTAGGTTCCTATATAAATTTCACCAATACCTTCCCCCAATTAAAAGACAACTATTGTAGAGAATGCTGAACTGAATATTGGAATACTGACGACTAGGGGTAAGAAAGATTGGTTTGTTGGTTGGGGTTTATTGGCGCAAGATCCAAGCTAGGATATGCAGCGCCAAACAAAGAGCTAAATTTTAGAACTATATATGTATATACACTTTAAAAGTAGAAGTAACTATCAGTCAAATATTTAAGAGAAAGACTACAAGTATAAGACGACATAAAGACGTCAATGCAAATGAGAAATTCTAATAATTTTGGGTGGAGGGTTTTGCCCAAAAGTTTGCTCAATCTGGAATGAAAAGTTTTAAAATATAATTGTACAAACGTATAAAAGCTGTACATGAAGTTAAAATATGTTGAACAGTGAAATGAGTATGACAGAAAAAACTCTGTGGAGTAGGCTCAGTCAATAGTAAATGTTTATGGGTGAGTCTAGTCTGACCGATGCGAAGACGAGTTAAGATGACATCCAACTTGCGATTTGGGAAGCATGGGCAAAAGGAGATCGACGGTCTAAGGAAGTGAAGCTTGTTGAGTTTCCAAGCTCCACTCGGCATTCCAGCTGTCATTTGTGCTGAAGTAAATGGCTTTTTTGATATCACTGTAAGACAGAGCTCCGGTGCAAGATGTAGTTGCCTATCTCGCTAAAGCATCGACTTTTTTGTTACCACAAATACCAACGTGACTACTAACCCAACAGAAAAGTATGTTAACACATCTACGAGAAAGTTTTTTGTGCAGCTGGATGGCCAGAGAAACGTAACTGTGAGTACTGGAATCAGATTTGAGTCTTTCCAAGACACTCATTGAGTCCGAGTAGATTATAAAGGCAAGAAAGGAGCTTACTAAGGAAGGGACCATTTCCACTCCTCTCACCGTATTATGAATTTTTGTAACACCGCCTTTCGTTTGACGAGCACTGCTATGGTGAAAAAGCGTCTTAGCTCAAGTGACTCCTCGCAATTTAGACTCAGGGACCAAGCAGAAGATTCCTACTCTTCGCTTGCCACCCCCAGAAGTACCGTTTGAGAACTTGGAAGACATTGTGTCCACAAATCTATATTCTTTGCCCCAGTTACCGTTAACAAACATGGCGGATCTTAGGCAGGTTCGAGCCCCGATCCCGCTAGTTAAAAGTATCTTTCGAATATATTTGGGTATTGTTTTATATAAAAATTGAAAAGTTCATTTATAAAAAATATTTTTACATTTATGCATAGAATTTTCATGAAAAATTGGGTCTTTCGAAATATGAATTGAGTTTTAATGATACAAATAAAGTTGAAATTTAAAACGGATTCCCAGATTTATTTTAATATGTTGCGGCAGCTGGTCACAAGATAACCAGAGAGGGTCGGTCATTCTCAGGACCCATGGGAATTTATTCCCCTGAAAAAAGCAGGAGTTCCAGACCCAGAGGGGTTTCGGATATTTATGTCCCTGCATACATCTGTGTGGAATGCCGGCTATCATTGAGGAGTCCGGTCCACTGACCACTCCCTTGCTCTCAGCCCTTTTTCTCCCCCCTCTTTTTGCGAGGGGTCTTTCAAGAAGAAGCAGTTGGTTGTCGGGGGCTTGAGGGTGGAGAAGGTTGTTTCTCTCTCCCAAACGATGTTGTTTTATATCATGTATATATTGTAGATAGTCGAGATAATAAAGTCTAGGACTTTAAGCGATTGTTTTTACTAAGCCCCCACAAACACAGAGGTGTATGTATGTTGCGACGTTACAATGTATTAGGAATGTTCGGAAAATATTTTGTAGAAATCTAGGGAAAATAAAGTCGACAAAAATAAAAAAAATGAACAAAAGTCTTTTAAGGAAAGGAATTAAACAAAATTGTTAAATGATTATAAGAAAAAACATTATGTGATTAATTCACTAATTGTAAAAAATAATGTTACGTTGGCTTAGTGTATAAGAAAGAAGGAATTTAAACTCATTAAAAAACACATGGACAAATAAGTCTTGATTAAATGAATTTATACAATTAAATAAATGCCTAAGGAATACAACTGTAATCAACTTATCATTTGTAGATATCGAAGACTGCTCTCGAGTCGGTGTCGCCAAAAAACAATATGGCGATGATTTTTCTCAAAAGGTCTATCCCTCAAGCCGCGGATGCCAGCAGCGTTCACCTTCTACTCTCCTCTGGTCACAACCTTGTCCTCTAAAAAAATCAGACTGCCTCGAGGAGAAAAAAAACAGGGGTCCACTCCAGAACGGCGGGGGGTCAGAATTCCCCAAACCAACGGACCCTTCTATTGGTTGGGAGAAGTCCGAAGTTTCTTTCTAGTTCAAACCGGTCCTGTTCTGGTATGTCTTTGACGATGATCACGGGAAGAGGTAAAAAAAATAAACTGAACCGAATGTAACTTATTGTTACACTTACATAACACTTTAATGCCTGAGTCCTTTTTGCCGATTATATATCGATGCATGTCTTAAATCAAAATAAATCTAACATAATAATATTGTTAACTGTGTAGGCCATAATAACTTAATCTTAATTAAATTATTATGACCTGCACATAATAAAATAAATATATTAAAACGACTTTGAATACAACAACATATCACGTTAGTGACTATTTAAACATCATGACCTTTTTAAACTTTATGAGATGCCTTTTATGAAAATAAAAAATTTCAAGAAAAAACATTTATTTGGTTTTACATGCATAATAACTACTGTAAAAATATTTTTTTAATATAGATAAAGCAATTTGTCCTGATTTCAGTCTATGTATCTGCCAAAAAAGTAAATTTATCTGAGCTGGTAGAAAATTCATAAAATGTCGATCCTAATGTAGTATTCATGAATAATGGAAATTATTTCGAAATTTTGTAGATTGTACGGATACACAGATGCCTTTCAACAAAAATTTGGAATACTTAGCAATAATTTTGTGTAATGAAAAATGAATCCATGACAAATGTAACTGAAAGGAGCATATTAAAAATTAACAAAAATTCTATAAAAATTGAATAATATAAAAATTTTAATTGTATTTGTTGTATGATAAATGGAAAAAAGCTATTATAATGAAGATTTTAAACATCGAAAGGTATTACGTCATTTTAAACTAGTTTATCTTTAAATTACTAAAACCGCTTTTTGATTGAATTGTTTATTCTTTCACACCCATATTTTGGTATTGGAACTGAAAGTGAAATCTGGAAAAAAAATATTAACGGTGCAATAAACTATTATCTTCTAAATCAAATTTAGAAAAATACGGATCAGCTGAGAATGTTTTCTACACACAAGGTGCACAGAATCTTAAAGTTATCACTTTAAGAGAACAAAGATAGAACAATAAGCAGTTTCTATATACAATACAATTGTTTGCTTACCAGGAAACAAACATTCAACGCTCAAAACGTGGTTTTATCGAAATTGTATCTCCGGGGAAAAACCAGATGGCGATTATCACAATTTGATATAATCAGCATAAATAAAGTTGGTTTTTTTATAAAAATTTTTTAAAGAAAAAAGACTGGAAAGCTTTAACACCTGAAATCTCAGTCTGAAAGTGACACATTATTTACAAGTAAGTTAAAAAAGATTCTAAGTAATATAGTCTTATTTATTCTCTGACTTTGGAATGAGAACAAGTCTTTTGTTGTGTGATTGTTGATGATTGCACATAAAATAATTAAAATAAAATAACCACAGATGAAACTTGATGATTAAAAAAATGTAAATTTCAGAAATGATTACTCTAGATTATGTTTGAATCAACATTTTCAATCCTCCTGATCCTAAAATTAAAACAAACGACAGAATGTATGTTTATTTTTATCCAGATGAAAAATGCACTAAACAAATGTTTGCTTTTTATATATTCTTCCCGAAATGCATTCCATTGTCATATTTTAGATTTTTTTTACTTTCGAAAAATAATTTCTGAACGTCTGCAAAGTAATTTTAAAAAATTCTTATGACGTGAGAGCTTTTTAAGAATGTTAACATTTGATGCTTATAAGAATGTACTTTTTAGATATATCTCTTCTAGAATATAGTAGAATCAGTACTTTTATCACTTGATCTAAAAACTAAGACAAATGATAAAATGTATATATACTTTTATTCTCATGAAAAATGCATTACATATATGATTCCTTTTCCCAGTTCTTTCCCGAAAAGTATTCCATTGCAATATTTTAGATGTTTTCACTTTGTGAAATAATTTTTAAAAATGTACAACGTAATTTTAATAATTTCTTATGACGTAAGAACTTTTTAAGAATGTTAACATTTGATGCTTATAAGAATGCAATATTTAAATATAATTTTTCTAGAATATAGTTGAATCAGTACTTTTATCACTTGATCTAAAAATTAAGAGAAATGATAAAATGAACATATACTTTTATTCTGATGAAAAGTGCTCTAAATAAATGTTTGCTTCTCCCAGTTCTTTACTGAAAAGCATTCCATTACAATATTTTAGATGTTTTTACTTTGTGAAATGATTCTTAAAAATGTGCAAAGTAAGTTTAATAATTTCTTATGACGTGAGAGCTTTTAAAAACTCTTAAAATTTGATGCTTATAAGGATGCAATTTTTAGAAATGACTCTCTTAAATATGGTTGAGCCAAAACTTTTATCGTCAAGATCCAAAAATTAAGACATATGATAAAATGTATGTATACTTTTATTCTGATGAACTTTGAATTACAAAAATCTTTGCTTTTTTCCATATTCTTCACGATAAGCATTTCATTACCACATTTTAAATGTTATTACTTTATAAAATAATTTTTGAAAATTTGCAAAGTAATTTAAAAATTTTCTGATGATGAGAGTATTTTTAAGAATGTGAAAACTTGATGCTGATGAGAATTTAATTTTTAGAAATGACTCTTAAATAAAGTTGAATAAACTCTTCAGTGAACACGATTTAAAAAATTAAGACAAATGATAAAATGTATGCATACTTTTATCCTAATGAAATAGGCACTAAATAAATATTTTGCGTTTTCTATTCTTCAGGAAAAGAATTCCATTGTAATATTTTAGATGCTTTTACTTGGTAAAAGGATTTTTAAAAATTGTACAAAGTAAGTTTTAACATTTCTTATGACGGGAGAGATTTTTTAAAATGCTAAAACTTTTTCCTTATAATAATGTAGTTTTGAAAATATGACTCCTGTAGAATAGTGGAATCAACATTTTTCTTCCTTGATCTAAAACCTATGACAACTGATAAAATGTATATATAGTTTTATCCTGATGAAAAAATGCACTAAATAAATGTTTACTTCTATTTCTTTCCCTAAAAGCATTCCATTTCAATATTTTAGATGTTTTTACTTTGTAAAATGATTTCTAAAAGTGTGCAAAGTAATTTTAATAATTTCTTATGACGTGACAGGTTTTTTAAGACTGTTAAAACTTGATGTTTATAAGAATGCAATTTTTAGATATGACTTCTCTTAAATGTAGTTGAATCAACACTATTATCCTCAAGATTAAGAGAAATTATAAATGTATGTATGCTTTTATCCTGATAAAACATATACTTAAGTAGATAATTGCTTTTTCCATTCTTCATGAAAAGCATTCCATTGCAATATTTTAGATGCTTTTACTTTGTAAAATGATATCTAGAAATAAACAAAGTAATTTTTAAAATTCTATGAAAGAATACTTTGAAATTTGTAAATTGAAAACTAACATTTTATATCAAATTGAAACTAATAATCTTTTTTTTTATTCTGTCCACTTCCATTATTAGTACGAGCGGTATATACATTAAAACTTTACATCGCGATTAAATGCTAATTTTCCTCTAAATTTCAAATTTTCTCAACAGATTTTAAGTTTTTCTTCCATTTAATACTGATGGTGTAGCGGGTACAATTGCTGCCCTCTCTTTTTATGATAGGTGGCACTAGTTTTCCCATGGTGCCACTCAATTTCTCTGTGTGTGCTGGTCTATGATGTTGCTTTTCATGCAGTGTCTTGTGATGTGTTTCTTTGTACTGTGTTGTGGAACCTAACCAACGAATAAAAAATGGTTCCTGAAACTCGACTTATTATTTAACAACGGCCTTTCGCATAAATAAGAGTCTCTTCTCTCTACAATGCAAAATTTTCCCTTTAGAGGTAAATTTCCTTTGGCATTTCTTACAAAAGGGATTTTTTTTTCCAATTAACAAAAAGAGGAATGATGAAAAAAATCAAAAAAGTTACAACATAAAACACCTTAAAATTTAAAAAAATAGTGAGAACAGTCAGCTAAAATTTTTAGGAAATAATGAATAAAAGTGAGTCCGGGGTAGCTCTGATTTTATAATTCAATTTAAGGACACAAGAGACTTTATATATCAATTTTTAAAATATTCAACTTTTAAAAGGTGTTCTTAATATGAACCGAAAAAATGTTATATAAAGAACGTAAGGCATCAAAATCTCTATGAAAATTTATTTGATTGAAATACCACACACCCCACACGAATCTCTGGAATTTTTGTCAGTTGGTCGTCTCTCCTTGGTTGGTCAGTCCATCAAGTTAGCTACGTCCTGCTAGTTTGGGATTCACTGCTAGCCGGCGTTATTCTGTCTGACTTGCTTCGTATCCATCACCTTCAATGATTAAGGAAGACCTGTCAAGGGCGGTACCAGAACACATTCCTTTTGTTCATTAGTGTCACTCCTCCCACTGTGGCTTCGGCAGTTGTAAACCAATTTGGTTGGCTGTGGGAGGGAGTGTTGTCTGTTTTCTTATCTGTCCATTAGTGTTACTTTCCCAGACACACAGATGCCTTCGCTATTCTACCAGTCTAATGGAATTTAAAAATTGATGGTCACGACGTCACAGCATTAAAGAATAGCCCCCTAAATAAACAAATGTTTTATAAAAATATCAACATATTTGTTTACTATTACAGTTAGATTCTTAGACAGAAAATACAAACCTCCTACACTTGGTTCCACTAAATGTATCCATATCATCACACTTTCAGGGTGTTAATAATATGAGATAATAGTTAAAGTATGAATTTTGATAATAAAGAGAGGCGGTACGCAGACGACACAATCTTTGAGATTACCCTGCCAAGTCTAAAATCACTGTCTCCATTAAACATAAGTTTCTACTGTGGTTGTTTCATATCCCCTTGTCCCAGACAACCTAGATTAGGTTCATAAAACCAAGACGGTCAAGTAAATCCATAAGAGCCTCCACCTCCACTTCACAGATGCACTACAGAGGCACCAATGATAACCTTTATCTACTTTTCATATTTCAACATATACATTTCTTTTTTCTAATATGATACACTTTCATCATGCACTGAGACCTATATATTAAAATGCAGGAGACCTCTTCAGGGTACACATTTTCTTTAAGCAAATTTAAATGGAAGATTGTTTTCTTATTTTTCGCCTCATCAAATCTTTTTAATTATTATCATAAATACATGGCATTTTAAGCCTTTATTCTTTATTTTTATTTAATTAGTTTTACTGAATTTAATTTGTTTCTAAAACTCAGAACTTTTTAAATAAAGTGAGAGCTCGTTTCAAAATTAAAATAAATTATTATCTGTTGTATTATAAAATATTAATGCAACAGAGTTATATTAATAATTATTACTTTTTGTAAACAATATTTATTAGGTGTCATTCTACACCTATTTAAATTTTAAAAAAATATCAGAAATATTAAACGAGGGAATTTCATTTTCAAAAAAGCTAAAATAATGCTTGAAATTCCATTTCAAATCCAATAAATAACAAATAAAACAACAACAATAAAAGTAAGTAGAGTTTCATCGTAGGTTTGTAATGTATTTTACTGTGAAAATTTGAAATCAATATCTGAAACATTTGTTTTAATTACAGTGCGCGTTAGTTGAAAAAACCCCATTTTCAGTAAGATGCATTTAAAGCTTTTAGCTTCCTTAAAACATATGATGTTAAAATGTAAAGGTTGTATAGTTTTACGGGTTCTAACTTGAATATTTCAATGAGGTTTGTTTTAAACCTGTGATTCTCAACCTTTCTTAAACTGCCGCCCCTCCTATGGAGTCGAAATATGTTCAACGTCCCTCTTTGTAAAATTCCAGTAATTCCAGTGAAGTATAGGGAAGCAGAAATACTCAATAAGACGTAAATGTCAAAGTAGTTTTTTTCAACAGAATTACACACGAAACTTTTGTTACTGAGACACGCTCAAGCAATGGTCAAATGAATGTTGTTATTTAACCGTTTGAGTCTCAGAGGGTATTGAAAAAAACACTGTCAAAGAATCCCGAACAGCTCCACCACGCGTTATCTACATGAGTATGAAAAGACGAAAGAAGTCCTATAGTGCTTCTTTTAAACTGGTGTGCAAAACTTAAGCAGCAGGTGAGCTTTTTGTCATAACTCCACGAGAAATCATCTATGAGACATGAAACTCAGAAATGAGGGAGAGTACTATGTACGTTAAGGATGGTAAAAGCATCGGCGCTAAAAAAGGAATACAATGCATACGGTATGAAATCAAACAAAAACAATCATTATTGAACTCATAGTATCGTGACTATAAAGAGGAAGAACAACAAGCAGATGTTCCTTAATATGGGATATGCTCTCCCTTAACTGCAATGGTTGCCTCGCACCGTCTCCGCATACTCAGAACCAGCCGGTCCAACATTTCTTGCAGGCGTTCCCATTCCGGAATCATCATCTGTTTGAGTTGTTGGGTGTTCTCCAGAAGATGTAAGCGGGACAACAGCAAGAGTCCGATGTGGCCGTGCATTGTCTGCATTACTGTGACCAGACGCCTTCATAAAAGGGGCCTATTCGCCCACCGTCCTGAACGTTACCTCCCGTTGAAAGTTGGCATCGGACGCCACCGTTTACAATGGTGCAGAGAACACAAAAACTGGACAACTGATCTATGGAGTCGTGTCCTCTTTACGGATGAGTCGGGTCAGTAGCAGAAGCGTTTTCTCAAAGCGTTTTGATTTGGAGAGATGTCGGGACCCGGTTTGATCCTAGTAACCTCAATGAAACGCACTGTTACGATGGTCCTGGAGTTCTTGTCTGGGAAGGCATTATGCTGAACGGGCGAATTGAGCTCCACGTTTTCGACAGAGGTTCTGTAACCAGAGATCGCTATTGTGAGGAGGTACTCCTTCCCCATGTGCTTCTGTTCTGAGGTGATATTGGCCCAGACCACATCTTTATGGATGGCAATGCACGGGGACATCGGATTATTGCTGTTGAGGAGCTACTGGAAAGTGAAAATATCACTCGAATGGATTGGCCAGCGTACTCCCCTGATTTAAATCCCATCGAACATGTGTGGGATGCTTTGGGGAGACGCATTGCAGCACGCTTACATCCTCCGGAGAACACCCAACAACTCAAACAGATGCTGATTGCGGAATGGGTACTCCTTCCGCAAGAAATATTGGACCAGCTGGTTCTGAGTATGCGGAGACGGTGCGAAGCAACCATTGCAGTTAGGGGAGGGCATATCTCATATTAAGGAACATCTGCTTGTTGTTCTTCCTCTTGGATAGACAATCATGAGTTATGATACTATCCGTTCAATAAAACTTCTTTTTGATTGATTCCATACCGTATGCATTGTATTCCTTTTTCAGCGTCGACGCTTTCGTCATCCTTCAAGTACATAATACTCTCCCTAATTCCTGAATTTCATGTCTCTCAGACGATTTCTTGTGGAGTTATGGAAAAAATCCCACATGTTGCTTAAATTTTGCACACCAGTGTATTTTGTGTCGCTAATCCCAAGCGGCGCAATAGCACTTCTTCTATTTTATATTATAAACATATATTATTCAATATTTCACTATTATTATAGTAATTTGCCTATTATAAAATGTATTATTTACATAGAAAGAGGAGCTGTGTGATGTACTTGCGTTAGTAAATCTGAGCACGAGTGACTTCGACAGATGTCGATGTAACATCAGTGGTCCACAACACTCGGAATATGCTGGGTTTTCTTGGCATAAAAACTGAACAGCTCAAACGTGCTGCTTGGGACTCAAATGGTTAAATACATTTTTCGAATGTCGGGCCAGTTTCACACACGACAGCAAGAGAGATGAAACTTATTGGTTCTGGTACTGCCGCGTAAGTTCGTTTTGTTACTGGTTTGGTTTGGTTTGGAGCGCTACGGTCTACTGTTTTGCACACGAGGGCTAATGAGACCGGGACCTACAGGTTTTGTTACTGGTAAAAATAATGTAAATTACATAATTTTAAAATATACCAAATGAATTTTTTACATTAAGTTTGAAAGCCGAAGCATGGTCACATTGCCCTTCTACCGCCCGAAATTTCCCTGTCCACCAATCATTTTACAGCCCTCTGGGTGGCGTTATCGCTCTCGTTGAGAACCAGTGATTTAGACGATGCAGAAATGTACAGGGATTTTACAAAGGTAAAAATAAAAAAAGTTGAATTTTTGAGGGTTTAAAGGTGATGTGATCCTTTAAAATAGAGAGATTGGAAAACTGCTTGAACTGGTTACAAAATACTTCTAGTTTTTTAACCAAATCTATCCTTATTTTTCAAATATCTTATGTGTTTTATATAACAATTCATTTCCAAGCAATATCTCCAGTCATGCACTGAGATGTAGAATTAGCAGTCAAAATTTCTTTTGGAATTACAATACTTTGATGTATCAATAGGTAGAGAACCGCTCTTTGTACCAGAGGTTCGTGGGTTTGAATCGTGCTATTGGCATGTGCGTGCCTAGCCGTTCGGAATCAGCTATAAGCAGCTGGTTCTGGTCGAATTAACCCTTGTGTTGGAAAAATGTAGATCGCATTATTCACAACCAAACTAAAGCAAACTAAACCAAGCATACATTTCTGGGTTCAGAAATAATATTTCGTAATTTTTTATACTTACTGGCATTTTTTCAGCAGTTTAGAAAGGAAAGTGTCATCATTTCCAGCAGAACTACGTTTTAGCCCATAGGAGTTCATTTCAATTGGAAGCGGTTTACTTTGCTTGCTTTGAACTCTGTAGAACTATAAAATATTAAAATTTCAGTCTATAAAAACAGAAAGAAACTATAATGTACTTCTAAAGATAGGGTTTGTTTATTACGCGAATAAATACAACGAAATTAGAGATATTTTATCAAAATATTGAAGAAAATGAGCGTCAAATCATAAGCTAAAACAAAAAAACAATACAATGCAACGCTTAATAAACAATTACTGTTCTAAAAGAAATTTACTTTCAAGTCTTTTTTATTATTTTCTAAATATAATACCAACACGTGACCCTTTAAAAACAGCCAACAGGGTATTTAAATACTGGCAAAGAGTTATAAAATGATTAATTAGTAACTCTTCCATACATCAAAAGTGGTGTATGAATGGTAAAACGACAACTCGTCGGCAAGCGGTGTGTCGTCAACGGTGCATTGATTCCAGAGGAGAACAGAGATTGGTTTACATTGTTCGCCGTGACCGAAGAGCTACAACAGCCGAAATCACACTAGCTACAACAGTGGCGACCAAGACGGTGTTTTTCAACACACTGTGCACGGCACCGTCGAGAGACGGTACAGTTGTGCAGCATACAATGAAACATATGGGCCTATGCAGCCGCACGCAGATGTATGTCCCTGCACTGACGGCACGTCATTGCCTGCTGCGTCTGCAATGGTCCAAGAAACATCAGAATTGGACATTAGAAGAATGAAAGAAAGTTTCATGGTCCTACGAATCACGTTTTCTGGTCAACCAAATCGATAGACTTGGTGTGTGAAGACACCGATTTCCAAAAGAATTCCTGGCTCCCGGATGGACAATTGGATGGAGACAAATCGCTGGTGGTGGTATTATGGTGTGTGACAATGTATTCATAGAGCACATTAGAACAATCTCTGACATCTGTGCACTACGTGAACATCGTTGCAGACCAGGTTCATCCATTCATGGCAACAGTATTTACGGTAGGGTATGGTGTTTACCAACAGGATAATGCACCCTGTCATAAAGGTCGAATCGTGGAGTGGTTCGAGGATTATTCCATTGACTTTCAAGTCATATATTGTCTTCAAATTCACCTGACATTAATCCAATAGATCATTAGTGGTCTCACTTGGAAAACAGAAATTCATGCTGCTACGCTACCCCCTCGCAATGTGCGGGATTTGTAGGACCAGTTGGTGATCACTTGGTCCCAGTTACCTCGGACTATATTATCACTTTGTGAGGTCAGTGTCACAGAATCAATGCCGGAAGTTGGCAGTTTTGAGGGTTAAAGGTGGTTCTACATGTTATTAATAAGGTGGTCAAAATGTAATGGCTGTTCGGTGTGTGTGTGTGTGTATAATGTTATTTCTGGGAAACTAATTCTCCTTTATAAATGTATATGTATGTATGTGTGTGTGTGATAAAAAGAATTTTCCTTTTTCGTTAGGGATATATTAAAATGTGTGTATTAACGTTTTCCATTAAGAAAAAAGATAAATAAAGAGATTTTTTAAAAAGAATTTTTGGAGAAAATGTGGTTTGAGTATTCCTTAAGGCTTAATATGTTGCGACATAATCTTCTACGGTTGCTAAACAAGTAACTTCGCAATTTTATTTTGGCGAATACTTTTTCTGAAATCATAAAGATATAGTATCGTTATCTGAAAGCACAGATACACATTACCCTATTTGGCAACACTTTATCATTTTGTTGTTCTCAGTTATCATTATTTTCTTTCTGTGAACTTTTTTAGCAATATATCTGTATTCCTTTCTGGGGTACACATTCCGAACAGAAAATTACTCACTGTCTACGTAATAGGGCTTTACTTACACGTTTACTTCTGTCTTGTCACTTCCTATCCCCAGACTTTCCAAACGTATTATATTATTAGTTTTTTCCTTTGACGTATCTAATCAATGAAATTACTTTTTACTTAGCGGATTGTATTTATCCGTTTGTGTGACTGAAGTCTGTGCTTTGTAGTGGTTATGTACCAGACACATTGGAATTCAATAGCTTCATGGTAATCCTTAGAGCTCGGTTGGCTCAGCTACGGGGCTATCTGGTATTTGTTCCGCAGCGGAGGCAAATGTTTTTAGCATGACTACGTTTAAGATGTTACGTTGGCATTTGTTATATGTAGTTAAAACGTGCTTAGTCTCTGTACAGCTAAGCTTAAATAATTATTTGACCTTATTTATGGCTAGCACCATGGAGAAAAATAATTATTAGGACAATTTAGAGTTGAGTGGTAGAGAAGAATTAAAAAGTATTGCAAAAGACAAATGTTGATTATAATTCTGTTACCTTAAGTCAGGGGTGGGCAAATACTTTTAAGTGTTGGCTAAAATGAAATTTTCGAAATGTCTCTAGGGTCGGAGGACTATACCACGTAACTGTGCACACGCGAATGGTTTGAGTGGAGTTTTTTTCCCTGTCCAAGAATTTGTTTTGGTAAAAACACTATAAGTATCATTTTAAAGCATTTGGACAGAGAAATTTGACAGTTAACAAAAGATAATAGTAATAATAAATTGTCTTACTTAGGTGTATATGCGAATATTTTGTGCCCAGTAAAATATGTCGAGTTATTTTAAAAGAAATATTATCCATTGTATTAAATTAATGGTTATTAAATAAATCAGTTAATGAAAGATTTCATTTTGATATTTTTTTATATCTTAATGATACAAATTATTTTATTTTGATCATAGTTATTACATTTTGTAAATATAATAGTAAATAGAATTATAAAAAGAAAAGACAAACATCAAACGTTAAAATAGAATAGTTTTAGTTAATGCGAAACGTGAAATCTGGAATGTTCATTTGATATTATTTCTTCAAAATTTTACAAATAAATAATTTAATTATTACAATAAAATAAAATCAATGTTTTAAAATTTTACCTACGAAAAGTCCAATTTTTCAATTTATTATTATATTTTCAAAATAACAAACATTTATCTCAAAAGAAATGACGAGTATGTGACTAGTGCTAAATCAAAATAAACAGTATGCGTGCTGAGGCCTGTCGTCCCTCGAAGAGTGGGAGGAGTGAACGTTCAATTCTATGTGGTAAGCCGACCACACGCTTTATGAGAATATGTATGTTGCATACATTAAAGTAGGGATATGGTTACAGCTGTTCAAATTATAATACTCTCTATTATTTATATATTTTTCATTATTTATATGTACACTACGCATACAAATACTATTGATTTCAACAAAATCGCATATAAGAGATTAAAAAAATTGCATGCAGGATTTTTCAACGGGCCGGATAAAGTAAGCAAAAGGACCGGATCCGGCCGGCGGGCCGGTTTTTGCCCACCTCTGCTTTAAGTAGTGGTTCCGAAATTATACTACCCAAGTAAACCCACAATGAATATGGGAGGTGATTTCCAAAGATTTATTTTTCATTTGCAAGAAGAGAGTGCATATGTATCAAATAAACAAAATTAATAACATTCACAAGCTCATGTGATTCTTCTCACTAAAAATAAGACTCCGGTTCACTAGTTCTGCTGCAAAAATGTACCGGAGTTGCTGGTAGGCAGTGGTACAACAATGTGCAGAGCGCTAATCTTACATTTATCTTTCATTTGCAAGAAGAAAGTGTATATGTATTAAATAAACAAAATTAATAACATTAACAAGCTCGTGTGATTCTTCTGACTTAAAATAAGACTGCATTTCACTGGTTCCTCTGCGAAAACGTGGCGGAGTTGCTGGTAGGCAGTGGTACAACAATGTGCAGAGCGCTAATCTTTCATTTATCTTTCATTTTCAAGAAGAAAGTGCATATGTATAAAATAAACAAAATTAATAACATTCACAAGTTTGTGTGATTCTTCTCACTTAAAATAAGACTCTATTTCATTAGTTCTACGAAAACATACCGGAGTTGTTGGTAGGCAGTGGTACAACAATGTGCGGAGCGCTAATCTTTCATTTATCTTTCATTTTCAAGAAGAAAGTGCATATATATAAAATAAACATAATTAATAGCATTCACAAGCTCGTGTGATTCTTCTCACTAGAAATAAGACTCTATTTCACTAGTTTTACGAAAATGTACAACAATGTGCGGAGCTCTAAGGGTTAATCTATGAAAAAAAAGTGTTCTCTTATGTGTAATTACATTTAAAGATTTTTAAAAATATATTTAACACATGATAGACCGAAACACTTTCCAGGGTTGCATGTAGCTAAGTTTCGGAAAATAACGAGAAATTTCATTTAGTTTTAAATGATAAAAATTTTGTCAGTCTTTTTTGAGAAAAAAATAATTAAATTTAAAAAAAGGATATCGCAATATCCTCTGAAAATTTTGCGCTATAAAACATGGTAGATTTTTGTTTTAAATCCTAGAATGGTATATTTGTTTTAAATGTTGTTAAAACACCTGCAAGGTAAATTTTTAAAGATTTATTTTAAAACAAGAAAAGGCAAGAAATATATATATATATATATATATATATATATATATATATATATATATATATATATATATATATATATATATATATATATATATATATATATATATATATATATAT
>CM063500.1:10157142-10174642 GCA_032207245.1 Pardosa pseudoannulata | reverse complement strand
AGGTGATGTTAAATGGGTTACAAGATAATATTAGGAACAAGATGCTTTTACATAATTTAACTTAGAGAGGGGGGTCTCCAAGCATGGGTCCAGCCCAGGAAGTGATAAAAAACAAACACTTGTCTGTACAACCGCATGTGAAAGCAAATTTGAGAGTTGTTTCAGAATCGCCTCTGAATCTTTTATATATGCTTTGTTGCTTTCGAAATGGCGGCCTTTTAGTGGTTCTTTCAACTCGCGAAACAGCCTAAAATTGTATGGTTCCAGATCAGAACTGTATGGAGGGTGTAGTGTGTAGTATGATTCTTATGTTTTTCCAGTAAGTAACCAATAATGTATGATTTTGCATATGGACGTTGAAGACCTTTCACGTTCAAAGTCTTTCCATTTTGCCTTCTTTTCCTAAAAGTTTTAACTCATATAAAAACACTATCCCTCTATCTTGGACTGCCTCACATATCATATATAAAAGTGTCCACTGTTGAAATTTCAAAAGAATAAAAAATTTAATTGTTAGGCTGGTTACACACATGGCGGATTTTTCCGAGCGGAAAATTTACCGTCGCTGCCATTACAATAGTAGTCCATTGTAATAGACTAGAGCTTGACATTAGACGGGGAAAAACGATCTGTTAATTTGACGTGGACGGTAGCTCTACAGCCGTCTGGTGCCACTGGAGCTCAGCTGAAATTTATCCGTCGTCCCTAACTAGAGTTCTATGCGACCTAGTGAACGCTTGCACACAGCAGTTTTTTCTTCCATTTACATTGGATTTTCTTTCTGAATATGAATAGTTCCATGAACACGAGCGTTATTGTTAATGAAATTCTGATTTTACTAATACAAGAGAGACCTGTTTTATGGGATAAAACTCTGGAAATTTTTAAGGACAAAAACGCTACTCGTAAAGCTTAGCATGAAGTTTGCCTACGGAAGAAAAAGAGAGTGGATTAAATAACTAATGAATTTCGAATTTGAATAATCACAAACCTTGAACTTTGGGTTTTAAGAATTATTTTAAGTTAATTAATAACTGTAAATGTTCAACAGTAATGAAGAATCAAATCAGGTAACTGCTTACCTTTTGTTTATTCTTGGGATTTGCATGAAGAATCGGTAGAAATTGAATTATGGATGAAAACAGAGAACGACTGTTGAACACACTTTCTTTTTATTATACAACACGTCACGATAAATGGAGAATAAACGGAGCAATGAATAAAGAATTATAAATTATGTTAGGCTTTAAACACATGTTTCATAGATGAATACGAATAGAATACAGTAAAATGAATAGAATTACACACATTTAAAATCCAATGCCGCGTCCTATCAGCCTAGTCTATCACACATATAGTTTGGTTTTTATACAATCGCTGAATAGCGCCATCTAGAATTCGGTGGCGAAATTAATCTAACAGAGATAAATGAATTTGTTAAGTATATGTTCTCACATATCTATACACCCGGAGGCAGAATACTTTTTAACAGTCTGCAACGGAAATTGGGTCTCGTAAAAATAGTCTGCAGAAAAGTGCACGGCTATAAAAATTTTCGTATATCTGCTTATTAATTAAACATACGGCTTTTCATAGCTGTTTCCTATAGAATTAAAGATTGTAAGTGTTTTTAGAATTTAAACATGAACAGTATAAATACGAATTGTAAATTTTTAGCAAAAGAAAAATAGATATGTATAAATTTCGATTAGTTGAATATTTGACCTATCAATATTTTTCTCACACTCGCAGCCAAAATGCTGGAATTTCGACGGCCCGGACAAATGCAGGGGTTGTTCGCTCCTATAGTTCGAGTTCTTCTCAGTAGCAGCACAAGTTTTAGACTGCGTAAGACTAAGGCGACGGAAATTTTCCCGCCCTGTGTGTAAATGTTTATTTCGTTGATAAGCGACGGTAAATTCTCCGCTCGGTAAAAAATCCACTGTGTGTGCAATCAGCCTTAAGTGCTGCTTCAAAACAGTTTCCGTTTCTAAGACTAGATGTTACTCTTAGGCGATTCGAAACACACCTGCGTTTAGCAGAGCCGGACGAATACTACATTGCAGGGAGGTAGCTGGTCCCGTTCTGTACATATGGAAGTAAGTCCGGGAATTAGTGGACTTATCAGTGAAGAGAACAAGAACAATAGTCTGTTGATTTAATCTCCAATTTCGTGCGCAGTTGATCGAATCTTTGTATATTTAAAACATGATGAGACTGGTTTTCTCAACCATGTGACACAAATCATGTACAACCTATATTTTTTATTGTTTGCTCTTAACCACAATGTTATGCACTTGGTTTATGAATAACAAATACCATAGCCGTCATCCTTGGTAGTTACGCTTGGTTTTAATTCAGTTTTATCAAACTCGATCAACAAACTTTCTCAAATTCAGAAGCTTTAATTTGAATGGTTGTGGAGTATTTTTCCTCTGTTTTTTCACCACATTTTATAGACAATCATCTAGTAGATGTCAATACACAGATATACACAGAAATACAACACATACTCTGCAGAAAAATATAAACAAAACATTCAGTAGTTCAACAACTAAACAAATCATACTGTTTTATTGCAAAAACCGCCGACTCTTTTTTCCCAACTCTGTTAAATTTTCACATTGATTTCTCACAGGAAGCTTTCTCAATAGTACTTCCTGGGACAAGCCCTCTAGTACTGGAGTAACTATTAGTGGTAATCCATCAGACTTGAATAACTTCATTGGTTTTATCCAGTAGATAACTAAAAGAAAATTCCGGTTAGAGATAAATACTTTTTATGCTCTTCTAACGATGCGACTGATTTGATATTAGAATGTAGTAAACGTCTTAAAGTATATTTTGAGAAAAATAAGGAAAACTTTATGATGAGAACATCAGCAACCTACGTTTAACACCAGTACACCCCTTTAATAATTTTATAACAAATAAATGAATATAAAATTCTAAAAAGATTCTTTTTTTACTTCTGGAAGGTGCTTCTGAGGTATGATCTTGTACTCATCCAAGAAATTGTTACAACGGATGAAACGCTGATAGAAAACCTTGTGAAAGACTTAAATAAGTATGCAAATATTTCTTAATACATCAAATAAAGATTAGTTTTAAAATATGGCTCCAACAGCAAATGAAATTAACCCAACATATCTTACTTTCTATCAAAGGTTATCAAAGAAAGGGGTGAAATACTTAAAGACAATTAGTGAAAGACTGGGCAGAGGTACAGCAAAAGAACAGTACGCATACTTATACAGGTAAGAATAAAAAACCTTTCGTTATAGTTGTTTATTTTTTATCAAAAGAGCTGTTTCTAATTTTATGAATGTTTGATAGTAATACTTATCAGTATTGATAATCAATTTCATTAAAAGATATGGAGAGTTTCCACCTGGGCAAGCTAAGCCTATTTTGCGGTCCATAAAATTTTTTGAAAAAAAATGACAACTCTTTAGTTTTAACATTGATGAAACCCATTAAAAATCGGCGGTGGACATTTTGGTTGATGACATCATTGATGCAAGCTACTATCCACAACATTTTCACTGAATTATTAATTTCTATTAGATTATTAATTTTAGTTCATCTTTAGGTAATGTTTTACTTCTCACCTTTTATCAATAAGTAATTCAAATTAATAAAAGTCAAATTTAATAAAAATTAACCAATTATGAAAGAGTGCTTAGTGATCATGCATAAAGTTTCTATTGTAGACCTGGAGCCCTTACAATTGGGAAACCCTTGAGCTGCTATATATTCTTCTGAGATGTTAAACCTTTAAAACTGTGAAAGCCTTTGAGAAAAAAAACTATTTCCAATTTTCCATTTTAATTAGTTTTTAATTAGCTTGCAACTTAGTAAGCGGATTTGACAACACGCTCTAGAACAGGGGTGGGCAAATACTTTTAAGCGCGGGCCAAAATGAAATTTTCAAAATGTCTCCCGGGCCGGAGGACTATACCGCGTACGCTGTGCACACGCGAATGTTTTGGGTGGAGTTTTTTCCCTGCCCAAGAAATTTTTTTTGACAAAAACACTATAAGTATCATTTTAAAGCATTTGGACAGAGAAATTTGACAGTTAATAAAAGATAATAGTAATAATAAATTGTCTTAGGTGTATATGCGAACAATTTGTGCCCAGTAAAATATGTCACGTAATTTTTAAAGAAATATGATCCATTATATTAAATTAATGGTCATTAAATAAATCAGTTAATGAAAGATTTTATTTTGATATTTATTTATATCTTAACGATACAAATTATTTTATTTTGATCATAGTTATTACATTTTTATATTTATATTACATTTTGTAAATATAATAGTAAATAGAATTATAAAAAGAAAAGACAAACATCAAACGTTAAAATAGAATAGTTTTAATTAATGTGAAACGTGAAATCTGGAACGTTCATTTGATATTATTTCTTCAAAATTTTACTAATAAATAATTTAATTATTACAATAAAATAAAACCAATGTTTTAAAATTTTACGTACAAAAAGTCCACTTTTTCAATTTATTATTATATTTGCAAAATAACAAACATTAGTCTCAAAAGAAATGACGAGTATGCGACTAGTGCTAAATCAAAATAAACAGTACGCGTGCTGCGGTCTGTCGTCCCTCGAAGAGTGAGAGGAGTGCACGTTCAATTCTATGTAGTAAGCCGACCACATGCTTTATGAGAGTATGTATGTTGCATACATTAAAGTAGGGATATGGTTGAAGCTGTTCAATATATAATACTCTCTATTATTTATATATTTTTCATTATTTTTTGTACACTAAGCATACAAATACTATTGATTTTAACAAAATCGCATATAAGAGATTAAAAAAATGGTATGCAGGATTTTTCAACGGGCCGGCTTTTGCCTACCTCTGCTCTAGAAGATACTGAGATAGGCACGAAAAATTATGATATAGAGAGGTTCATTTGTTAAGGGAATAAAGTTGCATAGCTGCAAATACTCCAATTTTATTCCTAGAGCAGTGTCGATTCATCTTAAAGATATGTTCTTATGTGAGGGTTTTCCCCCCTTGCGCCTTCCACTTTTTTTCGTGAAAGTTCACCCGCTTTTTTAATTATCTGTAGAATAATATAATCTGTAATTTCTTACAATGTAAGGAGCCCCCCAGGGGCACACCTCCTTTAGGTGTGTACGGGGTTCACGATCCCGGGGCACCTGAGTGATCTTTCTCTAGCGTTCTTCCCGGTAGTCTTGAGCTTACCTCTGTAGAGTTTGCTCCTTACCGGGTTGGACCACATTAAAATCGGACCATGACGGGCCTCTCGTGGGTGAGCGGTGGCTTGATAGCCATTATGGAGTCACTGTCGCGGCACGGTCATCAGGAGTTGCTGCTGTATGTCTTCGGATGGGTCAGCGTAAAACACACTTACAATGTAAGGAAAAATCGTACAATTTGTCAGCTATGAGTCTATGAGACAACACAATATCAGTTAAAGGTTAACTTTTTATAACTTTTTGAATCATATGCACTTCTCAAAACGTTTCTTGATGAATAAGTATCTTCCATCAATGAATACATCGTAATAATGCCTCACCTTCAAACCTTTTTTTCGAGAAAATTCACCCAATTTTTTTAATTATCTGTACAAATAATATAATCTGTAATTTCTTACAATGTAAGGAAAAATCGTACAATTTGTCAGCTATGAGTCTATGAGACAACACAATATCAGTTAAAGGTTAACTTTTTATAACTTTTTGAATCATATGCACTTCTCAAAACGTTTCTTGATGAATAAGTATCTTCCATCAATGAACACATCGTAATAATGCCTCATCTTCAAACCTTTTTTTCGAGAAAATTCACCCAATTTTTTAATTATCTGTAAAATAATATAGTTTGTAATTTCTTACAATGTACGGAAAAATCGTACAAGTTGTCAGCTATGAGTCTATGAGACAACACAATATCAGTTAAAGGTTAACTTTTTATAACTTTTTGAATCATATGCACTTCTCAAAACGTTTCTTGATGAATAAGTATCTTCCATCAATGAACACATCGTAATAATGCCTCATCTTCAAACTTGAGTTAAGGCTAATCTAACACCGTTCAACTGACAAATGAGCATGCGTAAATACATCTTATAATACATGTTATTTCTTGATATATCGCAGTTTCGGGGCAATAACCCCCATGGCGTATACGCAGAACTTATAATATGGGATTAAATGAAAAGAAAAATTAATGGGATAATTCGCCCTGGTGTATATACCGCACACATTATGACGACCACAATTAAAATAAAAAAATCATCAGGCCATATGTCCTGAAACAAAGCTTTTAATTCCCATTTGTTTCGAAATTACTTTTGCTTGAAGGCGAATTCAAACTGTGGATACTGTAATACACGTACTACAGTATTAACTGAAAAGCGTAATACTGTAACAAACTTAATCATCGTTTTTAAGGGATGACAAACTGAGTCTTCTGAAAAGTGTCACATATCCTGATCCAGACGACGACTTTATGAGACCCCCATTCATCGCACACTTCGCCACGCCCACTCTTAGTAAGTAGCTTATTTAATACCACAGTTTTTGAAATTTCAATTATATTCTCAATTATATTGCGGGTATACTTTACCGCCAACTTAAGCGTGCAGCAGTGTTTTTTCGTGAATCTCGCGAAAGTTTAGTTATTCAGGAAAATCGCAGTAAATCGAAAACTACTTTGTTTTTATAAACGAAACTTTTTTTACTTTACACTTTAATATATACTGTATGATTATTTAACAACAACAAAAAAAAGAACAATATTTTTAAGGAATCACAAAAATAAACGATTTTTAAAATTAAAGCCCGATAATCTGTCAGCGCATATATCTTCATCACTATCTTTGTCACAACGGCTCATTTTATCAATTTTGTTTTAAACAATAAAAAACAAAGCTTCAAATTGACAAAACAAGACTTGTACTTTCTGGAGCTAGGAATTCGATTGAAGACGAAATAATGCAGCAAAAGATCGAGTAACTCGACAATCATAACTTGTAGACAAAGCGTGTGGACAAACAACACGCATATAATGTCACACATACATATAATTATACGTATTCCGTAGATGTGTGGTGGTTAGCGGGTATCCACCACAAAGCTACTAAATACTTTTTTTTTGCGTGACCTTCACTCCAGTGACAGACTGCAAAAAACTTAAAAATACGTTGCCCGCAAGCGAAGTGTTAAAGTTTCTGACGTACTGTTTTACTGTTATTACCGCTCTATAACTGGGTTTGTAATTTTACGAAGTAAACTTTTATGAATTTTTTTAAGACGCAATGCAGATAAATTTCAGCTCAGTCACCAGCTGTGAACTGAACTAAGGCGGCGAAATCAATTACCAAATGAGCCATTAAAATGTATACAGATTTCTTTTATAGGTATTTCAAAAATAGAATTTTTACATACGACTAGCAATTTTACGCCCAACCTGTTTACGATTAATTTTTTACGCCAGTATTTCTCAAATATAAGATCTGAATAGAAATTTTTTACATGCGACTAGCAGCTTCAAGGCCAACCTTTCTACCAATATATTGATAGTCCGGTTCTCATCAAGCCTAGAGACTATAAATGGTATCCCACAATCTTCTTTGAAGATATACACTGACGGTAGCCATGATGATGAGGAAGTTTCTAGCAGAGTTGTGTACATTCCAACTAGTACTGGTGTTGTAATGTAGTTACAACACTAACACCAGTGTTCGTTCACAAAGGGGAACACACAGTAAAAATATAATGTCTTATATTTGGATTAAGACATTTATTCTGTACACTATTTACAAATTGCTACACTTCTTGATGACCATATAACTTAACCAGCAATTATTTAGATTTGATATTCATCATTACAAAATAATTATTAATTCTCTTTTGTTATACGTTATTCCTTAATCAAAATATTGAATTACTAACTGAGGTCTAAATAACCGTCTTAAATATGTTAAATTTATTTACCTCCGGACATTACAGGGGAGCAGGCAGGGGCATTACACATGCGGTGGATCGGTCCGGGCTCACAGTACGTCGGTGCTGGCATGCACGGCTTGGGATTCCGATGTCCAGCTACTCTTGAATTCCGACATCGACTCTTTTTTCTTCACTCTCTTTCCCAACTCATCACTTCGGCTTTAATGCCCCTTTTTCTTCTTTGCCAATCGCTTGTTGGTGAAATTTTCCTACATCTGCACCCCCTTCAGGAGTGCAGGTGGGCTCATTAAAATAGCTCCTTTTGTGAAAGCTGACATTATTTTTAGCTACTGCCCCCATAACTCACGGTTACATCTCTGTGCGAGCTTGACAGTTATGCTTGTGCCATTCCGTGATCTATAACTTCTCCGCAGGGGGTCCTTAAAACTCGAAGTCAACAGCTTCACCTAAATTCATTTTGGAAATTTCTCCCACAGCTGTGCATGCACGTGCTGACCATTGTGGGAAAATACCTCTGTACAATTGGTTCTGTGGATTTAAAATAACAGAAGAATTCGACAATATCATGTATGATTTAATAAATTCTGATTGTTTCGGATTTCTTTTAGGGGACATGGATTCTATGATAGCTATAGGAGTTCACACACAGCCAAAGTACGCTGCCAACGAAACCAGTGCATTGGCGAGCGTGTATGACTTTGCAGTTGACACTTTCAAAGTGGAGGTATGTCTTAAGATAAAGAATATACTACTTAAGTTATAGTAAATAGCTAATAATATATAGCAAACTGTACATATTAGTTAATTGTAAATAGTGTATAGTAAACTTAAGGCAACGGTGGACCTTTAGAGTAAACGTTTTTCTTTTAAATGAATTTCCTTGAAGATTGATTATGTTATTAATAGTATTGCTATATATATATTTTAAATTTGAAGATAAATTATTAATTAGTTTTGGAGTTATTAATTATTAATTGTTTCATAATTAGCTTAATTAAAAATGCTCCAGGCGCATCAATTTTGCATAAATTATTATAAACAAATTTTTAAGTATACCTTATAGACATTACTAAAAATGTAGTTGTTTTCATAAACATTCATAGAAAATATAGAGAAAAAAAAATAATTATGATGATAATACCCATATTTTGCAGAGTAAACAGCTATAGAGGGTTATTAAAATGCATAACTAATATATATGCTTCAAACAAAACATACCCGTTTCAACTAGACTTTATTTTATAAACTCTAACGTAAATAATACTGGAATTTCAGAGACAATGATCTATTTTCAATGCGCCTGGAGTACTTTAAACATTTGTAATATATGAAAATTTTACTTCTGAGTAAACAGCATTTGAAGTTATTATTGCTATACCCATAAGTAATGATAAGCTTATTATACCCATAAGAAATAGATACAATGATGGGAATGAAAAAATTGTTTTTGCTCCGTATTCCTAATGATATATTCCTTCATTATTCACTAAAAATGAAAATTCGAATTTTCGGTCAATTTTAGCCAATTTGAAAGTCTATCATCGCCTTAAATAATAGGTGTAGATAGTATACAATAGATAGTTGAGAGCAAATGGCAGATTTAATTGCAATGGTAAATATTTCAACGAGTGTTTTCAGTCTAATTTTTACTTTTGCTTAGAAGGCTTTAATAGATATAAAAAATAGAGCCGGGGTACCTCAGTTGACTGAAAAGTTGCAAGTTCGATTCTCGGGTAGGTCTAAGATCCATCTAGTTCAGGAATGGACAAACTCTTTCGGCCGCGGGCCAAAAATCGAAAGAAAATAAATTTGGCGGGCTAAGATAAATTTTTCTAAAATTTTAAAAACAATATACAATTATCTAATGGTTTAAATACATTAATAAGATGAATGAAATTGCGATTTCATTTTTAAAAGTTCCTTATACTGAGGTTCGAAGTGAGATGTACTGATTTTAAGGAACAATACTAAATACTCATCTGTTAGAAATAATAATTTTAGAAATAGATTAAGGTTCAAAGTTGAAAACACTTGTTCACATAAAAGAAGCAAATATACCGCTGATCTTCTGGGTGTGAGATAATAAATTCGGGATATAATATTTAAGCAAAGTAGAAAAGGAGATGGAATTATAATGTATAAATATATATTTCCTTTAATTTGCCTCAAACCTGCAACTTAAAATTCTATCCGCTGGCCGGATAAAACCTCCCGGCGGACCGGAGTTGGCCAGCGGGCCATAGTTTGCCCATCCCTGATCTAGTTCATTAACCCTCTGACTGCTCATCCCGCGATTTCCACGGGCATGTATTTTTCTTCCTTTATTAAGAAGCACATTCGGCCTTTTAACCGTTTAACCAGTCGAATAAAGTATATAGAGTATTAGACATTTAATTTGGTAATAAATAGAATTATATGACTAGAACTATAGTTATATTAGATAATAGAATTATAGATAGTATAAATAGAATGCTGTTAGAAGTTAACTGTATTTCAATTGAAATTTATTAAAAAATAAATTTTTTATGTGATAACATCTGACATTAGTTTTTCTGAAAGCTTAGTTTCTCATGATAAAAGTCAATATAAAAAATCTTTTCTAGAAAAGAATTAGTATTTCAATTCTCCAATATATATATATATATATATATATATATATATATATATACATATATATATATATATATATATATATATATACATATATATATATATATACATATATATTATATACATATGTATACATACATACATACACACACATATATATAATATATATATATACATATATATATATATATATATATATATATATGTATATATTATACATATATATATACATATATATATATATATATATATATATATATATATATATATATATATATATATATATATATATATATATAGCAGTCAGAGAGTTAATTGCGGTTTACAAATTGAGCAGTCAGATTAATTGCGGTGAAAATATGTTTGTGGTCGCAATGTTCTCCAAGGTGCGAAACGATACCTCTGGTGATGGTAAGCCAATCCTGGGGGTCTTTTGCTTGATCTCTGTTCTAAATTACGAGGACCCACCTTGTTTATGTTGTCTTAGGTAGTAATGTCTAAGGCAGTCTTGGGTAGTAAAGCCTCCTATAAGGTGCTCTCCCCATTAATAAAACGGCCAACAAATATCTGCGGCTTGTAAGTGGCGAATATTCTGGTAGTAAGGTCTTCTATAAGGTGCTCTCCCCATTAATAAAACGGCCAACAAATATCTGCGGCTTGTAAGTAGCGAATGCTCTAAGCATCAAGTGCCCTGGCATTTGAATAATTATAGTAATTAGTTAATTGTAGATTGTACACTGTATATATATATTAATAAATAAATCGTTACTAGTTAGTAGTAAACTTAAATAGTAAATAATGGGTGATAGATAGTAAAGAAAAGATAGTAAATATTTAAATGAGTATTTTCAATCTCATTTCACTCGTGTACAAATCTTTGATAGGTTAAAATTGTTTAAAACAAAATTATTTATAGTTGTAAAATTAAAAACTTTAACTACACAAACAGTTTAATCAGACTTTACTTTCTTCGATATTTCTTAAATTGGATTTTAACCTATATCCGGCATTTGTTTCGCAGCTCCGTAGGCTCCGCTGCGATGCCAAATGTTTTTAGCATGATTACGTTTAAAATGCTGCAGTATCGTCGGCGTTGGTATTTGTTATCTGTCATGAAAACGTGCTCAGTTTCTGTACTGTTATGATTACACCATTGTTTGACTTTTTTATGGTTATCAACATGGAGAAAAATAATTATGATGATGAGAATTTAGAGTTGAGTGGTAGTGAAGACGTGTTTGATTTTCAAGAGTTAAAAGATATTGCGAAAGACAAATGTTGATTATAATTCTGATACTGTACGTAGGCTTGTAGGAAACCAGCTTACAGGACAAACACTATTTTACATTATAATAAAAAAGTTATCTTAAACACTTAAAAATATTAGAAATGTTAATTTTAATAACATTTTTCTATTTAAAATTTTAAAATTAATATAAAAATGCAAAAAAGTGGCATTTTTTTAGTGAATACTGGAAAAAAAGGAAGCAGTTAAAGGGTTAAATACTGTATTAAGTTCTTTGTGGAAAAAATATTAAGTTTTATTTTTTATTTAAGTAAAAAAAGCATAAAAATTTTTATTTTTAAATCTCACATTGATCAAAAGTGTACGTTGTTTAACTTTTACTGAGTGTAAATGATGTACCCGACCTTTTTTAGGATGCTATCCTTATGGGGGACATGAATGCTGGTTGCGCCAATGTGCGCATATCCGATTGGGACAACATCGAATTGTGGCGCAGGACAGAGTTCACTTGGCTTATCACGCACGACATCGATACCACTCTTTCCACTAACTGTTGCCCGTATGACAGGTATGAATGAAATAATGGAATGCCGTAGGCGTTTCATAATGTTCGAGGCATAAAATAAGTCACTCAGAAACTTATGCATTATAGTTCATTTTTTATTGAAGATTTCAAATTTTTGTAATTTTAAATGGAATAAATATTATTTTTAGTTATTAAAATATGATACATTTTCTGGCTTTGTGAATACAGATATTTGATTATTAATGTCAGCATTACATAGTACCGGGTGATCTAAAAGAAACTTCCCCTGTATATGGAAGTTTCTTTGAGTCCCTAGTGGCCGAACCATTTGACCAATCAAAATGAAATTTTGGATTTAGTTACTTAGTGTATGGGGTCTAGATTGTGATAATTTAAAATAATCAACTTCTCATAGTTACGGTTACAGTGATAAAATTTCGAAATTTTTCAAATGGCAACACCCACTATTTTTGTGGGAAAATTGATCAGAGCATGGAAAAACCTTAAATGCCATTAGAACGAGACACATATGACTCATATTGATGGCGTAAAACATTTGCATTGTAAAAAACCAATCACAATAGAAGGGAAAGTGTATTGATGCATTTTGCATAATTCACTAGGATAGGCAGTAGAAGCTTCAATCGCAGAACACTCTTGCAAATCAATTCTTGTGATATAAGCAGTGTGAAGATTGTTTCTTCATATTCGTGCTAATCCGTCTCGTTTAGGACGAAGAAGATGACACTTTCAGGGAAACAATGAATTGAATTGATAAAGATGTTTGTTATGATGAGGCGATTTAGATCAGTAATATAATTGATTCAGTCATACAAGAAGTAAAATGCTCGGGATCTAAATCTGACCTCATCACATCTTAGTAAAAAGATAGAGGACCATAAAATTATATTCTACTGATATTGTTGTCTTGTACGGGTTCTGATCTCAGTTCCAGATTAGAATCCCTTCTCCGTACTTGACAATAAATAAGAATGTACCTTTGTGGAGTTATTTATGAGTCCCTAAGGGACAGTGCCCAATTAGAAGGGATAAGGTTTTCCACGTTGGCGGTCTTAAGGCGGGGTTTAAGCAGACCAATTAGATTCTTACAACTATCCCGATTGGACGATAAGAAGGAAGAGGGGACAAGGGTGAAATTAATAAAATAAGAAAAGTCTAAAAAAAAGAGAAGAGGTTCGGGAGTCGAGTCGACTAGAAAAGTCCGACGGAAGGGGTTCTGAAGTCCGAGGGAAGGTGATCGGTAGTTCAGACGAGGAGAGTAGTCCGATGGAACGTGTTCGAGAGTCCAGTCAAGTCCGACGGGAAGTGTTCCTGTATCAAATAGCACGGCCGCACCCCAAACACTCAGGAGGAAGCCCCTGACCAGACCGACGGAAGATCCATAGATACCCAATCCTGATCAGCCATCAACCAGCAGTGTTCCGGGCACACCATTTTAACTCCCAAAGGTACCCCCTTTTACATACATTTTGAAATTGAGATTAGGTCCTCTCTCTTATATTTACATAATTACTTAAGTGATAAAAAATTATTGTCAGAATTAATTTAGAGTGGCACCTAATTTTGAAGGTGTTGATAAAGCACATTTTATGAAGATAGAATCAGTTTGTGTGTACATAGATGTTTACATATCATTATAATAAATTTACTTTTTTTATTTTAAGCTGGTTTCAGATGCTTTTAATTTAGCTTTTAGTTTATTTTCATATCTTATGTCTGTAGTTTCTCAGAACCTGTGGTTAAATTTAGTACTAAAATACTTTTACACAACGCAATCAAAATAATTACCACTATACATTTGATCACAGGTTAATACTCAAATATAAACGAGGACTACACGACATTTGCCTGAGGGGAGAAACTACTGTCGAAGCAGTGCGAGTTTATCGCCGAAATCATAAGTTAAAACGAGTCCCATCTTCCTTAAAAAGGGTACGTAATATTGTAAAGAAATTTGCACATGTGATAGCCCACATCCGGACGACCACGTGTTGAAGTTGTTGCGGAAGTGCATAATACGATTAATACAGGTCCATTGCATACAACACATACGATTAATCCATTGCATACAGAAGTGTTTCTCCTCCGATAAACACTTATTGCAAGAAGTTCACCTTCTTGTTTCCCTGAAAGTGTCATATTCTTCGAAACTAGACGGATTAACATGAACATGGAGAAACAATCTTCTCATACTGCTTAAATCACAAGCAGTGCTTTGCAAGAGTGTTCTGTGATTGGTGCTTCTACTGCCTATCCCTGTGAATTATGCAAAGTGCATCAATACACCTTCCCTTTTATCGTGATTGGTTCTTTAAAATGCTCTTCTTTGCAATTGTTTTACACCACCAATTTGCGTCATACGTGTCTCGTTCCAACGCTGTTTAAAGTTTTTCCATGCTCTAATCAGTTTGTACACGAAAACAAATGGGTGTTTCTATTCGAAAATTTGGAAATTTTGTCACTGTAACCATACCTGTAAGAAGTTTATTGTTTTAAATCATCACAATCTGGACCCATGTATTAAAATAACTATATCTAAATTTTCATTTCGATTGGTTGAACGGTTCGGCCATTAGGGACTCATATGTAGAGGAAGTTTCTTTTAGAGCACCCAGTACATTATTATCTATAAAAAGAGTTTTGGTGGTTAGTAAGACCAATTTTGCAGCTTAAGAAAGCTTTTAAAAAATATTTCACAACACAGTAGTTTTTCTTCGATGAAATTCTTTAAAAATCAGTACAGAATTCAATTTGTAAAATCGTTCTTGGCCGAATGGGCAGGACACTATTCTTCTTACTAAATTCAGCTTTCGTTTTGCTAGTAAAAAATAAAAGAAAATAATGCTATTCAGTGTATCCTAGGTTATTTTTTAGGAGGAACTGATGTAATCAAATTTCGCTGTATATTTCATACGAAATATTCTGATAAATTTAGAATATCTTTTTACAGAAAATATAATGAAAAGCTATGTAAAGGGAACCATTACGTTGTAAAACATTTATAACAAATATTTGTGTAACATGAACTTTATAATTTCTATTCTGGTTAAAATAATATTGGTTGTTATTTGCTATTTTTTTATATGAAAAGACATGAGCGCTAACACTTTGTTTTCTGCCTTATAACTAATTATATAACCATTTCTTTAAAATAGATTTGTAGTTGCTGGTGCAAATATGGACGATGCCATTATATGGGAGTCTATCAATGCCTTCAAATACCGTGACGAATATGGACTTTCGACAGAAATGGTAAGTAAAAAGTAAAAACATATTTATTTCTCATCGCACCAGATTCAATTAATTGGGATTCGTAACATGCAAGCCTGTAAGCTAGCCGAATCTCTGCGAGGTGATACTGTAATCATTATAAGAATATTGAAATTGTTCATTTCGTTATTACATAGAACTTTGGTTCTAATACTCCACTAACACAAAAAGCAGTTGTTTCCTGATTTAATTCCTGCGAGAAGAGCTACTATGCGATAATCATACAAACATGCAGTTCACCTCATTTGTTTTTAGGAACACAACAGGTTTCTTTGGCGCCCGTGACAGAAAACTTGATTGTACTCCTACCACGAAATATGTGGGAAAAATAAATAGTTTTTCTATGTTTTGAAATGAACTCACAAAATAAAAAAAGCTTTTCTGTTCATAAATGAGAAAGGCTTTTATAACTAACATTACTTTCTTAGATGATCAGTTTTTTCTGCTTTGACTCGGCCGCGGTTTTGGTTCTGAAGATTCCACCTGTCTTTTTCCTTTTCCACACAAATATCTAAAGCTTCGTTTCCAGTGCTGTATAGAGATGGAGAAACCATTCTACATGCATCGCATTTCGGGTGGAACCGTCTCAATTTCACCAGCTGCACTAAATTTCGGAAATAACTTCAATCTGTTTGATCTGGTGGAACCTATTTTTGCTCTATACATTTGAAAGGTCGTTTACAAACTTAACATGCTGGTTTGACATATCATCATGAACAAGATTTACATAGGAACTTGTGCCCGAAAATGCAACTGTGACCGCATTCAGGGGCAATAATTGCAGGAAAATCGCTGGATCGGTAGAGGCACCGCCGAGATCCCCACCTGGTCTGTATTCACTTGTGGGTGACACATGAATCCATGTGTACGAGACACCCTAACATCGGACTGATCTTACCGCCAGGATCGCGGAAGCGGAGCACGTGTCTGTGACAGTCCTGGCCAAATTGACCGGGTTCGTGAATCCATGCACCGACGTTGTGAAACGTGCATTGTGGCGGAGGGAAAAAATTTTGGGCATTTGCTGTGATTTAAACCTCATCCGTAGTAAAAATCATATTAACACCGCTGTCGATATCATTTTTTTTCTCCTGCTCCACACTCATGATCACAGCACTCTAGCGCTCGCAGTTTTCATTTTCAGACATAAGTTCCTATTTAAATCTTGTTCATCGTGATATGACAGACAGGCATGTTAAGTTTGTAAACGACCTTTTGGGATACTATGTAGATTTTTCAGGGCTTTTATTAGGAAGTGTGTGCGTTTCTGTCGATTTACGAATTTTTTTCTTCCACCGCATGGATTAATAAAATAAATGTAGATTTTCATGCTTAATTTTTTGGTTTAATTCGAGTTATATTGTAAGGTTAAAAGACTAAATTAAAAATTTAGTCTTTTAACCTTACAATTTAAATCGAATTCGGAAACAATGTTTAAAATTTGCCTTATTCTTATTTGAGGATGAACATCCTCGTTCGGGTCCTGTTCGAGTGATTTTTATAATGCAAACATTTTAATTACTGTGAGGTACTACTGATACTAAAACACCGTGGTAAATGATCCTACGGTCCTGTTTGTTTTAAATTAGTATAATATTGTTAAGTCCTTTTACCGCTGACCGAATTTATCATAACAAAGTGAAAAATGACGGAAAGTTTTAAAAAAAATCCCTGTGGTTTGGGAAAAAGCTCATAAAATGCAAAATAAGAATGATTACAAAATTAGTTTATTTAAAAATGTTTTAAAATTATTGCACATAAAAAAAAGTTAAAAAACCAATTATTTTTGGCAAAAATCATATGAAAGATTCATCGTTTGAGCATAGCTTTATATATATCACGGAATATGCAATATAAATGT
>CM063500.1:10012920-10152920 GCA_032207245.1 Pardosa pseudoannulata | reverse complement strand
GGCTCTTGAGTGTATGTGTTAATCAAGGGCGGGTTTATACCCCTTTTCTTCCATGTGTGTGTTTGGTCGTGTAAATATATAATATAAAAGACATGTTGAAAATTGAAAGCACAAAGTTTTCGAAATTAAGTTTGCACAATTGCGATGCAAGAACCGTTTCTTCATTTTTAGAATCTCTATTTGTAATAGGAAGTAATTAAAAAATCAACCATTATTATAATAAAAATGTTAATGTAGAAATACTAGTTTATATTACAACAAACAACAAATATAATGCAAGTGTAAGTATTTCATATTTATTGTAAATAGTACCCCGATAAAGTTTAATTGTTTATAGGAATAAGTTCATGGATTAAGATTTGTTTAGAATGCAACCTAAAATTTCTTTGTTATAAACAAAATTTCTTCATTTAAGTATTTCTTTGTGTGTGTGTGTGTGTGTATATATATATATATATATATATATATATATATATATATATATATATATATATATATATATATATATATATATATATATATATATATACACCAAACAGCCATTACATTATGACCACTCTTTTAATAACATGTAGAACCACCTTTAGCCCTCAAAAGCTCCAGAACCCTGTGTAGCATGGACTCCACAAGGTGTTGATAGATATTCTGAGGTAACTAGTACCCAGCACTCACCAACTAGTCCTGCAATTCCAGCACATTGCAAGGGGGGGTAGCACTCATTTTATTTTCCAGGTGGCACCACAAATGCTCTATTTTATTAATGTCAGGTGAATTTGGAGACCAATACATGACTTGAAAGTCATTGGAATGTTCCTCGAACTCCATAAAGATTCTACCCTTATGACAGGGTGCAATATCCTGTTGGTAAACACCATCCCCTTCTGAAAATACTGTTGTCATAAAAGGGTGAACCTGGTCTGCAACGATGTTCAAGTAGCACACAGATGTCATGGATTGTTTTGTGGGGATTATGGGTCCTTATGTGCTCCATGAAAACATTGTCCACACCATAATACCTCGCCACAGGCTTGTCTCTGTCCAACTGTACTTCCGGAAGCCAGAGTTTTCTTTGGAAATCGACTTATTCGCACAGACATGTGATGGACCAGGAATTTTTCTTCCATTCTTCTAATGCTGAATCCCGATGTTTCTTGACCCATTGCAGACGCAGCTGCCGATGACGTGCCGTCAGTGCAAGAACATGCCTTGGTATCAGACTGAATAGAATCACACGCAGCAATGTATGCTGTATAATGTGTTTGAAAACACTGACTGGATCCCATTGTTGTAGATGGTGGTAATTTCAGCTGTTGTTGCTCTTCGGTCAAGGCGAATAATGCGTAAACATCTCTTCTCTCCTCTGGAATCAATGAGTCGTGGATGACACACCGCTATCTGACGACTTGTCATTTCACCCTCCATACACCACTTTCGATATGTGCTCACAACAACTGCACGTGAACAGCCCACTAAACTGAACGTTTCTGATGTTTATGTTCCCAGTCGCCGAGCGGTAACGATTTCGCCTTTGTCGATGTACGATAAATTAGCTGCTTTTCCTTTATGTCGTTAATTGCGCTATGCTTGAAAAGGCGATGCATAGCCTCTTTATATACTCCAACATCAGCCGAGAACGTGTAGTTGAACTAATATTTGATTTGGCAGTAGTATACAATTAATTTATACTGTACCTACCCCAAATATATTTCTAATCATCTACCATGTCTACTAGTATTATTATGTGTTAATGTTGTAACCCATTGACAACGGTGTATTTTTTGTTACCCGTTGGCAACAGTGGCAAACTGTAGTAATGTGTTGTGATGTTTAAATAAAGGAGATCGACGTTCTTTGATGATGTGTACTCGATGTTTTCGACGTTTATATATCTATTGAATAATCATTATGAAACACATTAAGAAGTAAAACATTCACCAACAGAGGTTAATATAGATCAGGGCTGTCCAACTGGCGGCCCGCGGGCCGCATACAGCCCGCCACACATATTATAGTGGCCACACATATTATCACTTCACCAGCTGCAGTCATCTATCGTCAGAGTGTGAGGAAGTGCTGGATTTTTCTGAATTTTGCCCGGAGTTGCAGATTATTATTGATGAATTCAACACGAGATTTTCAGATTTTGAGAGCATCAAGAATGACGGGGTTCTTTTTAGTAACCCAGTCACAGCAAGTATTGAAGAACAACCGGTCAACCTACAATTAGTGCTCTGTGATCTCTAGGCTGACCCGTTCTTTGAAACAAGAAGCGAAAAGGGGCCCGAGTTCTTCAAGTTGCTTCCAACTGAACGGTTTCCAAATCTGCGTTACTTATGACTGAAAATAATTTCCATGTTTGGGAGCACATATTTATGCTAAAGTGCTTTTTCGGTGATGAAGTTTATCAAGGTATTATTTGGAGCTCTCTTTCCGACAGTTCATTGTTAGACCTTTTTCGGCCGGCAAAGACAAACACTGATGTTATCATTCCTGCCCTTGTAAAGAAGGCTGATCCACCTCAGTTTTCCCATTAAAATGAAGCAAATTGTTTTATAACCCTTCTGTTCCATTGTTTTATAATTAGTAATTCAATTATTAATTATTGTATAAGAGGTAAGAAGTTATTGTTCAACTTTTCAAACTGCGGCCCGCAGCGTGATCAGTGGCCGGAATTCTGGCCCGTGGGGTCTTTGCAGTTGGACAGCCCTGATATAGACTGCCATTACTCATTTTAATATTACATTAAAAACTAACTCTAAATTTGAAAATAACAAAAATCAAGACAAAGTAGTCAAAACAAAGAAACAGAACAAGGAACTGAACTGAAGAGATATGTTTGATGTAAATAGTGCACATAGAATGATACAATAATAAGTGGTGTATTCAGTTATTTGTGTGTTACTATTTAAAGAAAAGTACACAACAGCAGGCGACGAGTACGGGATGATTTCATGGAATTATTTTAAGATTCATAGAGAATAAAGATGTAACCCACGACTACGTCTGGCATAGGAAAATGGTAATCGATAAGAAGAAAAAAGGTAGGCGAATCCGATTTATTTTTTTGTTATCAAAGGAAGTTATATAAAAGAAAATGTCCCAGTTAAACTTAAGTGAAACAACTGATAAATTAATGGAACAAAATAAAGCTCTCATGGAAGCCTTACGACTAAAAGCCTCGAAAAAAGAAAATGATTGAAAAATTAAATCGAAACCTATTTGTTAGATACAGTTTGATAAATTCAACGAAACATTTGAAAACTGAGATACATTTTGTGAGCGCTTTAAATCATTTTTGGACGTATAGGCTATTTTAGAAGTTAAAGGAAAAGTTTTGATTTCGAGTTTGTCACCAAACTTGTTCTCAGCTAAAAAATTTAGACGTGCTAATGACGTAGTTGATAATACTTTTAATTAGCTTGTTGACGCGTTTAAACAGTGCCTAAATCCCAAACCCCTTGTAACAATATGCCTTAACGGTGTGCCTACATCAAAGAACTTAGATTTGAGAAATGGACTTCGCTTATGTGGAGACAAAGATGTTGTTTTCCCCGACACCACGATGTCTATACTTTTGTGTCCTACAGTAGCGAAACAACAGACCAGACAGCCAGGAGCCCAGACTGACAGCCAGAAAGATGATCATCGGAACCACAAGGGAATGCCGCGACGTTGGATCTTCACAGACACGAAATTCCGGAGACTCCCGGATTTACGGCCGGTGATTGTCTAGTCCAGACCAATCCAGTTGGTTGAAGGTGAAATCATCGCCAGATGATCCAATGATGAAATTGTGGGTGAGACCCCCTCTCTTAGCGGCTTCTCCCCTAAAAAAGAGACGAGATTTATTAATGAGGTAGTTAGTTAGCTAGCAACCAGCTAATTCGGAAGTCGCCTTGACCAGTCTATCTATCGGAGAGCTCCCTTAGCAATAATCCCACCTTGGAATCACTTCTTTAAGAGTTAGCTAGAGTCAGCTAATTCGGAGGTCGTCTTGACCAGTCTCTCCGTTGGAGAGTTTTTCTTAGAGAAAATCCCACCTTGGGATTTCTGAGATTGATAACGATACCCTGTGTCTTGGGTTTTCTTCTAATTCGATCTTCTTCAGGATTGAACCTGTATTCCTCTTAGAAGTTCTAACTTTGTTTTATCTTCTTCGAAGATACCAATTGCTACTTCAAACACTCTCGTCTAATTGAGCTACCGAAGCTACCGAATTGTTATCTTCCGTCGGTTACTAAACTATTCAGCAGGGACCTTACGTGTACGTCTCTATTCAGGCCTACGTCTATTGTATCTCATACTTGTGAATTGAAATTGTATTTTGTGTATATAGAAATGTGTATATAGCTGCAAGGTGTAAATAAATCATTTAATCAAGAAACACCTGCTTCTTCATTGTTTTACCTAAAACAGGGACCGGATACGTTACACCCTAATTATCCAAAGTCGGCATGTTTTTTCTAAACCGAAGAACAAAAGAAGGGGAATCAATTAGCAATTTTATGGCTGAATTAAGACTTTGGTAGTATCTTGTTGCTATTCGAATGCTGTGCTCAACGCAATGCTTAGAGATGTACTTGTTAATGATTTAAGGAATAAAGCTATATTAGATAGCCTATTCGAAGATAATGATGATGCAGATTTAAATAAAACCCTAAATATTGCATTGGCTATGGAGAAAGCTGCTATTGGCCCCAGAGACTTTATTAAGAACTAAAAAAATCTAGAAATAAATGCAGTAAATCTGCTAAAAAATGATGTTACGGTACTAACGGTACTAAGTACGGTAAAAGTAAATCAGGAGAAAGCTAAAACTCGATGAATGTTAACAAACATTGCTCTCGGTGTAGGAAAGATAATCATTCTTATTTGTAAGCATAAAAATACCATTTGTAATTACTGCAAGAAAAAGGGTCATTTGTCAGTAGTATGCTTTAGGAAAATTAGAAATAAGAAAAATGAAACTTTTAAAACGTGTAAATCAGCTTAAGAATGAACAGTCGCCAAAACTGAAATAGAATACACTATCATTCTATGCATTAAAATTAAAGGAGAAAGAATCTTAAGAAAACCTTAAATCGAAATTTAAATCTACCGAGTGATCAAAAAGTCCGTAAAAACTTTAAAAATTCATAATAACCGTAAAAGCAACCAAAATAAAAAACGGTTTGCATGATTAGTATCGCTAGGCATGGGAATTTTTTAAAAACAGAAAAAGATAACTCAAAAAGAGTCGATAGAAGGCGCTGATATACACAAGTCAAAGAAAAATAAACTCAAATAACAAACAGAATGCTTCCAAATCGTTTATTACAACAGTACGTGTTCCACATGACCACCTCCACAATTGATAACACACTGCAGGCGAGTCACAAATCCAGCAACGGCAGACTGCAGCAGGTCCGGTTGTATGCGAGACACCTCTCGGCGGATCGCATCTTTCAGTTCAGAGAGAGATTAGATGGATTGGATCTATACACCCGAGATTTCAAATATCCCCACAACCAAAAGTCTGCCGGGATCAAATATGGAGACCGATGAGGCCATGGGAACCTGAAACGCCTGCTAATGATTTTGTCTTCCCCGAGTGTCTGGATCAGGAAATCCATGACCGAATTAGCAGTGTGACTAGTTGCTTCATCTTGCATAAACGTGACAGTAGATAGCGCATCTCTTTCACACAAAGCTGGCACGACATCATCAAGCAGAAGTGTTAAATAACGCTGCGCATTCACCGTATCCCTTTTACACCCATTTACTGGGCACTTCGTTTCAAAGAAGAAGGGTCCTATGAACCTGTGAATCCCCACCACACTGTCACTTTTGGGGAATGCTACGGTTTCTGCGTGTATTCACGTGGATTAGACGTTGTCCAGATGCGATAGTTATGATTATAAACGCCGCCATGAAGCAAAAAATAAGTCTTATATGGCGTTTTCCGTGGAAGTGGGGTTTCTATGGGGAACTGGGAGTCGAGCAAAACATAAAAAGGTTTGTACCTGAAAAAGAAACCCATAGAAAAGACAATAAAAATATATTATTTGAGTGGGTGACGTATAGTAGTAATACGCGTTATGTCCTTAACCCGATATTTAATATATAAATTGAATTTGGCTTTTCGCCAACTTAAGTTTAAATCTTAAAGTAAAAAAACACAATAGGCATTAAAAATAAAGGAGAGAAGTTACTGAATTAATGGATTTTATTGATATTAATATAAAATTTTAAAAATTAATAGAAGACAATTGATTAAATTTTTTAAAGATAAAAATTTATAAAAAAGGAGAAAACAAAAATGGACTAAAAAAGTAAGACGATTATGGAGGATGTAACTCTGAGCTCCTCTTCTCGTTTCGGGATCCAGGTCTCTCTCTCTCTCCTCCATCCTATCTGTTCGAATGAGAACCGCCAGTTTGGAAAGCTCATCAAAATTCCTTTTGCCTGGTGACATGGTGGAAAACAGCCAAGCGCAGGACTAAAACATGCCAATGTGTGGAGTGGGAATATGTCATATCATGAAAGGGGCAAAATTATAAAATTATTGCAATGCAACGCTCGCCAAGGAGAACACCAAGTGACGCTCCTGGTATGTGTGATGTCAACTGATTGAATATCCAGAGCGGCTTATGTGATAAAAAAATAGGTTTTTCGACTCACCAACGTGATAATTGGGAGCATGGCAGGAAAGTTACAAACAAGGAATTTTTAAGGGAAGCTTATAGAATTAGTGGAAACTAAATGGAACAGAATTAAAATTAAGGAAATGGAACGTTATGACAATAAGCTTCATATGTATACAAGATGTTAAAGACCCAAGTGGCATTCTGTTCGATTTTGGAGAAAGCCCACCTCGCAACTGCTTCCTTCTGTAAGGTATCAGCTGGTAAAAGTTGATGGCATGATTGTAGTCTGTATGGATAAAGATCAAGGATTCAATGAAAAATATTGAGTACCAAGGATGGTGGTAAGATCAACCGTCTGACAACGTCACGAACACTACTCGTTCCTGCAGCTGATTCGGACACTAATGCTTCAATTTCGGCTGCAACACGCGGCAAATGTGCCTTATTTAAACATGGTCGTCCGGTTCTTACATGATCCTCCAACGTTCTAGTTTCCTCAAACCGCTGAACAAGCTTTATGATGCCTGTCACTGTTAAAGGCCCTCTCCCACTCCTGACATATTCTGAATTCGGAACTTAAGCAAAGCAGCGGTCGCTGATTCCTCTGGTACTTGACAGACCTCCCACAGGAGAGATATGTTAGTGCAATGAGGTGGGTGTATAAGATAGTTTCATTCCAATGGGGAAATCAATCGGTTCAAAGCTAGACTGGTTGTCAAGGTCTTTTCTCAAAGAAAAGGAGAGGTCTACTTTGAAACTTTCAGTCCAGTAGCACGGTTTGAAACAATTCTTGCGGTAATAAGTGTGGAAGCAAGTGAAAATCTACGCTTAACACAATTTGATGTCAAAAGTGCCTTTTTGCATGGGACGTTAGAGGATGGGATTTATATGAAGCAGCCTGAGAGATACAATGATAACTCAGGTCGAGTGTGCCGACTGATGAAAAGTTTGTACGGCCTAAAACAATCACCCAAATGTTGGAACAAGTGATTTAAAGAATTTCTAGAAAAATATGGATTAAAGGAAAGTAGTGCAGATCCATGTTTGTTTTGCATTAAGTACAAGCAACAGAAGCTGTTACTCACATTACACGTTGATGATGGACTTGTTGCTACAACACCTCAGATTAAAATCAGATTTCCTGAAGAATTTCAGAGTAAATTCAAAGTCACATATAAAGATGTTGAATATTACCTTGGTGTAGAAATAATAAATCTAAGTAGGTGATATCGTTATCAGTCAGAGCTTTATGCTGACAAAGTTTTACCGAAAATTAACACGAAAGATGAAAATCATGTGTCTACTCCTATGGAAAAGGCGAATTCCTCAGAGGAAAATGCTGAAGGCATCGATTCTGAAAAGGTTCCTTACAGACAGATTGTTGGCATCTTGATGTACATGACAATTGCAACACAACCAAACATCGCCTTCACTGTATCATATTGTTCCCAATTCCTGGACAAAGCTGAACACAAACACTGATTAATGGAAAAGCGAATTTTAAAGTATATAAAAGGAACAGCTAATTTCTCATTAGTGTTTAAGTCTGCCCATCAATTTGGAGTTCTGGAAGCATATAGTGATGCTGATTATGCTAGTGGCATTGTTATCAGTAAATCAGTCACTGGTATCGTGTTCAAATATAGGGGAGAAGCCATTGTCTGAGCAAGTCATAGACAGCAGTATGTATCTTTAAGCACTACAGAAGCAGAATATGTAGCTGATAGTGAAGCAAAGAAGTTGTTTCGCTGAAACGCCTCTTTGATGGTATTTCCCCACTAACATAAATTCCCATTCTACAAGTTATGCCAGTGCTGTTCGTTTGGCGGAAACCCAGAATTCCATCAACGAACCAAACATACTGATATACGGTTTTATTTGGTATTAGAAAAGTGTTTGGCAGGTGAAATGAGAGTTCAACATATTGATGATAAAAATCAACTTGCAGATATTCTCACTAAAGCACTAGCTAGAAAACGTTTTGAACTGTTAAGAACTATCCATAGCATGATGAAAATGTCATAATTTCAAGTTCAAGGGGTAGTGTTAATATTGTGAACTTTCAATCCCCTGTAACATACTCCATGTATTTATTTGTACCATGGTTAACATTATTATTTTTTGTCAGTGGCAACAATAGTTGTGGCTAGTATGTTATGTCTCTTAAACATGCATATTGCATAATGTTCAACTAATCTTCCCTTTTTCATTATCCATTAAATTGTTTTTCTGTTTTTCATAATTAGAATATTTAATTATGTGGTCTCATTTATCAGCCTGTGCAAAGTCAAAATATTAATAAACAGACCATAAACCATTAGTCGCAATTTTTGGTTCGAAAAAAAGTATGCCTATTTTGGCTGCAACGCGGCTTTTACACTATCCTCTTTTCTTTACAAACTTTCCAATATGAGATTATTTTTCACAAAAGTGATGGATGTGGAAATACAAGTTTCTCTTCATGTTTACTGACTCTTTCCGAACAATTTGCCATTCAGGATGATGTCTTTATATTCCATTTGAAGCAGATTGAAACTTTATCAGTGACTGCTAGACTTGGCAAAGAAGATTACAGTTGATTATGAACTGAGCTCTCTGTTACGAATTTTGTAGAGCGGTGGTAATTAGAGAGGAAGGGAGACGGACTACAGTCTCCTAGATAGTTTTATATTGTATTGACAAAGAGTATGAAATATTATCATACAGATGTTTTACAAGAATCATACCACAAACATCTAAGAGTAACCCACAAATAACTGGAAGTAGTAAAGATGAAAGTTATCGCGAGATCTTATGTTTTCTATTCAGGATGCATTGACTAGGACATTGATGCTGCAGCTAAGAACTGTACAGACAGTTCCAAACACAAAACATGAACTCTCCCAGGATTAAAGGTACCACTGGGAATATCCAAGCGCTTCTATGCACCATATCCATGTGGACTAAGCAGGTCCAATTTTTTAGCATATGTTTATTATCATTGCGATGCCCACTTAAAATGGCTAGAACTTCTATCCATTTAAAAACTATTTGTATAAGATTATCTTAGCTTTAAAAACCAAACTAAGTTATTACGTATTAGTTACAATTACAACCGAAAACGAAAGTGCAGATCAACCATGGGAAATTATAACGACTTACCGTTTAGTTCTGGTTTGTAGTAAATACTGAGATGATTTAGCATTAAAATTTAGGAATTAAAGAAGTAAAATTCAATGAAAAAATGACTTTAAAGATTTATATAATAACACAGAATTTATTCCACGAGAGCACACACAAAGTATCAGAATTAATAAAACATAGCATAGGGAACGTCATCTAGAGGCCGGCTAATTACGGAACTCAAGACCGAACATTCTCTGGGCCGGGCAATAGCAAAGTTACCTTTGAAATTGGTCTCCTTAATTCCCCTGACGAGGTCTTAATGTTGATTACTCGAACATGACCATCCTCCACTGGGAAAATTTTAGATACTAGTCCTCAAAACCATTTAAGATGGGGTGCAGAATGCTCATGAATAACCACAAGATCTCCAACCTGTATATCACGACTGGCTGAACTACGTGATTTTGGTCTCTGCTGGAGTTGATTAAGATGATCACGAGACCAACGGTTCCAAAATTGTGATCTCATCTTTTGAAGGAGTCGCCATTTCTCACTTAATGTCAATGGTGATTTAAGATGATTCTGAAAGACTTAATATCTCGGTCCCAATTAGAAAATGCCCTTGTGTTAAGGCCCTGATATCGGACGGATCAGAGGACATAGGAGTCAGTGGTCTTGAGTTCAGCATAGCTTCGGTTTGACATAGAAACGTTGTCAATTCTTCAAAATTGAGAACTGCCGACTTACAGGCTCGAATTAGCAATGATTTTGTTGATTTAACCTCAGATTCCCATACGCCACCGAAATTTGGAGCATATGGCGGAATAAAATGCCAACGAATTGATTGGGAGGATGCAAAATGCTGTACTTCTTCAGTTTTAGAGAGTTTGTACAGTTTTTTCAGTTCATTTGAGAGTCTCACGAAGTTCTTACCATTATCCGAGAAAATGTCTGATGGAATACCTTGTCGACTTATAAAACGTCTAAGGCAAGCTAACAAGGCTTGTGTAGACAAATCAGACACACAGTCGATGTACACATGCAGACTATCACACATATGTACATTTTTATTCTGACTTTACTTCGAACTAAGTTAGGTTTCGTAACAACAGGTCCACATAAGTCAATTCCGTTTTTCTGGAAGGATTTTACTAGATTTATTTAATCAGCAGAAAGATTTCCTCTGATCGGTTGACAAGTGACGGCTTTGAGTTTTTGCATAATAAGGATTTGTTGAATACTTGTCTTACTTTTAAACGTACGTTAGTAAAGCAAAACTTTTGGCGAAAAAAAGATAAATTAAGTTGAGGGCCAGCATGGAAATGCTTTGAGTTAAAATACTGTATTAACATATCCGTAATAAAGTGATCTTTAGGAAACAGCATGGGATGTTTTTATCTCTTGTCAAGTACTGGTGTTTATGAAGCCTTCCTCCAACGCGCAGAATACCTGACGAATCAAGGAATGGATTAAGACTTAGCAATTTGCTTGATTTTTGAATTAATTGATTCTGCCTTAAAGCAGAAATCTCTGTTTGGAATACAACAGCTTAAATGGTACGCACAATAAATTCAGTAGCTTGACGGTATTCTTCTGCTGTTAAAACACCTGTTCATTTATCTGATGAGTTATGAATGTTATTTACTATGAACGAATGAAGTAATACGAATCAATTTTGAAAAGGAAAAATATTTACATATGAACTTGGGTACTTTTATGACAGGAGCAGCGAACAGTTTAGGTACAAATGTATCCAATTCAGTTAATCCCTGAAAACTATACTGATTTTTTTCAGTGTTTGGGTCGACTTCTTCTTTAAGCCACACAGGTCCAGACCACCAAAGGTCATGATGAAGCAACTTTGTGGGAAGCATCCCTCTCGAAGCACAGTCAGCAGGACTTATTTTTCCACTGATAGAATGCCACCGAGCTTTTGGATCAAGAGCTTTTATTCTGTGTACTCTGTTGGGGACAACTGATTGCCTATTGAAGGTGGTGAATTGATCCAACTCAGGGCTATTTGTGAGTCAGTCCAAAGGTTGATTTCTTTAATTTCTGAAGGCAAAGCCTCTATCATTGTCAGTGTCAGCTGTGATAGTAATAAGGCTGCGGACAGTTCAAGTCGAGGCAAAGTAACTGGCCACAATGAAGAAATCTTTGTTTTAGATGCTAGAAAATTGACACTGTTACCAGTTGGAGTTTGTTTAACAAGATATATCACAGCTGAATAGGCCTTTTACGGTGAATCCGAAAAACCAGCTATTTTAAAATTACTTTCACAGGAGATGCCTGTACCTAATAATCTGGGGATTTTTATTTCTTTCGGCAGTGGCATCTGATTTTCAAACTCCTTCCACGTATTTAGAATTTCCTCAGGTATGGGATCATTCCAGGAAAGTCCATCTTTCCAGAGTTGTTGGAACATCATTTTTAGTACTACGGTAGTTGGAAAAGGCAAGCCCAGCAGGTCAAACGTTTAGGCGATAACAGAGAGCAAATTCGATTTTGAAAGGGCATCAAAAGACTCGGCGATTTTTAGTCGAAGTGTATCATCAATTGAGTTTCAAATTAGGCTAACAATTTGATGGTCTGGTCTTCTTCAATAGTGATATTTCGATAGTTGTATTTCTTCTCCTCTAGCAAAGCCGCAACAGCTTCGGGGAGAATGTTAGAAGACCATTTGTTTAAGGAGAAGCCTCCACTTTCTATTATTTGATTTAGTTCATCTACAAGCTTTGAGGCATTTTCAACTGACTTAGAACCGCAAAGTAGGTCATCCATATAGAAGTTTTTCATTATTACCTTGAATTAGGGTATTCAGCTTACTATCTTCAGCCAAATTTCGCAAGGTAAATATTGCCAACCAGGGTGCACAACCATTCCCGTACGTCCATATGAGTAAACGATATGTGTTTATGAGTTCTGATTCATCATATCTCCACCAGATCCTTTGATAATTAGCATGATTTAGATTCACTGAAATCTGTCGAAACATTTTACTCAATATCCGCAGAGAATGCTACTTTATAAGTTCGAAACTTGATGAGTACTTTGAAAATGTCAGCAACTTAGGATCGATTTCTAAGAAGTCATTTAGTGATTGTCCCTTTGAATCTTTTGCCGAAGCATCGAATACTACTCTTAGACTTGTCGTAACGCTTTCCCTCTCTACTATATGATGCGGTAGATAGAACTTGCTTTCTATGTTTTCTTCTAAGGCAGGAACCAATTTTATATGATTTAGAGATTTATATTTTTGAATAAATTCACTATACTGAAGCATAAATTCTGTATTTCTTCTTAATTTTGATTCTAAGAGCTGGAACCGCTTCAAGGCTTGAAATTTTTAATCACCAAAGAGAGGTAAAGATTTAAATGGTAAGCCCACTATGTATCCTCCTTTTGAGTTTCTCTTTACAGTTTTGAGATATTTTTCGTTTCATGGATCACTTATAGAGACTTCTGGAATTGATTCTAAATGTGAACATTTGAGGAGTTAAGCTAAGTTTATGGTCGACTGCTGTATGGCAATTTACTACACCTCATTCTTCTTCTTTTGAATATATTGGCCCTGAAAGCAGCTTCCCTAATATAGAATTAATAGCACATAGTGTGCCTTTAGGTCCTAGAATTTTTTTTAACCTGGAATTATTTCTAAAAATAAATCAGCAACAATGAGCAAGTCTATCGGTCGTGATTTTTGAAAGTTCGGATCAGCTAAGTTGAGACCTTCCAAATGAAGCCAAACAGTTTCATTGTCAATGTCAAAGTGATCATCATTAAAATGAGGCTTTACAATTAATTTAACTCCTCTCAATGAAGTCTCAGAGACTAAATTATTAATGTCTATTATCTTATGATTTGTAGTTGTAGTTTTTAAACTTAATTTTTTAAACAATGTTGATGAAACTAAACACCTCTGAGAACCTGAATCAATTAAGGCTCGACAGTTAAACTACTTCTGATTCGATTTGGTTTTAAGTACAACAGTGCTGAGTAGCGTTTTAATAGAAGAGGTTTGATTTGCAAAACAAGTAGATTCCTTTCTATTCTGTTCATTAAATTCAAAGGATTTTACATCAATTTTAGGATATTTGTGTAAAAGTGTATGATGATTTTTATTGCATTCTTTGCAACGTACTCTTAATAAACACTTATCTACAAAATTATTATTATGAAAACAATTTACACAAAGTGTGTTATTTTTTATAACCTCCAATCTTTGATCCAATGACAATTTTTGGAAATATGAACACTTGTCAATAGGATGAGTTTTCTGACAAATGAAACAAATGTTTTGTGGCTTCACAATCGAATCACTAGCTGCAACATTACTCAAAACTTTGTTTTTAGGGATAAAATTAGCTTTCGATTCCCCTTTGACATTTGATTATTTAAAAATTTACCAAAAATTCAGTTAATTCTGAAAATTTAGGAAATTTCTGAGTGTCACATTTTAGTTACTGTGTTCGAAGATGATCATCTAATTTAGTTTGTAAAACGTAAACAAGAATTAATTCAACAAAGGAATCAATATGAAACTTATTGTTTCTAAATTTTTCACCGATTCATTACATGTGTCAAGGATTTCCGAAATAGTTTTATATGTTCAAGATTTCACAGATTTAATATTAAACAATATGCCAACACATTTTTATTATCATATCGATTCATGAGGGTTCCGTCATCCCTGTTTGCAATATTCTCCTGAAACCAGAAAACCTTTAATCAATCTGGTTGCTTCCAATTTTACCGAGGTGGCTAAACACTGGATTCGTTAAATTGAAATTTTTGTCTATAGTCGAAATAAAGATTTCCTTGAAAGTAAACCAATCATACAGATTTCCACCAAAAGACGGAATATTAAATTTAGGTAATTTAATATTTGAATTTGTATCTGTTGATACATATGCAGATGCATTGACACTAGCATTTTAAAAAGAATCTTGAATTATGGACTAGAAGAGAAGCGATAATTTTCTCAACTCTTCTCCGGCTTGACGGACCATAAACTATGTATAAAATTACCTTAGCTTTAAAAACCAAACTAACTTAGCAAGTACTGGTTACAATTACAACCGAAAACGAAAGTTTAGATCAACCATGAAAAATTACATAAAAAATAACGACTTACCGTTTTGTCGTTTTTGTTAAAAATAGCATAGGTAGCGCCATCTAGTGGCCGGCTAGTTACGGAACTCAAGACCAAACACTAGTACAACATTTAAAACGATTGAATAGCCACGAGATTTCTTCTTAAGCTTTGGGTTGCCAAATTAGGTTAATAAGTTTATAATGGACCCCAATTTGTGTCTTACGAATTCCATTCTTTCCTGATAAGTAATGGCATAAAACATAAAAGCATGACACTGTTTAAGCCATCAAGCAACGGTCAAGCGGAAGGTTACGTATTTACAATCAAACAGTTTTTGAAAACTATACAGAGTTACACAAATACTCTTAGACATGCTCAGCAGATTCCTGGTATAATACAGGTAACTGACCACCATGACTATACTGCAAAGTTCCGTGAAGCTCATACTTAAAAGAGAATTGCTCACAACGATGGACCCTGGCTTCATGGGGCCAGACACCAGGCATAAAGTTAAAGAAAGAGTGCAGAAAGGAATTTATGATTTTACCGAAAAATCTTTTAATGTCGGAGATCAGTTGTCTTACGTGATTACAATTCATCAACAAAGACTGCAAAATTCATTGTAAGTACAGGGTAACTTTGTCCGATGCCATGTTGACCAGATGAGACCAGCTGAAAAGTGAGTTCGAAACGAGATTTTTCGAGTTTCCCGAGTACCAAGTAAAATAGAAAATCCTTTTCATTTGGTATTTCTATCAACTATTCCCGCTGGTAGCTAGACCGTACCTCCTGCCGAACTAAGGACGACAATCGCGTCTCCACCTGCAAGTTCCACGGAACTTCTTGGAAGTCCGAAGTTCCCTTTTGAGACACCTGGACAATTTGTAGCGCAGATTGAGACACCGAGTCAACTCGAATAAGAAAACCCCCACAGGGACTAAATTTATGAAAGTTAAGAAGGGAGATTAATGTGGTATATCTAACGAGAGAATCGTTGTCATTCTGGGTGAAACAGAACAAATAACTGAACAGAAATGTGTGTATTATGTATGTAAATAGAGTTCACACAACGATAAAGTAATAAAATGTAAATGTGTATCTTATTAACATACTGAACATGGAGTTTTTGCTCTACGATGCCACACATCTCTCAAGTACAGAATATCGTGTCGAATGTAATCGAACAGATTTGGAATTGAAACAAAGCAACTAATGGTTTTAAGATCGATTTTAGAGAAAAAGCTTTTTTCCTAACATTGTTAACGGCAATGTTTCTTTCTCTTATTAGTTTTTGTAATCGAGATTTTAGACTTCTCGTTAGATACAGTTCTGTTTTCAAGAAAATGCTTTTTCCCTTCCGTTCGGATAAATTTTCTAATATTATTATTATTGTGTAAATGTTTATTTTTCAATGTAAATATGGTGAAAGGGTATATAGCATTTTTAATCTATCCCAGTGATTTTTAAAATTAAATCCTTTCATCCGACCCGGTTTTTCCGCATATATGTAGATATCTATGTCAGTCATATTATACAGACATTAAAATGCATAATCGTTTACCGCATTTGAACATTCAAGTATTGCATTAAGTTTAGTTGAATATTACCTCTTCGTATAAACATGTTTAGCTATGTTATTACGAATCACTCAAATTTTTCCGATAAACACATAACGCTTCTTTATCCTCATTTCATCCATATTTCATAGTTTGTTTCACGCCGGTATATTTTAATTGTTTAGGTAAAAATATATTTAAATATATTTGAAACTTAGCATTATTGTGATAGGATAAAGTTTTAGTTATCGACAATGCTTTTAAATTGCATGAATACACTGGATTGTTTAATTAAAACTCCAGAACTTTGTAAATTGTTTAAAAAAGCAATTATATTTCATACTATTAAATAATTGTTTTTTCTTGTTATTGTCTTTAATTATGTCATGAGTTCTTATAACTAACAATTTGTGACATAAAAAAAGGGTTTTTTTTTTTCCTTCCAGATACATGTGTTTATGTGTGAGTGTGCACCAGCTTTAATTTAGTGTAAACATCTCTGTTAAAATATCTGTGTTTCTCATTTACATCTGTTAAAGCAAACGTATTTAATTTTATTTTGTATGTCTAAAATGCACATTTCATAGTACTTTTTTCAACTATCCTCCTTTGTATTTTTGTATTGTCTCATATTACATTAGTAAATATTACAAATTTAATACATGCCTTTTGCTACTTTCTTTTTTATTTAATCACAGACTATTTTTTGTCATGCTTTTGCCAATTTTAACTTGCCCACAGAAAAACAAAATTCTCTCAGAAAGCAAGATAAACTATTTCTCCTTTCTGATATTTAAAAAAAATTAAAACTTACTTATTTTCTTAAAAACTGAAAAAAAATTGAATCTGTCATTAAAAAACGATAACAATCTTTAACATTTTTCAAATTTTAGGAATAGTATTCTACTCTTACTATTCTTCGCTGTAAAAAAAAGAATATAAATTACTTTAACATTCATGGTTATGAGCTATTAATTATTATAATTAATAACTCATATAATGTTCTCATGAATATAGTGTTCATCAGAAGTAAAGGGAGCCAGGCTTAAAATCTAAAATTTTACAGGAGAGTATGGTAGATTTTTTACAGATTTGTTTGAGTCTGGATGTTTTTAGTGAAAAGCTTCATAAATATCTTTGATATAATAGAGAAGACATTGCTTGTAAACTTATAAAAATAGTAAACAAAGTATTTATGACTATGTTGGTCTTTACTTTAAAATCATGTTGGAAATATCTCAATTTTACTAAATGGAAGTAATGCTTGTATCATATGATACAAGTGAACATACACAGAAATATGCAAAAAAAAATTTAAAAAAAGAAGTATTTTTTTTTATTTGATTTATATAGATATGTGTGTGTGTATATATATATATATATATATATATATACACACACACATACATACACACACACAAAGAAATAATAAACATTCAATAATTTTTTAGTTTAGCTTTAGAAACAGAAATTTCATTTTTAAATCATTCAAGTTTTGTTTTAAAGTTATTTAAGTATCAGGAAAATATCAGGGTTTGTTCACATGCAGTATTAAACAGTTGTGTATTATTGTGATACGTAAAACTGTTCTTTTGACTTTTTTTACTTGTCATAACTAGTTTTTATGATTTTTTTAGATTCCTCAAGTAAACAGACTATCGACTCTAAAAAGCCACCTTTCTGTTCCCACTGTTTTAAATACTTTTGTAATCAACAATCACTGCAAAGACATTTAGACAGACATAATATTGTACGGAAAGCATATATATGCAACATTTGTGGGAAAGTATATTCTCATGATACTAGTCTTTATAGACATAGAGTATTGTGCCATGGTTCAAAAAATGTATAATGTCACAAAGTTGTGTAAATTTTTGCTGATTTTTATGTTTTAAGTTATTAAAAGTAGTTTCTTTCATCTTTGTAAAATGTTTGTAATTTATGACTTATTGTTTAGATAACAGTTTACCTTTGAAAACTTTTGTTCTTATCCTCATTTTGTCTTATAAGTTATCCTCATCAAATCCTTAATAGTAATTTGCTATACTTTAGTTTTAATTACTGCTATCACTGTTATAAAACTGTCAAAAATTACATTATTGACTACAGCATTAATAACAATAATTTGTTAAATTAAATAAACATGGTATATTCTAAGTGTACAGAATTAGCATTTAAAGTGGATAAAGTTCCGTAGTTATCTGAAAAATTATACATTAAACTTATTTTCTGTTTCTCTTAATTATTCTTTCAAAGGTTTAATTGGATTGTTTACTAGAATTAAATGTCAGATGCTTTTATAGGAGAAAAGTTATGATATGCACTGGTGTTCAACAATCAGATAGTTTGCATATTCTTATGAAAACATTTTCATATAAAAGGTAAAAATGGCACTTACAAATAACAATTCAAATTTTTAGTTTTGTTAAATGTATATACGTGTAAATCCAGGGCATTTAGGGTAAGAGTGATTATAAGAACATATAGTGGTAATCTCCTTACTTTATTTTATTTTAATCTCATGAGGTTCATAGTGTTCTATCCCTTCCACTTGGTGAAATTCAAAGCAAACAGTTAAAATGAGTACTTATCTACATTTTATTGTTCTAATTGGATTAAAAATTGTCAAAATAGAAGTAGGGAAGGTACAGATACATTATAGACACCTCTTTTTTTTTTTTTTTTTCTTTTTTTTCCTTGCTAAATTTGGCAATTTTATGGGGCAATGAGTGGGTTGGTGTGTTTGCCCTTACTTTGGTGGCAGGGTATGGCAGCTGTAATGTGTTCTTGCACCCCATTGGTGTACATGATTTCTGACATCAGTACCCCCCACTATTCCAGAAATTTGCATCTTTGCTGTTCTTTTGATTTACTGTCACCTAGGTCAGGTTGTATGTTTTTGTTCTTATCATTTTCTGTGATTTAGTAAGTAATTTTTTTTTGTTCTTATCATTTTCTGGGATTTAGTAATTTAGTTATGGTGGGTGTAGTTATTTCAGTTCTTACTATTTTTTAAATTGTTAAAAAGTATCAGGATATTCTAAATCAAACAAGATGTTTTTGTTCTCATTTTCTGGGATTTAGTTAATTTGGTTATGAAGGGTCAAGTTATTTTGTTTCTTACTATTTTCAAAATTGTTAAATGTATCAGGATATTCTAAATCAAACAAGATGCTTTGGTTTGGAACATTTTTGCTTTGTTCTTATTTTCTAGGATTTAGTTAATTTAGTTATGATGGTTGAAGTTATTTTGGTTCTTATATTTGAAATTGTTAAAAAATATCAGGATTTTTGCATTTCATTCTAAACTCCAAGCATGAGGGAACAACTGTATTCCGAATCTCAGTTTTTTTTTATTCGGTAAAAAAGAATTATTTCAAAGTTTTTTTAGGGAGGAGTGTTGAAGAATGTTTGTGGTGCTACCCTTACAAATTTTCATCTGTTATTAAATTTATTTTGCATTTCTTTTATTACAAGGGGGGTTGAGGGGGGAACCCTCCTCACATGTTAGATTTTTTATAATATTAGTGCTTACTAAAATGCTATATATTGTATTTATTCTGTTGATATATATCATAAATATTAGTAATCTGTTATTTATTTTTTTAATAACGTAAAAAATGATAATTTTTATGCTAATTTAATTTTAATAATGCTTTAAATTGTTAATCTGTTTTACTTTTAAACTTTAGTTTTGTTATATGTTGTGTTTCAAATATGTCATGTGACCACCACCATGGTTTTTTTTTTTTTTTTTTTTTTTTTTTCAGAAAACGCGTATCACTGCCATGTTTTTCTACTTCGCAATTTTTCAAAACAAGTTTTTCTGTTGGTCGAAAAAAAAAAAACAACCCTTAAAAAACTCTACCCTTAAAAAAAAAAAAAAAAAAAAAACAAAAAAAAAAAAAAAAAAAAAAAAAAAAAAAAAAAAAAAAAAAAAAACACTATTATGGCAGCAGATGTTTGATCTGAATGAGGAAATAGACCGCATTGTCTTTGACAGTAGCTCTTGGATTACTTCTTCTTCTTCATGAGCATAACAACCTATTATAGGTCCTAGCTGCCTTGACAGCACACTTCCTCCAACTCAAACGGTCTAGAGCAACTCTTTTCCAGTTCTTAATCTTCAAGGATTTGAGGTCAATTTCAACATAGTCTAGCCATCTTGTAGGTGGTCGTCCTCGGGTACGGGATCCCTCAGGGTTTTTAAAAGTATACAGTTTAGTAGAGTTGTTATCAGGGGTTCTCCAGATATGTCCAAGCTATGAGTCTATTACTACGAATGACTTGCATAACCCGAGGCTCTTTGTAAAGCCTATATAGTTCAAAATTAAATCTGGTTCGCCAGCACCCCTGATCCTTGGATTACTTCACAGTGTGCAGATGAGATCTTGGAGTTCTATGTGGGACTTAACAAGGATAATAAACAACAGTTTATTATCCTTGTATTATCCTAACAGTGCTCCTTCACCTTTTTTACAGACCAATTTTGTTAGAGTAGATTGGTTAGCTAGCCAGATATCCAGCCCTCAATTCTAAGATATATTTTAAACATCTAGTGAGAGCAACTGAACACCAGTGCATATTATATAATTACTCTGTTATATGTGGTGAATATATATATACACATACAGTCAAACCCTGTTATAGTGATACCATCTGTTCTAAAAACACTTAAGTGCTATAGTGAATTTGGTAGTATTCAAATTATAATCCTATGTGTATATCAATAAAATTGCAATAAATTCTCAACTCTTACTACAGACTGTGCGAAAATTAAACGTTTATATAATATTTCAACAAAATATGTGTTATTATTCTAGCATTCTAAAAATTTAATTATTTTATAAAGGAAATGCATATTGTGAAATGCGAGTTGAAATATTTTTTCGGCATTTTATTCTAAAATTGAGAAGCTAATCATTTTCTTATTGTTGATCTTTCTTAACTTTCATCATCGCATATTTCTAAAAACCTTTGATTTCTGTCTATCAATATGTCTGGAATTGACATGTAATAAAATAAATGTCTTGCTTATTATATTCAATTTAAGAAGTTGCTACAAATCAGTTAATTTCTAATTAGAAAATTCTCCTATTGAAAATTGTCAGTTCATTTAAGATTTTGTGATATACTGGAATAAATGACTTCAAATAACAAGAGGAAAGTATTTCAGAACTGTCTAGGGGTCAAATAAATATTGCATTATTTGTAGCTTCCTCAGCATGAGAAAATACATAACTCTCAAATAGAAACCTTAGAAATAAGTATTTCCCTGTACTAGCTACAGATAATTATAGCTTATATATTATGATCTAAACATCATCTCTACCCTTGATTTTAGCATGCTTGTCTGGATTTGACAAGTCTTGATATTTATTTAATACCTTGTTTAAACTATTTCTTTCCTCTTGTTTGTTTGTTTAACTTTATAGACATCTAGGAACTTCAAATTCTATACAGCTCAGTTAAAAATAGTGTATGCAATAAAGTAATGTGAGAAATAAAAGAATGGTTTAGAAAGAAGGAAAGAAAATGTTACAAAATTTCTTACTGAAAAATATTTTTTGGCACTTTATAATGGATTTATGACATTGTAAATCCTATGTAGAAGATTTCCCTATGTAGAAGATTATCTCAATGACCCTAAATCAGGGATGGACAAACTACAGCCTGCAGGCCAAATCCAGACCACCGGAAGGTTTTATCCGGCCTGCAGGTAGAATTTTAAGTTCCCGGTCCAAGGCAAATTAAGAGAAATATATATTTATACACTATATATCCATCCCTTTTCCCACTTTGTTTAAATATTATATCCCATATTTATTATCTCAAGCCCAGAAGATCAGCGGTATATTTGCTTCTTATATATGAACAAGTGTTTTAAACTTTGAGCCTTAGAAAGAATAATTTCAGAAGTAGACTGACAGATGAGATTTATCTTGACCCGCCAAATTTATTTACTTTCAATTTTTGGCCTACAACTAAAAAAGTTTGCCCATCCCTGCACTAAATCATGGTTTGACTGTATTTATATACACACCTATAGCATACTTTTTGTACTATATTACTACAAAAATGGAGACTTTTTTCAGATATGAGTCTATTTGGATTGACTTTGTAGTTATTTCTATAAATTTTATCTTTTTAAGTAAAGCCTGTTTAAAAGATTTTTTTAATCATACTTTTTGCTGCTAAAGTTATCTTTCTTATCTGTATAAGAATAGTGCTTACAAATTTGGTGGTTGTCATTTTTTTTTCTCTTTTTATAAAGATCTGCTTTGACGATTTATACTTAAACAGAGATTAAAACTGTGTAAGTTAGCTAGACACTGAAAAAGTTTGGGCTTTGAAGTAATTTTAAACCTATTCAAATATTTAAAAAAATAAAGCAATTTTGACAACATGTACTTTAAAATTTTAAGGGAGTAGTAATTTAAGACTTTTTAAATATTAAACACCATTAAAATATTAAATTTGATATTTTTTAACACATAAAGGTTTTACATTCTTAACACATAAAGGTAAACTTAATTTATGTAGTTTTCATGCTTCAATTTGTTTCCTCCACTTGATGGTGGTATACAATTTTGTGTCATCTTAAAAATTCTCAGAAATAAAACAAAATAATGCAGTATTTTACAATACTAACCAATGTTATTTAACAATTAAAAATACTGTTAAACATCGTGGAAAAAGGGAGTTTTTGTAAAGAGCTACTTTTTTTCTATTTTATCCCCTCAAGGGGATTAGCAAGTTATCTGAAAAAAAAAGAAAAAAAAAATACAAAATTCCATGTGGCTGCTAGATCTAAACCAATATTTAAACTATTTTTCAATAAATAAAAAAAAAGTCTAAATTAATCTACAGAAGTTTATTTTTGTGCATGTATGATAATATTAAATGCAAGTTTTCAAGTTTTGTCTGTAGATTAAAATAGTTTGAAAAACTTATTTTTAATTTTGTTTTATATAAATTGTGAAAAACTGCACATAGCCTTAAAATAGTAAATGATTTTTTTTAAGGGGGGGACACTTGTTATTTAATATATATATATATATACATGTACAGGGTGTTTGAAAATTTGATGAAAAACCTCAGTGGGTTCTGAGAAGACATCAAGAGGAAAAAAAAACTGCAGTGGAATATGAGGGTCCCAAACTATGTTTAATATGTGAAAAGTGTCTAAAATGCCTGTAAACATTGAACCTATTTGCCTCTGCTTGACCTTTTGTTTTGCCAAGTTTGTTGGATCTCAATATATTTTATCGCATCCCTTTATTGACTTTATCCCATAAAGTCACCTTAAATTACTTGTTTATGGGATGTCTATGGATGTACCTTAGGATCTCATTGTCATTGCTGTGAGAGGCATCAAGAGTATACCTGATATCTTCGAGCCTATTCAGGAATCATTATTGTGTCATTCTAGATTGTGCAATTTTAGCAGACGAAACTTTAAACAACTCTTGTTAGTAATCAAAGAAAAAAATTTTTTTTTGTAATTATTCCAATACTGTCGAACCACGAAAGCAAGGTCCCTGAAGCTGTTATGCATACTCCAGAAAAACTTGTCTATCTAGAAAATAGGGAAAATTGTCATAGTTTTGGATGTGTTTGTTTATGAAATACAGATGAATACATTTACTATGTGTATTTCAAGCTACTTTTTGTCTGCAGTTTTAAAGTTGTTTTTTGAAACTTTATTTTTGGTTAATTATGTGAATAAGAATTTCAAAACAGTAAATAGAAAAAAACCAATATAATTAAAAAAAATAGGAGTGGATATTTTCGGGTATGTTTGTTGTAAGAACAGCTAAAGAATGTTTTGCCCCAAGTTTCTTTTTCAGAATTTTTCTTTTGATTGATTACATAAATAAAATCCAAAACGCATAATAAATGAAGGTTTAAAAAATTCCAAGTGATATATTGTAATAGTATAAATATAATGCAATAAAAATACTATATTTTATTTGCAGTTTTACAATTTGCAGATGTAATTAGGTATACAAGTCACAATTTTCCATATTTTGTGAATAAAAAAAAATTTGAAATCAATTAAAGATAAAACCTTGTCTCATAATTTTTTAACTTATCAAAGTGTGAATATGAGATACAAATTTTTTAATTTCAATCTTCTATGATACAAATTTAGTATATAAATATTACAATTACATTTAAAAATTACTGCATTTTGCTCTTTATGGACTGAAAAAGTGGACCAATAACATTTCCTTCCAGGGCTTCTTTATCACAGAATTTAATGACACTGTGTTATATATGCTTACAGTCACTAAGTAACAGCTTATTCCGAGGAGTTGTGTTAAATAAAGTATCCATTCATTTTAAATGGTATTCGAAATAACAGAAGAGGAAAAAAGCAAGCAAGTGCAGTAAACCAATTCTAAAGAATGGTGAAATGTAAAACTTTTCTCCTCTCCTTCCTCATAGCTATGTTACCTGCAGGAGGAATGGTATCTTGGCATTCTGCCAAGCATGGTTCTTCATATTGTGGTCGAACAGTATTTGTTATGATTCCAGCATGATGTTAAAACCTGCATTTTTTTTTCATGATGGTTTCTAACTCCATATTCCATTGCAATTTTTGTTCCTCTATGTTACCCTCCTAAAACCCTCTGAGAGTGTAAGTCAAATTTTAGAATTCTCTCCTTATACATGTACATATATATGTATATATGTAATATATCAAAATTATTACACTAAAAATACCTCTCTAAAATTCACCTTCTCTCATTCCCAGTCTAACATATCTTTTTTCCCAGCCACATAATCTCAGATTTAAAAAGAAGTGTTTGTACTTAAATTCTTTCAAACCAGTTTCCCAAAGCTAACTCTGAAACAAATGCTAATTTTCTGACCACTCACCACATTTTCAAACTGTCCCAAGAAAAATAGTTTACTTTTCCAATGATCTGAGTTCTTTTCTGACTGTTAATAATGCTAACTAAGCTGCTTGTCTCATGGTAAACTCTGCATTTTCTCTCGCTGGGAGGCAAACTCTGTGTTTTTATGCATCATTCCATGTTCTGCTTTTGTCTGAGAAGCATGTTATTCGTTAATCTTAAATAAAAATTAAGTTCCACCACAGACTTCACTACTTCCTTGTAATGGAGCCATAACAGCAGATTACTTAGGCCCATTCATTGCCCAATAACCCCATGGAATTAAGAAGTATGGGGGCTATTTTCCCATCTGACGACGAGAGAAATTGTGTACATTAAATATATATATGTAGAGAGAGAGAGTATATATTGGAGAGTATATCCTGTTTTTATTGTTCTTCATTAACTTCTTCATTTTTCTGTTTTGATGCCATAAATATCAGGAAAGTATTTAGATAAATTTAATGTGTTTTTAATATAATTTTATATGTTGCATAGTTTTTCTAATGGCTAAATTTAAAAGCTATATTTAGTAACCATGTAACCACTCATTAATTTTATCAAGGTATTTATTTATTAGCATGTTTTTAATATTAAATTGTGTAAATAAAGTTGGTTTTAATATATCAATTAAAAAATTCTTTTTAAGTTTTTGTGGTATAAAATTTAAAGATATTTCAGAAAATATGCTGATCATCCCTGTCATTTTTAAAGCCTATTATGAAAAAGAAGCATAATTACATTTTTATATGTATTGTTATCCAATATGTAAGCACATTCTGTATATTCCTGCATGAATTATAAGTTAAAATGATAAGTTGTTACAGAAAATGTTAGATTTCTGATGTATTTTGTTTTTCTTTATTCAGTTGCTTCTATATGCAATGTGGTAATTATTTTAAGAATAACATTTTCTATAGTTCAGCTTTTATCTAGATTTTTAAAAATTTGAATAAATTACATTTTGATGAAATTTAGATGCTTTCATGTCATCTTTTCTTAATCAATCATTTTATATTCCATTCATAAAACATCATTCTAATTAATATGATTTAAAAAAGTTTTAAATATATATCAGTATGTTTTTAAGATTGTTTTTCCTTTATATAGTTTGCTTTAAAAATTTCTTTCTGAAAATTTAATATGTATTACCTGATTCCTTCCCGTAATATTTAATTATTCTTAGACTTTTATATATACACTTGATTTCCATATGTCATAAAATTAATAGTTTTCATAGATATTTTATGACATATTACTTTTGTTTCTATTTTGTATGGTAGTGTTTCAAAATAATTTTTGGTAATTAGACGGAAAATTTTGAGTTTCTTGTATATTTCATAGCATTCTAAAAATAATATATATATATATATATATATATATATATAATCTTAAGCCTAATTTTTATACTGAGTTGGATGTAAGGTCTTTCTTTTGGCTAAATAAGAAAAAAAAATAGGATTGTGTTAAATAGATTTGATATCTGACATTGAAAAATCTCAGATATATTATGAATTATTTTCACTGTCATTAAAAAAAGTGCAAAAATTTTTATCCTTAATAATTTTATGTATGCTTGTATATTTTCTTTATTGAAAATTTGTTAAAATTGGTACTAGTCAAATATTAAAGATGGAGTTTTTTTTTTTCAAATTATAGGCTGTAAAAATTGGCTAAACATTTATAGTAAGAAATTTTGTAGTTGCAATATTCTTTTACATTCATTTACAATCACAGAACAGTACAAATTTTGAACTATTATAGAGATAATATTGTCTATGGAATTTACATAGAACTGAAAATTGTTTATTTAAAAAAGAAAATAAAAATATAAAATTTATGGGTATATGTAATTTTTCATATAACTGTGTTCTCTTTATTTTTTTTTTAATATTTTAGTTTCTAAGGTTTTATACAACTTTGCAGATACATTGAAGTTGAACAATAAAAGTTGCCAGTGTAAAATTTGTGGAAAAATCCTGTCAAGGCCACAGCGATTAAGGAATCATATGTTGACACATTCAGATGTCAGAGATTTGCATAAATGTTACCTTTGTGGTACATGCTTCACATGGAAAGATAATCTAGTGCAACATATGAGAAAAAAGCACAGACAATAATTTTGCATTACATGGATTTCATGTTCAAATTTATACTTTTCCTGTCTAAAATTATAGTATACTCTGTAATCATATTCAAGAATATAATTGTGTCAACGTCAAGTTAAGTAAAAATATTTTACTGAATTTGAAGTTATAAATCCTTTTACAACGTAAATGTGTTTGTTTTAATTTATTATGTATTAAATTTGATATTTATGAGATATTTTGGTGCATTTTTTCTTATTATGGAGTTTTATTTTTCATTCAACAGATTTATATGCATAAAATTTTTTAATGAGTTTTAGGAATATATAGCTTTAATATTAAAAATATAAGTAAATAAATTATTCAAAATAATTTGTTGTTTATCATCAAGCTGAGCAATGTCAATTCATATTATATATTTCTATATCAAAAGTACCTATACATGTATATATATGCATATATATATATATATATATATATATATATATATATATATATATATATATGCATATATGTATATATATGCATATATATGGATATATATGCATATATATGCATATATGTATATATATGCATATATGTATATATATATATGCATAATATATATGCATATATGTATATATATATGCATATATATATATATGCATATATGTATATATATGCATATATGTATGTATATATATATATGCATATATATGGATATATATGTATATATATATGCATATATATATATATATATATATATATATATATGCATATATATGTGTGTGTATATATATATATATATATATATATATATATATATGCATATATGTATTTTATAGTTCACAAATTTATATTTGTATAGGAAATGATAAGATTTTAAATAGGTTTGTTTGATGAAATATAATTGAATTTAATGAGCACATTTGAATATTATGAATATCAGGTAATAAATATGAAAAAATATATTAGAAATTAAAAAATATATTAGAAAACATATTTTTGTAACATATCAACTAGGAAGCTTCTGGAGTTAAAAAGAGAACTTATTTGTTGGAAAAATCATTTACTAAGCTTTCTTTGATTATTCTACATCTTGCTGTTTTAGTTATTTTAATTTATCAGGTTAGACCTTTTTTGTCAATATACATATAGGCTTGCATATTTTAAACATGTTTGTTTGAAAATTTTGTTATTGATGAAGTTTGTAGTTAAATTACATATTGAATTAAAAACTAGTAAAATTGAATATCTTCCTTTAATTAGTTTGAAAAAGAGAATAAATTATTTTAGTGTCCCAGCCAGTTTATTTAATGAAATTATGCATTATATAATACATGCAGTGTATATTTTTAATTTAAAATGTTTATAGATATGATCTTGACTTCACTTTATATAATTTATATAAAAATGAATTTGAGCAATTTTTTGTAGTCTTCACTAACTTCTGTTTTTTCTGCAGGTTTCTATTCACGTATCTCATATCCCCAGCCAAAAAGTTTTGAGTGTCACATTTGTGGTAAAAAATTCACTACAAAACGTCGAATGCGTACTCATGTGGAAACTCATTCAGATATTAGAAATCTGTACTTGTGTCCCCATTGCAACCGAAATTTTACTTGGCGTGATAACCTTCAGAGGCATATTAAAGAGTTTCACAAATTGCGAGACTTATTATCTAAAGATAATACAGAAACCTTTCAACAGATAACTGAACAGAAATGAATGAGTTGTAAAAAAAAAAAAAAGCATTCTTAAAAATATACATTTAAAATATACCAACTATAGTTCCTGAAATAAAAAATCTTAATGCTTTTAATAACTATGGTTAGAATAAAGTGAACTCATGTGGAACAGATATAAGGATTGAAACGATTTAGTTTAAATTTACTTTTTATGAACATCCATTTAGACTGTGGTGAGTTGTTCTTTATTGTATTAAACAATTTTACTGAGAGAAATTTTAAATTATATAAAATTTTTATCATAAAATTAAGATATGATTTTAAATTTGTAAATATATTAATGCAATAAAATAAAATTTAGATGTTAAAAGCTTTCTTTTTCCTCACCTCCTAATTTATCTTATTTATTTTTTTTAATTGTTTTTATGTGCAATACTTTTATGTTAAATTGAAATTACTAATACAAAGTTTGTGCTTTTAGTTTGCTTTATTCTCTGATAGCTTCTTCATTACTAATTTCACAGTGACATTAATTTAATATTATAGTTAGATGTTAAAATCTTTACTTTTATTTATTCATTGCTTGTTATTATAAATTCATTAAGTGAAGGGAAAATTTTGTCGTTGTTGATCTGAATTTGAAAAATCAGAAAGATAAGGTAATTTTATTCAGTAAGGAAATATGTAATGTTTCAAAGTTATATTTTCGTGTCCCCATATTTCTTTTTGTTATCATTTTAAAATTTGTTGATTGCTTATGAATTTATAGTTAAATTGATATATTTCTAATAGTTAAAATCACAAGGTTTCTATTTAAATTAGAGCTAGTAAAAGGTAATCCCAAAGTGTATCAGCTCAAATGATATTTTAATATAAGCAATCAGCTTAATATGAGATTATTTTTCTTTTTATGTATTTTAGGATATATTATGTTCATTTCCCAGTAAAATGACGTTCTTAATTTACCATCTCATTTATGTAATATTCCTTTCAGTAGACTATCACCTCTATTTTATTTTTATTGATATTTTTGTGTTATTCTTATACAAATTATACTATTTATCTATGTATATTCAATATTTGATGTGTAGAAAATGAAGTGTTTCTAATGTCTTAATCTGTCATTTAGAAATAGGTATTGATCTGTTTATAGTATTTTAATCTCTTAATTTATTTGTAATTCAAAATACTTGAAAATTCCCCACTCTAATATTTGTTTATTCAGTTAAATTTATAAACAATTGTAGATGTTCTATACCAGATATATTTTAACCCCAAAAAAAAATGATAAAATAGTCATGAATTCTATGTTCAGAAAACTTTAAAATCTTTAAAAAATTCATGTCAGTTGTGATTTCAATAGAAAAAAAATTCTAAAGACATTATCTTTATTTGTAAATTGAACCAAAATATTTAAATATTTCATTCTTCATCTGATAGCTGTTACCTTTTTCTTAAAGTGCTTTAACCAGCTGTTATTCAACAAAACATATATGTAAAAGAAATTAAAAAGCTCAAAATTTAGAATGATGTAATTAAATTGCCTGCGTTGCATTTTCTTGCTTACAACGCAAAGAGAAACAAATGTATTGGACATAGTATTCAGAATTAATATGTAATATGTTATGCTAATACAAAATATTTTCAAGTAAAATAATATTACAGAAGCAACTTATTTAGACTGAATTTCTACTATAAGTAGTGACTTATTTTAGCATTTTTTCCCAAAGAAATTAAAAAAAAAAAATAGTAAATGATGAAGGCAAGAAATTCTATATTTTCAGGGTTCATACTTGCTCCAAAAATCCTGAAATCATTAAAAACATATATATATAGATATATATGTGTATGTGTGTGTGCTTTTAATGATTTATGCCTTTAATGTCCTAAAATATGGTTATTTGTCCTGAAATTCTATTGCTTTTCCACCTATTAGATTCTTTGTGTTTTATCTGTGCAGCATGCACCTTGAAGAGTATCTATACATAAAGAGTATCTATTCAATATATAGTAAATCTGTAGTATAATTTTTTAGTAACAATTTTGTGTGTCTCTATGTTGTATTTACTATTTTTTCCTCAGTTATTAACAAGTTTTTTTTAATTGATTGTATTGTGTAAAACATTATATGTGTCATATCTAGTAGTAAATTTTTATTTTTATTTATTTATTTATTTATTTATTATTTTTTTTTCCATTCCAAAAAGTTTTATTTTTATTTTCCATTTGGTGCTGAAATCTTGATTTTTGTAACTAATACATCTTTGTGTTACTGATAATTTGCTTTTCCTTTAGAAACAAGACAGTAAAAAATGTAACACATAAATTTTTTATTTTTATTATTTAATATTTTATTTAACAGACATTTTAACACATTTATATATTTGAAGAAATATAGTAAATTAAAATACTACCATGCTGTCATTCAGCAAAATTCAGTTTATCCATACATTTAGTATTTTAAAACTATTAATTTTAATTTTTTCATTCATTAATTAACATGTCCTTTACAGGTATCCTATCTGCTTCTTTGTCTAAAACTTTCCATTGTCTTATATGTAAGAAAGCATTTACTACAAGAAGACGCTGGCATACTCATATGGAAATTCATTCTGACATTAGGCAACTTAACTGTTGTCCTTATTGTAAACAAAATTTTACTCGTCTAGATAATCTTCAAAGGCACATTAAACAATTCCATGAACAATGAATTTTATTTTACCTGAGTTCTTTTGGCTAACACAAAGCTTAACAAGTCTTATTCTGTATAATTCATATTAAACTTTTTGTCATAAAACATATTAAAGTCTTGTAAAATCTGGAAAAAAGTGTTTTGATATCCACAAACTGTGTATATCTATCATATTGTTTTAATTTATTCCATAGAAAATAATATTTGATAATCCATTTGCTTTATTTTCATACTTTTAATATCTATAATGAAGTGTTGTCCATTAAATAACAAATCAACATACTTTGGAGGATAAAAAAAAAATGTGGATGTAGTCTCACAAGTTGGATGAACTAAAGTACTGAAAAGGCATTAGTTTATAGCAATGTTCTTGGTAAGATGGCAATTTATATATCATTTGCAGAAGCCTACATTCACAGAATAATATCAAAGGTGACAAATTTATAGATATGTCTTAATATATTGCAGAATACTCAAATGATTTCCCCCACAAAAATTCACTTAAAAAAAAAAGGTGTCAGAATGCTGTTCCAATACATTCTGTTACAAAATTAGCCCTAGTTTGAATAGTAAATGTAATAGTATTTAAATGTAACTTATTATTTTCTTTTATTATTAATATGAATTGTTATTTCTGGTATGTAAAAGTCATGTTCTTAATGATATATTTTATCTTCATATGTGTGCTAAATATTAATTTTCTCTCAGGTTATGAAAATGTATTGTCTACTGCCAAGAGAAGAAAATTTGTTTGTAATATTTGTGGGAAATATTTCACCACAAAATTTCGGAGACAGACACATATGGATACCCATTCTTCTGTTAGGAACCTACATAAATGTGAACATTGTTCACGATTTTTTGCTTGGCCAGAAAGCCTTGTTAGGCATCTCAAAACTATTCATTCTGTAACCACCAATCCTTGTAAAATCAGCCTGTGAAACAAATTGTGAACCTAAATAAAAAGTAATAAACAAAACTTGTTTTCTATTCATTAGTGAAAAAAATTTTAATGTAATTAATCAGAAACGGTTTTAAAATGATTTAATTGTTCTACTACGCTTTTGTTGATGGCAGTTTATTCATCATTTGTAGAAACCTACATTGACGTTTGCTTGAAGGTATGGAAATGATATCAAAGACAAAAGTTTTCAGAGGTATTTCTTTTCAAGAATATATTTGTAGAATATATTAATTTCGTACATAAAAATTCACTGGGGGAAAAAGAAGTTGCAATGATGTTTCAATGCATTCTATGATAATAAGAGCACTGGTATGAAAAGTAAATGTACTAGTATTATTAATTTGTTTTCATTAGTTTTATTATTATTTGCCTTTATTATTCATTTGAATTGATATATCTGTTACTTAGTCTTATCATACTTCAACATTTATGTGTTGAAATAGCAATGGTTTCAGTTTGATTCCTTTTACTAATGACATGGTTTCCGCTCACCTGGAAAGTCAGGGAAAATCATGGATTTAGACAATGGATTAATTTTGTCATGGAAAGTCTTGATTTTTCAAGTAAAATGAGTAAAAGTCATGGATCTGCTAAACTACCGATTAAAAAAAATGCATTGAATTGTTTAATTCTATTTTTAATTGTCATTTGACTGAAGTTACTGAGTTTGGTATTTATGTATTATCCTATTGACCCTATTGCCAAGTAAAATTTGTTCACCAAGGAAACTCAAAGCAAGAAAGCTTAATGGGTGGGTAAATGTATATTATTCTGTTTTTTTTTTTTTCTTAAATTGTAGATTAAAATTTTATTAGTATAATAATAATTATTTTTTAATAAAAATTAGTTAAGATTCTTGCACAAAATATAAGTTTATCTCTAGGGATATTGTATATAAACATTATAGGGTTATATTTGGCTATTATTCATGATCACCGGAATAATACCAAAGTACCCTGAATTCAAATTGGAAACTTTTTGATTGAAAAATTGCTATATGATTAAATTAAGGTAGTAGATACAACAATTTATTTTTATGTATGTGAGTTTATTAACACTTATAAAGTAAATTTATAGTTTTTTAAGATAAAATTCCTGTAATTTCTCTAAAAGCATATATTTTATTTGTATGTACATCAGAAGTTTTATTCATATATACTTTAACGAAAGCTTTTTAAAGTCATGGAAAATGATCTGCTAAATCAGGGAAAGTCATGAAAAGTCATGGATTTGAAAAATTTTATTTCGGCAGATACCCTGTAATGAAGAATGTGCAGTTTTCTAATGTGATTATGAAAATTTTTCAGCCAATTTATTTCTGTTTAAATTGACATTTAATAAGACTTGTAATCAGTTGGGAAGTTTTTGTTATCACTCAAGAAATTTGCACATTCTTTATCTGGAAAAGGAATTGTAAACTGAACTTATTGCTATTTCAACATGTACAAGTTGATGTGTGAGAAGGCCTTTAGAAGTCATATTCTTAATGATATTTTTCTTTTCTTACATATGCTAAATATTAATTTCCTCTCAGGTTATGAAAATGTATTGTCTACTGCCAAGAAAAGAAAATTCATTTGTAATATTTGTGGTAAATATTTTACCACAAAATTTCGAAGGCAGACACATATGGATACCCATTCTTCTGTTAGAAATCTGCATAAGTGTGAACATTGTTCACGATTTTTTGCTTGGCCTGAAAACCTTGTTAGGCATCTTAAAAATGTTCATTTTGTAACCACCAGTACCTGTAAAATCAGCCTGTGAAAGAAATATATTAGCCAAAATAAAAAACAAAAATTCATTTTCTGTTAGTTGCTCAATTTTTTTCACTGCAATTAATCAAAAATATTTAAAAACTGATTTTACAATTCTGCGAAGTTTTTGCCATACTTTATGCATAATTTTAACCCTGGACCTAAATGCATATTCCTGATGATAATTCAGAAGTAAATGTAAAAATATTCATGTGGTTTTAATTCAAAGCATGTAATTCATTGCAACCTAAGAAGTATGCTAACATTTTTAACTCAATTTCGAAAGGAGAGCTCAAACAGTAATTTTCAAAATTGATAAATACAGTTTAAAAAATCAAATAATTTCCTTTATCTTTAATTGTATGCTTATTGGCTTGAATGACATGTTTCATTGAAACCAGTTAAGTAGAATTTTATAATGCATTAACTGCTGAGTCAACAACAAGAATAATTATTTAGTTATAAATAGTTTGTGTTATGTATAAATTCTTTTAGTCTTATAAAAGGCAATTTTTTTTATTTATTTATTTTATTTTTTTATTTTATTTATTTATTTATTTTTTTAGAATTTTGTAATTATAAAAATGAAATTTAAGCATTATTTATTTAAAATATAAATAAGCAGTTTAGAGGACATTAATTTTTAAGTATTTTGTATTTATAAATTATTCATTGATTTTTTTTCTTGGTTTAAAATGTCTTATAATCAGATAATATATGTGTGTGTAATCTGCTCCCTTTAAAACTATTCTTAATGTTGAAGATTGGGTGCTTTAAAAATCATCATCTGCACACAAATTTAGTAATTAAATATTTTATAGACACACCTGTTGCTAATCATTTTAATAAACTGTGCATACTTGAAAAATTTGAAGTTGTTTTATCAAAATAATATTTATATGAATTCTTGATTTGGTTAATGATGTCTTTATAAATCTGTAGAGTTCATTACAATTCTTAAATTTTTTTCATGCTCTTAAAATTTTAGTTATATACCTTAAAATTTTTTGTATTTTAAAAAACATAGGAAAAAATTTTACATTTCACTTATTTAATAAACAATACATATTTTTAAAAATAAATCATTGAAATTTTATTATATCTGTTTTTCAATAATTCAAACTATCTATTCCTTTTTTTTTTTTTTTTTTTTTTAATAAGGAAGAAGTGAGGGAGATATTGATTTCAAAATATCCCAGTTTTAAATTTTTGTATAGTAGTTACTTGTATCAATCACTTACAGCATATGCAAATAATTACAGCTTACTTTAAATTAATTCTTCACAGACATGCCATATGTATTTTTTCATGTCATTTTGTATAAAACTTTAGTTTTTTTTCTTTTTTTTTAAAGTTAGCAAATTAAATAATGTTATTACTTGCTATAATTGTATCTGACAATTGTTAATGACCTGTAATTTAACCAAAAATACTCTTACTTCTGAAATATCTTACTCAGATAGTGTATAAGACATATTTCAGTACTTTAAGTCTTACAGCCTGCTTGCAGAATTTAATAAGTTTCATGTGTTTTTATTGGTGCATTTCATAATTTATTATATTTATTTAATTAATCTTAAGAGGGAATATTTCATTTTGAAAAGCTAGAGGCACATACTAGGCTTAAAATATTTTTTGCAGTAACAACTGGTGGCAAGCTAGAAGATGAACTTATAACAACAATTGTGGGGCACTTATAATCTTATTCATTAATATTCAAAAGGTTTCTTTTCAAACTTCTTACATGTGCTCATTATACAGAATTCTTCTATATTGTTTATGATTTTCTTTTAACTTCTGATAATCTAAATAAATATAGTGTATAAGTTAATCCATATGTAACATTATGCCATTTTTCTTTCTATTTAAGTTAAAACATAACAAATTATAAAGGATCCTCTGTCAGTATAACATAAGATATTTTATTGTGCTTTTGTTGAAGTATTTTCTTCTTTAGATTCACTCTTTCTAAGATATACTACATTGAAACCAAAAGGATCATTTACATGTGATATTTGTGGTAAAATTTTTACAACTAAAAGAAGAAAAATGACTCATATGGATATCCATTCTGATGTGAGAAATTTATTCCAATGTCATTTGTGTGGCCGTGAGTTTTCGTGGCGTGACAGTCTGAACAGACATTTGAAAACTCACTCAGATATTTAAAATGAATCTGTGTTGACGGATAAATTTATCTAAATTATGAAACGAAGAATTTTGCCTGAAAAATACTCCTATTTGTGGTAAATGTCATTTTATCTGTTTATGTTGAAATATTTTCCCTGATTATAATAAAAGAGAAAAATGTCTTTACCAGAGTGCATTGTAATTTATGAGTTTAATACAAGACTGAATAACTGTTTTTTATATTTATCCATTGATTTATGAATGTAAATGTGTTGATATACATATATATATAGTTTTGTACATATGCTATATATTTCCATGTATAAGCCAAGAATCTCAAAAATTCTAGAGTTAAATTATGGGGGGATCAGGTTATATAAAAATCTACTGATTTTTGAAAAGAAATTAATATTCTTCTGCTAACCAAGGTTAAGAAATAAGTCACTAAATATAGATCTTTTTATTTCATTAGATGGGTTTCTTAAGTTTATGAAAGAAAATATTTTTAAATAAAATATGTTATTCATTTTATGAAAAGTGTTGTTTTCTTTACAAAATGTTTATATTGCTGGTTTGCAGTATCACCACCTCCAAAATATATGTATATATATATATATATATATATATATATATATATATATATATATAATTTTGGCCATTTATTATAAATCTTGGGAAATTTTCATCCGACTAAACAAAAGAATAAAAAAATACTTTCTTTAGATAGTATTGTTAGAATTAAGACTATCATTGTTGGCATGTATATTTTACTTTACAGTGATTTGATTGGAAAATATCCCTCCCATTTTTTACCACTGTTTGGCAAAATTTTGGGTCTCATTGTAATACATTTGAACATTGCAGACTTTTTTTTCTCTTGTGTACAGGTTTTGAATTTGGGGTAACATTTTGAAAGAAAACCACACTCTCATCTTATGTATCTCTTGCATTTCTGGCCTTTTTTTTTTTTCAACAAATTTAATTTTATTTAGTTTTCATTTAAACAGTTCCTCTGCGAGTTGAAGTTTTGATCAAATTTTAAATTTTATTAAGACATAAAAAATCATTGCAAATTTCATAGAAAATGTACTAAATAATGAATAGTAATTATCACATAAAAATTAGATACATGAATACTAAGCATAAATTTTAGCACGTCTATACTACTTTATGTCTGCTATAATAAAGAACAAAATCTTATTTTTAAGCCATGTAATAATATCTATTAGTATGCTATTGTGATTGTATACAAAATGGTGCTAAATTCAAATGAAAAAATTTAGAAGACTGATTAGGAAAGATGAAAAATAATCATAGAACATAGGGTTACAAACCACATTTAATTGGAGAAAATCCTCAAAATATTTATGAAGGGTGTAACATTCAGTAAACAAAAAGTGTCAATAAAAATTTAAAAAGTTTTTTTAATATAAAGCAGAGTTACAATATGACAGTGGATCACAGCTTCACATCAGAAATGAGTTAATAAAGTTTTAAAGAAATTGTTTGAGCACATCTTTCAACTCTTAGACTGTCAGTGGTGGCTGTGCTATGACTTTCGCAGCCATGACTTCAAACTTGTATAAAACTTTCGCATCTCATTTCTGACATTGAGCTGTGATGTTTTGCCTGTATTGTAATCCTGCTTTATGATAAATAAATCTTTTCTACAATTTTTTTTATCGCCTCTTTATGTTCCACTCTACATTGCACCCTTCATAACTATTTTTGCAATTTTCCCCAACTAAACGTATTTTGCAATCCCATGTTTCGGTAATTTTTCATTCTTTTGCTGCCTATCACTGTTTTGAATTTCTCTGTTGAATTTAGCAACACCCTGTATATATTTTAAAATTATACATGCAATCTTATTCTTTCGTCACATATATACCAAATAGATAGGGTACATATTAAAAATCAAAATCAGTTTAAATTTCACCATTAGCATAGATCAGTGGTCTTTATACTTTGTTGATTCATAGGACCCTTAAAACTTTAAGTTTTTTCAGGGAGCCTCAACCTATTCCTAGAAAAACATATCTAAAAATACTCATTAAAGTAGATCAGTGTTGTAGGTGCTTTATGCAAAGACAATTAAAGAAAAGTATTTTTATTAAAGTATTATAACAAAATTAATGTAATTTACTGATTAATAGCATTATCTTGTGATCCAGGTATCACATACTTTTGCCTTATGTTTAGACACTATAGTTTGCTTACATTTTTAAAACCTAACTGTTGAAGCGTAAATCATTTACAGCTATGTGAAAAACTTCTGGTTATTTTGCATGAATCAGCAAATAAAATTTGGGACCTGCAGTTATTAATAATTTCTTAATTAATCCTAGTCAGTTAGTGAGTGCTTTATATATATATATATATATATATATATATTAAATATTTATTTTGATTCTCATAACCCTCAGATATGTACTGTAGAAACCGGAATTTTGAAGAACACAATTTAATGATGTTTGGATAGATGTTTCTTGCTGTTTTAAATCATAAATTGACCATAGAATTTCAACCAACCACTTATATTACCAGGAGAATTAATTACTCAGAATTTTATTAATTTCTATGATCAGGAAATCAAATCATAAACTTTGCAGTATTAATATAGCCCATGTGGAGGAGAATTAAACATGTCAAAATGCATTCAAATTCTTTTGTTCAGTTGTGTAAGAAAACCTCATTCATTATCATTAAACTGTTAGTAGTTTTATTTACCTTATTAAGAAAGTCACATTGTATTCCAATGGGTTTTTTTTTTTAAACTTTTCTTGTAGGTTGTTTGTACAAAATCCATACTACTTTGTAAGTTTCTCATAAATTCTCTAAAAGTAAAATTAATATTTTATGAATATGTGTATGTTTGTTTTCAATGTGTAATATCTGCTTGATTTGAATGGTGGTGTAAATATTAATAAGATAAAAATTTTATTAGTATTTATTTTTAATAACTAAATATTTTATGTGGAACAATCAATTTGTTGTAATTTTGTCTTTAGTTCACCTTTTCATTATATCTCTTAGTTGAAAACAAGATTCAAAAGGATACATTTAGAAGTTGGAGAATATTACTAATTAATAATGTTTTATAACTGACAGCAATGAAATAACACAAAATAGCTATGTAATACAATTAAAATTCCAATATGCTGCAAAATTATTCAGTGGGACACTACACACCTTTATACTGGAGTATTAGTAAAAGTGTGCTTTAGTAGTAAACTTTTATATAGTAGTAAAAAAGGACCTCTGTAATACTCTACTCAAAATCAAATTTACCATTAGCTTGTTCTTATTTCCTATACTAGTAATATAAATATTTTTTTTCTACTTCCATACATAAAAAATGATTTCTTTTTATTTAATATACAAGTATTAAAATTTTTATTCATGTTTTCTAACTTTATTGTATAAAATAAAACTGCTTGAAATTAGCAATAAGTTGCTTCTTTTTTTTTTCTTCTTCTTAAATACAAATGTTAAAAAAAAAAACTGCCAAATTTCATTGTGTTTCATTGTACATATTTTTATAAACTATAATTTTAGTGATATCTTGAAGTCAAAATATCTCAAAAATTTTAGAAATATCTCAATCCATGTCTAGTGTTGTGTAAAACGCTTTAATAAATCTTTAATATATAGATAGATAGCAAAAATGTTACTATTTGAAAAAGTTATAAAAACTTTTATTGAATTAAAAGGAACTATTAAAACATACTAATTTTCCTTACATAACATACATTACAAAACATACTAATATGCTTTAAATTAGTTTTTGATGTACAGAAACAGCTACTATGTTTAAATTCATACTTTTAAAAAATTGAAAAGGTATATGTCCCTTTAAATATTATTCTATATTGTGATATATTTTTATGAGTTTCAGTTATTATATTGTTACTCCATTTCCTTCTTGACATTGTGTATGTATTTTATAAAATATAGTTGCTACATTATGTTATTACTTTAAAATATTTCATAAAATTCATAAAAAAAAGATTTTTTACACAAATTGTTAATTCTTGAATTACTTCATTAAATGTCTGTTATAAAACTGTATGAGATAAATATAAATCTTCAATTTCCTGTTTGTGTAACTAATAACCTGTAAAACTATATTTTATATTATATTTATTACTGTATTTTTGTCTTTTCATAAAATAAATTTTCTTTTAATTACAGGTGAAAATGCATATTTTTTAAATTCCCATTTCCAGTGTGATGTATGTGGTAAAATGTTCACTACAAAAAGAAGATATTTATTCCATAGGGAAACACATTCTGATGTCCGTACTCTTTTCTGTTGTAGTTATTGTGATAAATCATATACTCGTGCAGATAATTTGAATAATCATGTCAAGTTATGCCATAAGAAGTAGTTAAAGTTTTTTTTTAATGTGGGTTGTACAGATATTTATTTTACCAATATCAAATTTATATATAACAATATCATTCATGCTGATATTAATTTGTTACAGTTACGTCTTATTGCCTTATGATGTGTAATCTAATACAGTGGTGAGCAAACTTTTTTCGACTGCAATCCCTTTTGTAGAGAGAAAATTTTTGGCGACCCCTAGAGATAAATGTTCACAAATACGATGTATATTTCTTGCATTTCTTTCGTTTCAGCAAATAAAAAACATCAGCATATTTGACTCATATTAATTTTATTTATAATTTTAAGAAAATACTTTTTGTATAACACAAAAATCAGTAAATTGCCCTTTAATGAGATGTATGTGGCTGCAAGTTTCTATTTATCTCATCGATGTTTGGATGTATGTTGCTAATTGCAATTCGCATATCATCTTGAGGGTTTAAACGCAAGCGGTATTTAGTTTTTATTGACATTAGTTTGCTAAATCCAGTTTCACATAAATACATTGATGCAAATTGTATTAACACTCTGATGGCATTCTTGCATTAAACGGGATATTGTTTTTCCGCGGATAGCCAAACTTTTTGGCAAGGCTGAGTCTTAAATTGATTTCGAAGAGTATAATCACTATCAATTGCTCTTTCTCACTAATTTGAAGAGTTGAACTGCTTATGTCAAAGGAAAATGGATCACGAATCCAACCAAGATCGTTTTCAGGAAAATCCTCGAATCTTCTCGAAAAATTTTTCTTTAACTTTTCAGTGACGGCACTTCACTCTTTATATGTACACTGTATGGTATGCAGCATGCAGGGATAATGCATTTCATAAAAATTTAGCGACCCCCAAAAAATTTCTGGCAACCCCCACAGGGGTCGCGACCCATAGTTTGCGCACCACTGATCTAATAGATTAAGAATCTTATTATTGTTCTTTCTTTGGTTGGTAGTAGTCAAACTACACAAGTAATTATAATTGAAAATTATTTTATAGAATGGTATTAATTCAGTTGCATGGTTAAAAAATTATTTGTCATAGTAAGTGTTTTGAGTCTGTTGTGTGTTTTTAGCCTTATAAAATCTTTTAGGAAAACTTTTTTTTTTTTAACTAAAATTTTCAGTTTTCTATCATTTATATGCATAAAAAGGATTTGTTAAATACAAGTCATACATTTGTAATTTTTTTTAAACAAGCATTTTTGTACAGAGAGTGCATCCTGTTAATAAACTATGCAGTTTGTATGTGTGTGTGTAAAATTAAATTTAGTAATACTTTCATGAAATTCGGTGATTAAGGTATAAAAGGTGGCTAAATGTATCTTAAATGTAAGATTTGTTTTAAAGATTAAAGTCTAAAAAATGGTCATCTTTATTTCTGTTGGTGTTCACACTAATTTCACATAGAGTAGCACATTTTGTTTGAGAAGTGCACATTGTTATACTGGTCTTTTTTCTTTTCATTTGTACAATATTTTATTTTTATAGATCATAAAAACTAGGTAATTTTTGTGTCTCATGTGTTAGTTATTTTTGAACTAAAAAATGAATGACTTAATTTATTATTAACAACATAACAGTATATTAGCAATACAATAGGGATATTTACATATTTGAATATTTTAATTACATAAGTTTACTTTACTTGCTATCTAACTGTATTCATTCCAGTTTTTTTTTTATTTTATTTTATTTTTTTTTTTTTTTGTGAGTGTGTGTGTGTGTGTCTTGCTAAGGAATCTATTATAAGAGTAAAATCAAATGTACTCGTAAACACTCTGAACTTTTCTATTATTCCATTGTTTTCAGGTTAAATAAATCTTTTCCTGTAGTAAGATTTTTTAAAATTGATTAAGATTATAGATTTATTTTACTTTTCAGCCTAATATTTATAGAAACTTTTGTGTTAGCATGTTTGTGTATTTTCACTGTATATATGTGTCAAGCAAAAAGTCTATTCCAAATTATGCTTTTTAGTGAAGAAAAATCCTCTTAGTTAAATGCATTTTTAAGTTACCTTAATATAGAAATATTACTTGCTAGGGATATACAATTTTATTAATAATTCATCCTCTTTCAAACGTCTTGATTATGACTTTTATATTTAAAAGGTTAGGCTGCTAAAGAAAATGGAACATCATGATTATTATGTGGAATAAGAGAAGATGAATTAAGTTCTGGTTATTACAGAAAGTAGTATTTAATATCCCATGACAATCTAGAAGTAATTAAGTGCTAACAGTAAAAGGAAATGCAACCAAAAGAAGAAGCCTTTTTGTTTTAAGCACCTCAAAACAACATTCTGAAATGCTTTTAATATTTTTTATCATCTTTCTTAATTTTTCTTTCAATTCATTTGTTACCTAAATTACATTTTCAAAGTCATTGAGTTAAATAATTTTGTACATTCTCTTAATTTTCTTTAATGATTTACAGTATATTAGAGTTCATATAAAACTGTATGGTGTTTTTTAATGTTTAGTATACTAAATGTTTAATGCTTTAATACTCTTATGTATCCCATTTTTACTACACATCTGTATTGAAAACAAAATATCACTTGCATTTCCACAATTAAAATTATGATTTCATTATCCAATAGGAATAAAATTATTTATAAAGGAATATTTAAAAAATTTTCTTTCTAGCATTTCATGGGTAAGCTGAAACTATGGAGTTGAAAGCTCTTTACTTGCATATGTTGAGTGAAAGAGCTTAAGCTTAAATATGTATTAATAGAACAACTTTATTTTTTATCCTTATCCCTTAAGTTTAAAAAATACTTATATAAAGTGTTATGTTTATTCTTATTTGAATAGAAACTTGAAGGATAAAGATAATTATAATATTTTTAGTAAGTTATAGAATTATTTCTTAAAAATATTTTAATATTCTAAAACATTATAAGAAATGTATTTTTAAACTTGTTCTATCTAAATTTCCTGAAGCCTCCAGCTATTTCCTGAATATCATCAGTAATTTGAAAAATATTATTTCACAAGATTTTTAGTTGTTTAGGTGCATTATATAGTTATCAGATACCATGATTCAGTTTTTAGAAATTCTTTGCATTTTATATTTACTAAAAAAACTGAATTTTTCTTTTAAATTTAGGAAATTGCTTGTTATTTGTTTATATTGTAATGTATACATATATTATATGTGTGTGTGTCTATATATATTCACATGAGTGCATCTATGTATATATGTAATGCATGTATGCATATTTAGTAGTTTATTTATAAAGTTAATAATATAACTAATATCCATTGTTTAAAACTGATGATGAAAGTTAATTAAATTTTTTCTTTGCATTTACTAAAATATTTATTTTTTTGTAAACCCAAGCTCTTAACATAACAAATTTAGTACTTCTCATTTAATATATTTATTATACAAATAAAGTGATAATTAAGGTCATGTCTATTTGTTCATCATGCAAAATGTATTCATCATATTGAAATTTAGTTTTTTCATTTCATAATAGTTCTTTGATCCATTTAGACTAGCTCTAGTTTCAAATTGTTTATTACTTTCTTATATAATTAATATTTCCAGGCTGACAATTTTTTAGAAATATTTTGAAAATTATGCCAAGGTATGCAATGCTCAGCTTGTAATCTATTTAAATAAAATAACTTGGTTCATTTTTGTCTGTATCATGCAGAAATTACTCAGTTATTGTTTTTTTTTTTTTTTTTTTGTAAAAGGTGTATGGTATATGATAGGTCTAGGATATCCTTATTTTATGCTTAAGGTTAAGCAAATTTTCCTGTTTTTTCTGCACATATACCATCATAGGTATTTCTGATCCTGACTCATTCCTACAAATGAGTTTACAATCTTAATTTACATTTCGTCTTAAAGTTCAGAAAAACATTTTTAAAAATTTGTAAATCATATCACAGATATTTTCTATTTCTAAGAAGTAATTATTCTTGGCTTGCAAACAAAAATTCTTTTTATATTTAACTGGAAATAAAAAATACTCTGTTCTTAAATTGATATTCATAATTTATCTGAAATTAAAATAGCCTGCAAAAGATTGTAAGATGTAACATCACTGGTTGTGCATTATACTATGCTTTTCATTTTGATTGTGGTCGTAATTTCTCTGAAAATGAATTAAGCCCAAAATGTAAAATCATTCTGAATAAATTTGTTTAACATTATAAGTAAATTATTGAAAAAATTTCTTAATTTTCATAATATTTTCAGTAAAATAATAATGCATCTTTGAAGATGAAATGTGGTAAAAATAGTAAGAAATTTTTTTATGTCACTTCATTTCCTTTGATGACTATTCTACACAGCAATATAAATTTTAAATTTATTTACCTTGTGTTTCCTACTAAATGAATTATGATAGATTTGCAATATAATCTAAAAACTAATATAAGTTTTAAAAGAAATATATCCTTCATTTGGAAGTCTCAGTTAAACAGAGTAAAAACTGGGCATGCTTTTCTTAGTTGACTTATAAAGTTAATTTCAATATTATTTTTAGTTATGATTTCATGCCTGTATAAGAATTCTGTATTAGGTATTATATACAGTGAGAAAAAAATTTCTTGATTATTTTGTTTTGTTTTCTTGATTATTCAATTTGTGTACTGCCATAAATTTGAAGACATTGAAATCCAATCTTAAATATTGTGTGACTGAACTATCATTTAAATATACTTCCAAAAAGAAAATACAAATTTTCACAGCTTTTTTGTAAGCTATTTTAGGAATGTTGTTGATTAATATGTATACTTATATACTAAAGTTTAATTATTATTTTAAATAATTGTGTTCTATGAAATATTCAATTCACTTTACTTATTTAATTACAGAATTTCATAAAATGTGTGAAAAGTTTGTTGAAACAGGGGAAAATTTTCAGTGCCATATATGTGGGAAAAAACTCTCAAGAAAACAAAGATTGAAAAAACATTTAGAAGGACATTCTGGAATAAGAGAGCTTTTTAAATGTCAAATTTGTGGGCGAGAATTCACTTGGAGAGAGAGTTATAATCAACATATGAAGGTCAAACACCTTAGTCAAACTGTATGGTTTGAGGGACTGCAGTAATTTGCAATCTGTAATTTTTACCTTGAAATAAAATATTGTTTTGATTCTTCTAAAAAAATTTAAATTAATATAAATATATCTTGTTTTTATATTAAGAATTATTATTATTTTTCTTTTTTTAAGTATAAATTATTTTAAAGATTTTGTTTTATACTAAATTTGCTGCTGCTCCAGTTTCAGAAGTGGAAGCATCTAGATAACTGCTTTATACAAAAAATTTTGCCTATAGAATATTGATTTAAATACTAGGTTTGAAATCTATTTATGTTGATAAAATCTAACTATACCTTTTTTTTCTTTTGTCCCTTTTTTAACTGTGGTACTTTTAACTTATCATAAATTGTTTTAGATTTTTGTTTTGTATACATTTATAATAATTGATAAATAGCTTTTTATTAATTGTAATTAAATTTATATTTGTTGTCAACCAGTGGCATGCGGTAGGGGTTCATGCAGGGTGTGCAGAGAGCAACAACAACAATAATAATAAAACCATAAAAATGCACATTAAACACTTCCTTAATGTTTATTATTCATTTGACACAAAATCCATACGTCTATCCGTATTACTAATAAAATAACGAAAAGCTTATATTTCTGCGAAAAACTTACATTTTCAGCAAACGTAGCACCATACAGTGCCCGCCGCTGCAGTGCCTCATCAGGATGCTCATTGGTGCAGACAAACCGAAAGTCTAGTCCACATGCAAAGGATTTCACTGCACGCTGGCGCAATAGACCAAACTGTTTCTCGTTCGGTCAGTGGATTAAATTATATTTATTAATTGTTTTTAACATTTGGAAATCATATATTCTGCGAAAAACATCTTCACAATTTTTAAAAACAAAACCAGGGATATGGTGTTACAGATATAACTTACATACTTTCTGTAAAACACAATGAGTGGTAAAATTTGGACTGTTCTGTTAGAATTCCTTTCTTTTTTGTCTAACAAAACAAAATTGTTTTTCAGCGAATTATTTCTATAAATATAATACATCACCAAAATTACTTTACCACACTAAAACATTTCCCTTTATATTGATGAAATACTTCTTTTATATTTCCATGAAAACAAAATCTTACAATATATAAATTTAAACTTTAACCATCTGCATAATCGTATGACCAGTTAATCAGTTAAAAAACCAAAAGCGCTTCAGCACGTAAGTCCCCACTCTAATACAACGCTTAATAAACTGTACCTTCAGATGATTCTGAATGCCAAGTTCAGGAAAAATAGCTGCATGCCTCAGTGCTATAGTATGCAGTTCTTCTCCAGTAGCCCATACATATAAAGCGTGATATTCTATTAGTGCACAGTGCTTACACATAAAAATTTCTTATGTTTGTTTGCTTTTCAACACGCTACGTGGTGCAGCACCTAGTACCGCACGCACTGCGGGAATACAAGCAAGCAAATCAACATAATATTTGAATATATTATTAATAATATTTATTATATACCATATAAAGATAGGTAGATATAAGTGCAGAAAATTATTGTGTCTCATAATTTTGCCAGGGTGTGCACTGCACACCCTGCACATATGGACCGCATGCCACTGTTGTCAACTTTGCTTGTATTATCTTACTACATATTTCTTCTATAATGCTTCCCTCTTAAAGTCTAAATACAGGTGACTAATATTCTATGTTCATGCAACATTGACTGAGTAAATAAAGTTTTTCTCTCAATGCATATGTTACAAGTCTTATTGACTCTTCAAATGTTATAATTTAAAATGATACGAGAAGCAATTATTAGCTCTCTACATAAAATAAGTATCCATAATTTAAGAAGTATGCAAAGTGAGTATATCAAAAGTCAGTGTACACTTAATAAAGATTGACATTTAATTAAAGATCTTTTACTGCAAAATAACTACACACAGCTGTGTTTTCTTAAGTAATTATAAGCTACTAATACAAGTTATATAGTATTTATACTTAAAAGTGTGATTCAACAGCAGGTAACTGAATAGAAATCAGTGTTGCTAAAAGTAAAATTATTGTAGATATTTAGAAAAGGGAGAAGTCTGTTACAGCCATTGCTAAAACTGTTCACAGAAGGCATTCATCAATGCTAATTGAGATCATGAACTACAAATCCACTGGACTTTTAACATAAAAATGGAAATCTGGCTGCCTGCCTGCACTTTTGCCTTGTGAATCTGCTTTGTAATCCATTTAGTAAAAAATCTAAGACTATCAGTTTCAAAAGTAGTTTGTTATTAGTATGGTGGTAAGACTCATTTTGACCTCTGAGCATTATTGGGAGTTGATTACAGGTCATTTTGATTCCTTTTGTAAAATGCTGCAAAGAAGCAGATGCAAATTTTTTTTATCTTGCTTCATTTCATTCATTCATTTACTTTACAGAAATAGTTTATTTTAGATATGTATTTTCCCTTTTGTTTCTTTTGTTAGTTCAGATTACTCGCTGCAGTTGGTAACAGTTAGGGCTACTGTTTTCTCTGTTGTTCCAAATCAATATTTCATTACATATGAACTCTGTCTTCAATTTAGCCGAATGATGGCCGATTGGTTAGGGTGCTACCTTCGGTACCAGAGTTCGTGGGTTCGAATCCCACTATGGCATAGATGTTCGCAGCCATTCGGAATCGACTTTAAGCTGTAGGTCCCGGTCTCATTAGCCCTCGTGTTGCAAAACGTAGACCGTAGCACTCCAAACCAAACCAAACCTGTCTTCAATTTAAAAATTAGTTAATTTTTGTATCTTCTTCATTAATTCATAATATGTGTGTGTAGTTTGGAGTATTAAATAAAATTTAAACAAAATGCTTTATGTATTCCATTCAGCTATACTTATAAGGAAATAATGAACATTTTACTGAAGAGAAATATCAGAGCAAGTATCACAAAGCTTTGTGTAAGGGAAAATTTTCCCTTTCAGCATGACATTAATTTCAAGCTCAAGGCATATATATTTAGGCTATGACTGTGGTAATATGTGCCAAAATAGCTCCGTATACTACACCTAGTGTCCAGATCTTAATAGAGTGTTTGGGGCGTTTACTTAAAGATTCAGGAATCACAAATATCATCCATAGAAATGCTCATGAATGTTATATTACATAAAAAAAATAACCACGCGACAGCTAAGGTATTTGAGTCCATAAAAAATAGGTTGATGAAAGATACCCTACGAGGTATTAACTTTAAGTTACACTCAATTATCTAAAACACTTTTGCTGGTGTACACATACTTTTGGTGCAGCATATTTGTTTCATTTATAAGTTAGGAACATTTGTGTAGTTTGATGCAACAGTCAGATGATTGTTTCTTCTACCATTACAATTTTAGGAATGGATAAAAATTATATTGATTCAGAAAGACTTCATTTACTTAGTTATCATTGTATGAACTTGGAAAATCAGTCACTTGTATGCAGATTTTCAGAGGTAATGCTCTGCTCATCATCATCTTAGACACCTTGATGAGCTAAGAGAAATTGAGTGCCAAATATTTTTATGTAATATATTATGGAAGTTATGCATTTATAGTATTCGAGTGATCCAATATTTTAAATTTATGTCTTGTAATTTCGTTATAATATTTTTATTTTATAAATACATAAATTTTGATTTTAAGCTAATGAACATCTGTATATTTTTAACCATTCAGTTCTGTACACAAATTAAAATTTAATTTAATTTAGTAAATATGGCTAGATATTTTATGCAAGTCTTAAGTGTTGTGTAAAATTATACATAACCAAATATAATTAAAAGAAATTTCAACAAAAAATTAAAATATGAAAAATCTCTAATAAAAAATATAACATAACAAAGATGTTTAATCATATCTTTGAAGTTTCTTGTAAAATTTGTTAAAGCTGTTGTTCACAGCAATTTAGGGATACTCTGATTAGTCAACTGTTAACAACACTTCAACTTTGAAAGCATATGTAATCAAAATTTTTCATTATTAAAGTTTAAAAAAGCAGAATATCTAGACATATAAAAAATAAGCAGAATATCTATAAAAGAAAATATTAATTAGTCTGTTTAATAAGATTTTTTAAAAGAAAAGTCTGAAATATTTTTTTAAATATGCAAATTAAAATTTTCATGAGAAGCTTCATTTAATTTACTGATGGTTTGGTTTGGAGTACTACGGTCTACAATTTTGAAACGTGAGCTAATGCTTAAAGCTGATTCCAAACAGCTACAAACTCCGGTACTGACGATCAGCACTCTAACCATTCAGCCATTGTTTAATTTTAATTTATTCAAGAGTAAAAAATTTATAAATAATAAAGAAAGTATGAAGATATTTAAAAGTTATAATTTAAGTTGTCTTTCTCAACATATATTTAATTCATATTTTAATTATATATATTTGTTTATGAAAGTAAAAAATATTTAAAAGCGAATAATATTTTATAAGTTCTCCACAATATACTCTGTGTTTCACTATTCATAATTGCTTTCATTCAGCACTCATTTTCAACAACATGTAGTATGAAGTTATAAATTGTCAATACACTTTTTAATACACTGCTCAAATTAATTAAAGGATATTGTAAGTCACATAAATATTAGTATAAGCAATTTTATTCCCCAGAAAATTAAAGAAGATAGTCTTAAATGCAAATTATTCTCATTTTCAAACTTTTATTATGCAAATTGAGTTTGATGTCAAATATGATGCTGTAGTGATAGCAAAGGGAATTTGACTTTCAAGGCAAAGCAAAAAAGATTGATTGACATTCAGCATGAGCATTTTTTTCCCATGAATATAATGCCTAAATGAAGTTATATAACAAATTCAGATGCTTGGAGAGCTATTGATCAGGTAGAGGGAGTTCAAATACAGTCCAAAAAAGCAGAAGTTCCACAAAGTGGGATTTTCAGGATCTATAACCACTTTTGAGAAATGCAGAACAAAGATCAATGCAAGGTCATAGATGTGCAACAACACCCAATGGAGATCTATATTGAATGCTAACAGCTTGGAGACACCTAAACGTAAATGTGACTCATCTTTAACAACACCTGTACTCAACTTCTGGTACCACAATTTTGACTCAAATTGTCTGAAACTAGCTCCATGCTGTAGGTATGTATGCTGACTTACCAATAGTATATGTTAAGAACTAAGCAGCATCAATCCTACAGGGATATGGAGGGAATGTGGCAATAGAAGCAATCTTGCATTCATGTGCAAAAGTTTTCAGATTCAGCTGTGGGGAAATGATGGTTTATGTAGACTTCTCCATTCATGGATATACTGATATCCAAATCATTTGAAATGGGACCTCTGACTTGTTGCCATTGAGATCCTCAGATCTAGGGAAGTCCCTTGCACTGCAGCATTGGGAGATAACTTCCTGTTAATGTAAAACAAATACAGACAACTTTGTGCTGAATTGGTGAAGGATTTCCTTTTCAAGGAAGGAATCAGGTGAATGCAATGACCAGTGTGTGTTCTCTGGATATGATTCCAATAGAATATTTTGAGGGCATGCTAGATAGTGGTTGCCAGCTACCCCCTTTAAACACTCCACAAACTGTAAAGAGCTCTTATGGAGGAGTGGAATAAAATATTTCAACTCTTCATTAATAGCTTCATTGATTCAATGCCTCAGGGATGTTCAACATTGCTGGCCATCTGTGAAACAATTTTCCCTACTAAAAGTTATTTTCTTTAACAGGAACACATTTTATTATTTGTCTTTTTTCATATGCACATTTTTCCCCTTTAACATTCAAATGTTCATTGAAATGCATTTTTTCCATGAAACATGTTAATTTTTTTCTTGTATAATCTATTAGCCCTCGTGTGCAAAACAGTAGACCGTAGCGCTCCAAACCAAACCAAACCAAATCTTGTATAATCTACCTTTTCTTTTGATCATGTATCAATTGTTTAAACAATTCCCGAGCTGCAAGATCCATTCTCAACTTCAATATTCTTTAAATGTTTTGTGCAGTGTATCATCTTTTTAAATTAAATTATTTTTTATAATGGATTTCAAATTGCAGAAGTTAACATTCAGTTAATGTCAACTATGTACTTAGCGATTAAGATGCTCATGATAAATTTTGGAGCCCAAAGTAACCTCTTACTCCAATGTTATGAGCATTATCAGGAAATACTCTATTTCAAATTGTTAGGTGGTTACCGAGTTGCTTTAAAAATTTTAATATATAAATAACAATGTTTCTCTATTCATGACTGTTTGAAACAATTACTTATTTTCGACAAAATTACATTTAGACCGATTGTTATATTACCTAGTTGCTTTAGAAATTGTAATTTTCTCTTTAACTTGGAAATGATACATTTGAGGTGAATTTGAGATGTTATTTATGTATCGGTATAAAGTTTTTCATTTCCTTTTTTCATAGTCTTAAAAAAATTCAGCCATTTTACTGATATAAAATTAAAATAGTATTTTATGAGCAAAATGTTGTAAAACTATACCTGTAATCTAAATTAAGAACTGAAGTTTTCATTTTGTCTAAGTTCCTTTTTGTTTTATTCATAAATAATAATTTTATGAGATTTACTTGAATTTTTGAAGTTAATGCATTTGTTATCTGTTACTGTTATGTTTTAACATTTGCTAACTTGTTACAGAAATAGTCAAGAAATTGAGCAAGTCAAATATGTTAGAAAAGTTCCAGTGTGACATTTGTGGAAAATATCTCTCTAGTAAACAAAGGGTAAAGAAACATACTGAAAGACATTTAGGATTGAATCAAATATATAAATGCAATCTTTGTGGGCGTGAATTTAATTGGAAAGAAAGTATAAACTATCACATGAAATTGAAACATAAATGTTCTTAGAGTTGTCTATAACTTGTTCTTTATTCTGTTTAAGTAATTATATCTATTGTATTTGTTAAAGAGTATTAATTTTCATTTAAAGTGCATTTAATCTTCTGTCTTTGTTATTATACTATAATTTTTTAAATCTTTTTTTCTTTTACTTCTTGTACATGTAGTTAAAGAAACATTGTAATCACAACAAATTTCAGTGGAAATAGAATTCAGATTTCCTTTTGACCATCATCTAATTCATTTTCACAAGTTTCTACATGACCTCTGTACGTATATACAGGACTGGGACTATACTCTGTGTAACTCTATAGGTACTCCAAGGTCACTGATTTTTCCCCGATGACCATGAGTAACTATGGTAATGACAGTTGGGGAATGACTTTACTCTTTTTTCCCACTATGTTAGGGGGTGTCATGCATCGTAAGGGCTCTCGGTGCATGATAAAAGTATTTTTATTTATAATACTCTTTGAAAAACAACACTTAATACTTTACACACAAAAATTTATGAGTAATTTGAACTGTTCTTTTGGAAATACGTCAGGCATCAGCAGTTGCTTGTTGAGTCTGAGAAAATAATTCCAAAACTGTAGCATCCGGATTGGATTCAACAAGACCTTTCAAGTAGCGGTATACGTTAAATACCAGTATTTTGGACTGTTTTCTAAGTTCAAAACTAGCCACTACAGGAAATGTTTTACGAAGTAAAAGTATATAAATATAAAGCAAAATTTAAATAAAATAGTGAATAAAAAGATAAAAAATGACAGGGTAATATCAGATAAGAGCAAAATAATTATATATGAGAAGAGAGAAAAGCAAGTTGTCTAAACGGAATCAAATCCTCAACTGAAGTGCTGAAAATAAATGTGAATGCACCTCCTTCTTCGTCGCTACCATAGTAACCGATGACTAGGGAAACGAGAAAGTGTGACCTTGAAGCACCAATAGATTTTACAAGCACTATAGTATGTGTGCACTGTGTCCATACACATAAGCAGCCAATGAAATAAATAACATAAGCTAACTGAAGATTTTTTAAAAATAGAATAAAAGGATTTTAGTCCAAAATTTAGTGAGGAAATCTATTTCTTTTTCTGTGATTTTTCATATCTGAGACTTTTTGTTGTTATAAAAGTGGGTTAGCAGTTTGTGAATACTTCTTTGCAATTTTATTTTATTTTATTTTATTTTTCATTAGTTTACATTATAATAAGTCATTTTAAAAAGAATTATGTCATAAAATAATTTCAGAAAAGCCAGCTAAAAAATCCAAACAGATTTGTAATAAGAGGTAAAGTGAAAGTTATTATGTATAATTTTGATACCAAATTGTACTGCCACTCTGTCTATTAATATAATATTATTAGCAATTGAAAAGAAATTATGTAAAAATTCAGGATTATCAGATATTAATGAACGGACAAAGAGCAATGCATTTTATAGGTACATTGTTACTTTTTTTTTTGACAGAATATACATTTTAATAAACTTACTAAATATATGATAATTGAAAACTTTTTTGTCCATAGTTGATGATGTAGAACAATCATATAAACATAATACTAAGCTTCTGAGGTATGAATGTACTGAGGATCTTTTTTGGTAGGGGCAGCCAATTATCTTGCACACAAGGAGATAATAGCCCAGAACCGGCCGTATACACACACACACACACATATATCTGTGTGTGTGTGTGTGTTACTGTGAATCTCCAAAAATGTAGAATGTTGACTTGCACCAGTGAAATTCAACAAATACAAAATGCATTGGTAAAAGTCCAAATATTTCATTACTACATTGTACCTTCAACAATTATTAGTGTGCTTCAACAAGCATAAATATGCTCTGTGGGAGGTTGAAAAAAAATGCTTTAGAACAATATTGTTTGTTAGTTTTATGCAAAATTTGGTTGCATAAAAAAAAATCTAATAACCTTATTTATAATGAATAAATACTGAAGTAAACCATATTTTCTTTTATTTATTTATTTATTTTTTGTTATATGCCTTAATTGTGAGTAAACAAGATGACAGTAAGTTTATTTTTCAGAAGAAAGACAAATGTTTTTATTTTACTCCAAAATACATTCTAAAATGATTTCTGCTAAAATTATGTGTAATGCACCTTTGAATTGCAGATGATTAAAATGTTTAAAAGATGACTGATAAAGAGAGGTTAATTGTACCATTAAAACCGGGAGAAACTAATGTGCAATTATTTTACCTATGATGAATTGTTCTGTATACCATTAAAACTTACACAAGAATAGACTGCAGAGGAGGACACGTATGCATAAAGGCTTGCAAGTTAAATATAAAAATATTACATATTAAGTTGTAACGTTGTATTTAAATTTATTTAAACAGTGTAATAAAACCTAGTGCACTTAAATAAAGGCATTGTTGTGAAACCAATGGTTACTTCTGAATTACATTCAGATCTAATAGACCTCCTGTTGCACAGAAATGATGTACATGGTTTCCACGCACCTAGAAAATCATGGATATAGACAATGTATTAATTTTTTCATGGAAAGTCTTGATTTTTCAAGTAAAATGAGTAAAAATCATGGAAAGTCATGGATCCACTAAACTACCGATTAAAAAAAATGCATTGAATTGTTTAATTCTATTTTTACTTGTCATTTGGCTGAAGTTACTCAGTTGGTATTTATGTATTATCCTATTAACCATATTGCCAAGTAAAATTCGTTCACCAAGGAAACTCAAAGCAAGAAAGCTTAATGGGTGGGTAAATGTATATTATTCTGGTTTTTTCTTAAATTGTAGATTAAAATTTTATTAATATAATAATAATTATTTTTTAATAAAAATTAGTTAAGATTTTTGCACAAAATATAAGTTTATCTCTAGGGATATTGTATATAAACATTATAGGGTTATATTTGGCTATTATTCATGGTCACCTAGATAATACCAAAGTACCCTGAATTCAAATTGGAAACATTTTGATTGAAAAATTGCTACATGATTAAACTTAGGTATGTAGATACAACAATTTATTTTTATGTATATGAGTTTATTAACACTTATAAAGTAAGTTTAAAGTTTTTTTTATGATAAAATTCCTGTAATTTCTCTAAAAGCATATATTTTATTTGTATGTACATCAAAAGTTTTATTCATATATACTAACAAAAGCTTTTTAAAGTCATGGAAAATGATCTGCTAAATCAGGGAAAGTCATGGATTTGAAAAATTTTGTTTTCGCAGATATCCTGGATGTATGTAAATTATAATGGTGTATCAAGATCTTTTAACTAAGTTTGGTCTTTGAAAACAAAGACATCTGAAGAAATAACATATCACCTTCTTTAAACATTTTTAACATTTGATACTTCATTTATACTGTATTCAGATAATGGTGGCTAATTCAGTAATCAGGTCATATCCAAACTATGGGCTATATGGAAAGAAGATAATTCATGGAAAAACTCTAGTCAAACATAAGACTTGGTTGAAAGGGCCAATCACGATATACAGAATATGTTAACTGCTTGGATAAAGGATATTCTAGATAAGGTCAAAGTAAATTTTGAGCTTATTTGAATAATGCTTTTCTGGAGGCTTCTTTCTTTAAATTTTTATACTTTTACTAATCCTTACAAGACTAATTTTGAAAGATTTTTGTTAATATTATTTATTATCGAGTTCGACTTGTACAAAAGCTTATAACTATACATTGAGTTATAACAAGATTTCTTTTATAATTTTATGTGTATAATTTTTTAATAAAGTAATCCTAGAATGGTTTGTTGAAATGATCTGACAGATAAAAGTATAATAGATTACAAAATAGTATAAATTTTCTTATGCTCAAATTAAATTGAAAATTTTGGTCTTAAAGTGAAAATATTGGTTTTAGGCTTTACAATTATTAATCTTGTGAAATATTTTGAAGTTTTAATTTGAATTTTTAGTTTAATTTGCTTAATAAATGCTGAGTAGTATTACGTGTTGTATTATATTCTTTTTACTTAAGTTACAGATGCAACTGATTTTTGTCTTGTAGTGAAAGGCTTTTTATAATTAATCTTTTTTTGTATATAATTTAATTCAAATACCATTTCTGTCTCAGAAATTTACTGATATATTATTACAATTTGTGTTATATAGACATCTATCTGCTTTAATAAACCTTGGAATTAATTGTTTTTTTATTCATTAAATTTTATTTTGATTTACAAAAAGCTAAATATGTCTTTATTTCAAAAATCTAGTTATAGTTGAATTTCGTACTTGAAATTTTATACTTATTGCTCCTTTTAATTTTGCTGGTTATATAAAAAAAAAACTAGTTAGAAATTTTATTTCATAAAAATATTAATGACTTCAAATATTATATACATATTTTTTTGTTGTTTACAGGGATAATTTTGTAAAATTTTATGGGAGTTAAATTTGTATATGAATATATTTGATTATCCTTTTACATAAGTTATATATATATATGTGTGTGTTTAATAAATAAAAAAGATTCCTATGCCCAATTATGAAAACAAAGTAAAATTTCACATAATTTTTGAAATGCTTAAATTTTTTTTATATATTTGTATACTCCAATAATTTATCATTTTAATTTTACTGTAAATCTAAAAAACTTTTTCAATGCTTTAAAATTTTCCCACATTTATTTTAAATGTTGCAGAAATTTTCAAGAACATTTTCCAGTCTAATTCACTTGAAAGATTCCAGTGTGATATTTGTGGAAAATATCTTTCTAGTAAACAGAGAGTTAAAATGCATATGGAAAGACATTTAGGAGTGAAAGAAGTATATAAGTGTCACATCTGTGGGCGAACATTTACTTGGAAAGACAGCATAAACTTGCATATGAAAAAGAAGCATAACAAGATATAAAGTTCACCAGTCTTGTGTTTCATACCAATTTTCTATATTTATTGTGTAAATTAGGATTTTATGTTATTGTCTCCCTATAAAAGTACTAAAAAGGCTTAATTTGCATTTTAAAATTGTTTCATTTGTTGTATGTACAGGTGAGAATTTCAGTGCTAGTATTTATCAGTTACATATTTGTTGTCTTTTTTTTTAATAAATAGTATAAAGAATATGTGATATATGTACTGAAAATAATGATTTCTTAATTAAAAATCAAAGTATTAAAACTTTTTGTAGTTTCATTTTCTACAATCACAACATTCTTTATTTACATTTCTTAAATTATTATTCATGGTCATGTCAATTTCATTTTCAAATCAGCAATTCAAACTTATATTTATCCAGTTTAAGTTCATTAGATTTATTCCATTCTTCTAAAAATGAATTTTGAAAAAATATGTGTACCAATAAATATTATGCAGAGTTAAATAACAGATATGTAATTCTATACATTTAAACATTTATCTCTTTTACCTTTAAAAAATGACTATCTTTTTAGTTATGTTTTGCAAATCTTTTATGTAATTTTTAAGTACTAAATTTTATTCATTCTTAAGATTTAAGATTTTATTAAGAAGGAAATTAAATATTCTGTAACAGAGAGCAGTTACAAATAATTGTCAAAGAAAAGCTTGAAAATATCAAAAACCTTTCTAAAAATTGCTTTAAAATTCATTTGCAGTGCTTATCTTTGTAAAGACATTTTGAATTATGTATTTAAACCATTACTTTGTTAGCATGCATTGAATCTATTTTAAAATGTAACTAATATATTAGTGTATTTTTAAATTAGAAAATATTATCTTAATAAAAGATGCTTAATATATATTAATTTTTTTTCTTAAACTTTACATTAATGTTATTTATGTTTTATGTGGATGGAATTTATTTTAGTTTCTTTTACAAATTAGAACTACAGTGTTTCGTTTTAATAAACTTAAATGTCTAAAATGTTTTATTCTGGTTTTTCTAAGACAATTGCTGTTAACTGACTTATTACATTAAATTAACCTTAAAAATTATATTTATTCCTTTAGACAATTTACAAAATATAACTTAATCACATCATACTGCTTAAAAGCTGCATGATGTCAAGTATTGTTTTATTTCCAAAAATTTTTTAGTCTGTTGTATTATATATTATATTATGTCTAAGTTTTAAATATAAAAGATCATTTATCTTCTGTTACTGAAGAATATTGCATTATCGTTTACTCAGTAATACATCTTGGGGTTTAACTAGTGATACATTTTAGTTTTGTAAATAAAGATGTGTATAACTTATAATTGCGTAAAAAAAAGCAATGAAATTTTATTCTGTGTCAACTATATTAACACAGGTATGTTAAAAAAAATTTCAGCAGTAAAATTTCAAATTTAATTTTAATGTTTTGAATCTTAGTCAGATAGCCATATTTTTTTCTTTCTCTCTTTACTAAAAAATACTTTCATTAATTACAAGGTTTATAGTTGCATTTGAATGTTCTTGTTTTTGTTACCGTGCAATGGACCGCCTACCCTGAAACATATAAGGTGTCCATAATATCACACTGAAAAATTGTCTCAATTTTGATCATCATCAGGTTTTTTTTTTTTTTTGTTTTTTTTTGTTCTGTACCACTCTTCCATCTATCAACCTCCCAGCAATAGAACATCTAGATTGACAGATTTATTTTGAAGTTTGTTGGGTGTGTAGGGTAAGGTTTTAGTCTGCCTGCCATGCTCAAACTAATCATCCCTGGTTCCAGCCCTGTACTCTGACTGCTTGGCTATCTCAGATCCATGCTTACAATAAATAATCCATTGTCTCTGCAAGATCCTTCACCTACAAAGGAGGGAGGTCCCACATGTCACTTCACAAAAAGGTAACTAGTGACTTAAGTCTATAGAGGAACAGTGTGGAAATTCACACTGCACACCAGATGTTTGCACCTTGCTGAATCATGCCTGACATGAAAGATAAGTCTCAGTATCCCAGTTTCAACATCTGCTTGAGGGTGCATCAAAATCTTCCTTTGTTGATGAATTTCTGGAAGTAAGACAAATGGAAAAATGGACATGATGAGATGTCCACATGTAGACACAGCAAGTAAACCTATAAAGGTAATGTGCTACACTGATCTGCATTTCTTAAATAAGGCCAGAAACTTAAAATGTGCTCTTTGACCAAGGCTGTACTATCTTTTGTAGGTGTATGAAAGAGACATTTAATATGAAATGCTAAAAGGAACCTCTTGATAGTCTTTTTGATGTATTATTCATTTTAACAGTTCATTGATTAGAAATTTTGCCAATGCCACTTAATCATCCTATGTTGATATGTATTCATTTTATGGTGATCTAAGAGTTGTATATTTTTTAAAAGTTTAAGATGAATTTTTTGGAAAAGTGTTTTATTTAATTCTTACCAACTAGAGCAGAGTTATTTCAGCTCTACCATGACACAACAAGACCCAAATCATTGATCACAAAACAATAGGCTGATAGATTTTTACACCTCCTAAATCTGAAATATACTTTAAAGTTTATTTTTCTTCTTCCTCTTGCTAAAAGAATGGATTATAAGGCATTATTTCCCCTCATTTTTACTATGCAGATTTAATATTGATATAGTTTTTGTATGGAATAAAAATAATTTGATCCAACAATTAATACTTACATCATTAAATGCAAAGCCAACATAAGTAAGGCCCAAATATTAAGAGAAAGTTTGCAGTTAGCTGTTTTGCAGCTTCAAGTGGATTGCATTTTTAATCAAGGTGGCTCAGTGGCTTGAAAAAGCAGACTGAACTCATTATTGCTTAATCGTTTTAAAAATTTCTCCTGTTAACTGTTACAAAACTTTGATTCTGAATAATCAATATTTAAAATTAAAATACTAGCATTTAGTATATATCTTCTGCATACATAGTTGTACATTATAGTGCAGATTAGAATTATTTTCTATAATATATTTTTTGTGTTCACTAATTATTAAGTATGCTACCAAATTTGTGATAATTAAATAATTTTAAAAAATGTTTTATTGCTTCCAAGAACTGAAATGACACTTTGAATGAAATAATCATCTTCACACAATTTAAAATTTGTGCTGTTATTTTATGAATTTGTTTTTACATGGCCTGCAGCTATAGATTAAAGCTACCATTTTAACATTAATAATATAATGTGTTTTTCCTTTTACTAATTGTCTTAAAAATATTTTTTCTTTTCTTGGTACAAGTCAGAATTAATAGTTTGATGAACATTAAATGTTTACTCAGTCTAATTATAAATGATTCACATTTTTGTATTTTATAAACATAAAATCTTTGATAATTCTACTAATCAAACATTACTAATTTGAATTTATTTTATTTGCCATAATATGTAAATGGCTGGTAAATATTTTTTTTTAAATTTAAGTTCATTCTATGACTGATTTTTCTATAGATATAGAAATAAATTCTTTTATTAAGATTAAAAAAAAAAAAGTTTTGTTTCGTCCTTTCCAATTTTCATATGAATACATATGTTTTCTTTCAGAGATTTATACAAATGAACAGTTTTCTGAAACTGCTGGAAAGTTCCAATGTCATAGATGTGGTAAAAGGCTGACTAGAAAATATATATTGAAAAAACATTTAGAAACACATTCTGGAGTTAGAGAACTTTATAAATGTCATATTTGTGGAAAAGAATTCACTTGGAGAGACAGTTTAAAAGTTCATTTGAAGATCAAGCACTTATCATCTTAAACTTTTTATGCAAGTATATGTGCATGGTTTCCGCGCACCTGGAAAGTCAGGGAAAATCATGGATTTAGACAATGGATTAATTTTTTGTCATAGAAAGTCTTGATTTTTCAAGTAAAATGAGTAAAAGTCATGGAAAGCCATGAATCCGCTAAACTACCGATTAAAAAAAATGCATTGAATTGTTTAATTCTATTTTTACTTGTCATTTGGCTAAAGTTATTGAGTTTATTGCCAAGTAAAATTTGTTCACCAAGGAAACTCAAAGCAAGAAAGCTTAATGGGTTGGTAAATGTATATTATTCTGGTTTTTTCTTAAATTGTAGATTAAAATTTTATTAATATAATAATAATTATTTTTAAAAAAATTAGTTAAGATTTTTGCACAAAATATAAGTTTATCTCTAGGTATATTGTCTATAAACATTATAGGGTTATATTTGGCTATTATTCATGGTCACCTGGATAATACCAAAGTACCCTGAATTCAAATTGGAAAATTTTGATTGAAAAATTGCTATATGATTAAACTTAGGTATGTAGATACAACAATTTATGTTTATGTATGTGAGTTTATTAACATTTATAAAGTAAGTTTATAGTTTTTTTATGATAAAATTCCTGTAATTTCTCTAAAAGCATATATTTTATTTGTATGTACATAAGAAGTTTTATTCATATATACTTTAACGAAAGCTTTTTAAAGTCATGGAAAATGATCTGCTAAATCAGGGAAAGTCATGAAAAGTCATGGATTTGAAAAATTTTATTTTGGCAGGTACCTTGTATGTGATACAATCTCAAAAATTGATCTAGTTATAATTTTGATCAGAATACCTAAGCTTCTGGAGACCATTTTCTTACCATATCTATTAAAAAAATTGCTATATATATTAATTTCTCATTTTGCCCATTAATAATCCATGTATTGTTTACTTACCATGAAATAATTTGGATAATGTTAATAAAATATCTGTTTTCTGAAGAGAACTTAAATGCAGTAGTACTTTCCTGTAATGCAAATTATAATTAACCTGTTATATATTTCTTAGAATAACCCAATACTTGACTAAAATGATGTAGTACTGAAAATGAGTAAATATTCATCAGAAATTCCTAACTAATTTCTTGACAGGTTCTTTGAATTGAAAGGTTCTTTTTTTCTTAACATTTTTAGAAACCATATTATCTAATAACAAGAAATATACCTATTACTATCCTCCTTACAAAGTTAAAATTTGTAGCTGTAAAACATACATAAGTTTGGACAAATTATATATATATATATATATATATATATATTTATTATAAATGTAATAATTATAAATATGGACATGGTGTACATAAGAATGGACTTGTGCAATTTTTTAATTCTGATTATCTTTGCTTGTTGTTAGAGATTGTGGTTGTTTCTTTTGAAAATAAATACTACCTCAAAAAAGGATATTTTTAATAAATAACTTTCTTTTTATTAAAAAAAAAACTGAAAGTGTGTTTCAGTTATTTTCTTTAAAAATTACTCAGTTTCATTAAAGTTTTTATGCTGGAAAAACAGAAAGTAAAATTCCCAAGGTAAAAATCACTTTAAGATAAAATAATTTAAAGTATTTGAAAACTATTAAAAAGTTGAGGCATAAAAAAATAACAGTTGTAAAAGTTTCTCATAAATAAAACTATTAAATATAATTTTAAGTGCTTCAATTGATCTCTTAAGTTTAAAGTTACTATACATAAATTTATGTTAATTGAATCCATGTAGTTATGTATAGGATTCAAGTGGCCTAGTTAGCTTATTAGACTAGAATCTATGTTTGAACCTGACCCAAAACTTCTCCTTGTGTAAGTAAAGCATGGTCTCAGTGGGTTCAAAATGTCTTGTACTTACTTATGGTAGAAGATACTTTTAATATATAACTTTATTTTTATTAAAAAAAAAACTGAAAGTGTGTTTCAGTTATTTTCTTTAAAAATTACTCAGTTTCATTAAAGTTTTTATGCTGGAAAAACAGAAAGTAAAATTCCCAAGGTAAAAATCACTTTAAGATAAAATAATTTGAAGTATTTGAAAACTATTAAAAAGTTGAGGCATAAAAAAATAACAGTTGTAAAAGTTTCTCATAAATAAAACTATTAAATATAATTTTAAGTGCTTCAATTGATCTCTTAAGTTTAAAGTTACTATACATAAATTTATGTTAATTGAATCCATGTAGTTCTGTATAGGATTCAAGTGACCTAGTTAGCTTATTAGACTAGAATATATGTTTGAACATGACCCAAAACCTCTCCTTGTGTAAGTAAAGCATGGTCTCAGTGGGTTCAAAATGTCTTGTACTTACTTATGGTAGAAGAGTGGTACAGGGTCAGGAGAAAAATATTTCTCATGAGGTTGAGCAAAATTGAAGGAATTCTTTATAGAGAGTGATCAATATTCCTGTAGTGTTTGTTCTATTGGGGATTACCAAAAGGTAATGTGCCTTCCACATTAATATCCACATCATGTTGTGTTGCTTTAATTGGCACTTATCTATTTGTAATTAGTTTTAATATTGAGTTTGTTATTTTGCTACAAAAGGTTAATATTATACTTTTATTACAATGTGATATCTGTAATAAAGTTTCTAAGTGGTAATTTTTTTGTTTATATATATATAAAGCAATATTCTAAAACTTTTTTATTTTAATAATCTTCAACAATCTAAATAATTTTATGTCATTTAAAATTTTGTTAAAATTAACATCAAGTTTTAATTCATTTTTTTTTTCAAAATATTTTTAGTGCTATTTAAGATTTCATAAAAAAAAATATATCCTTTGATTAATAGTAACATACAAGAAAAGTTATTGTTAATTATTTTTATTTTAGTAAATTCAAAATACAGACAGGAAACCTATGAACATTTATTAAGTATCCTTAATATTATTATTCTTATTACAAAACTGTAAAATATTCATAACAAATATAACTATATAATATTAATGTTATTTTAGTTATTGCTGTCTTTTTATAGCAGTATGCCACAGTATTTTCTGTAACATTCTCTATGACTTAAGTGTCCATGTTTTTCATCCATCCATATTATATATCCATGTTTTTTATGGCTTAAATATCCATGTTTTTCATGGCTTATTTTAAATTTTTCTTTTTTAAAGTCAGCTTATATTTTCAGATTTTGTGATCAAGACTATAGATTGTCAGCTCATAAACCATAATTTCTGGTAGATAAGCCACAGCCAATACATGCTTAAAAAGTTTAAATTTAACATTACAGCGTATCTATAGAAATTTAATTTTTCCTGTTACCAGTCCAAGAAATTCACTTTTTTTAAAAACTGAACTTTCTTCTCTTGTCCTATAACATTATTTATTGAATTTTTGTGTGTGCATACTGGGCTGTACATTATCAGTCCAATGTAGAGTGCCATATGATATCAATGAGTGCTATTTCTATTCAAATACGCCAAAGCTAACTGAAAGGAATATATGCAGTAATCATGATAATTTGCTGCTAAGCATGCTTATGATAGAATTAACTCTTTTTTTTTTTACTCTAATTTAAACTATGGGTTCATAGTTTAATGTCAAGGAACTGCAAGTCTTATTTCATTTTTGACTTCTGTGTTTTATCATCTACTGCTAATTTGCTGTCAGCCCAGTAATTTTTCATCTGCCAGCAAATATATTTCTTCTGTCTTTAGAACTTCATTAGTTGAGAACACAAATTAAGCCCAAGCAAAAGGGTTAATGTAGAATACACTGTCATTTTAGTGTAAGATGTGCCCTCAGGTTATGTCAGGTCTGTTCAATTAGTTTAAACTTATCTGAACTTTGCCTAACTCCATTAGAGTGTGCTCAGTGTAAAAATACTTAATGCATGTACCTTTTGTTAAAATTTGTAGTTTTGTTTGCTATGGCAAGCTTCTATTTAACAACCACAAGAACTTTTATTGAACTTAAGTTCTGGGTGCCACGTGTCTCACTGCTTGTAACTAGATTATTGCTTGTTGCAGTGCTTACTTTATCATTTTTGTTTTTTGAATTATTATTATGGCTCAAACAGGAAGAGAAAGATAAACAGCTGTTTTTTAATCTTCAGAAAGGAAGAAGGCTATAGAAATTTAGAAACCTGGCTTCAGATAGAGAATTAAGGTTTACTAGAGATACAACCAGCAGTGAAAGTCCAAGCAAGAATTGTTTTAGTTTGATTTGGATTGAAACCATTAATTTTTTGCACACAAGAACTAATGAGATTATAACCTATTGCTAATTTACTAGTAGATTTCAAATAGCTATGAATACCAGCAGTATGATTCAAATCCTCTACTCTGGTGCCAAAAGTCATTTCCATGCCTATTGACCTCAACTCAATGAAGAATCAAAGAAATTGCATTAGAAGAAAAGGTCTCATTGGATTAGCATCATTGCCAGTTTTGGAAGACAATTTAAAGAAATGGACAATAAGTTGAGAGAAAAAGGATCTTCAGTGTTAGTAGTTAAAATTTGCATTTCAAACAAAAATAATTGTTAAAAAATGGGAATTAAAAACTTTGTTGAAGAATTAGCAGTTCAATAAACTTTCATTTCCTTTTCATATACTAAAATGGCTTATTTAACAAACTTTCTCTTTCCCCTCTCCCTCTTTTTTTTTTTTTTTTTTTTTTTTTTTTTTGTGTGTGTGTGTGTGTGTGTGTGTGTGTATCAAGTATAAAACATAAAACATAATATTTTATGAAAAATAAATAAGATATAAATGCATAGTGTGTTACCCTTATATCATTTAGAGATTAGTTGCAATTTTTTGTATAATCATTGATCCATAATAAATATAAAGATTTTCTGTTTTTAACTGCATTAGATATTAGAATATGTTTTGTAAGTGATATTAACATTATAAAGCATGTAAAGTAAAATAAAATAAAACTAAATAGATTGTCATGTCCCAGGGCAGGAGTATATATTGAATATTGTGATAAGTAGGGAACTTTGCATCATGTTCAAAAATTAAAATTACTTGGGAAAAATTTGATTTTTTATGGGTTAAATATACAAAAAGAAAGGTAAATTTTATTTATATGTAACTTGTAAAAGGTGATATTTTCATACTATCTTTCCAAAGTTTTAATGGTGTATTAGCAGTATAGTAGATTAACTGTTGTAACTATATAAATATAAAAGTTTCACATTTCCATAGTGGTATTAAACTTACATGTACAATGAAATAATTTTATTAAAATTGTTTTGTATTCATCATGTACAAGTGTTAATTTATCGAATATACCCTTCAATTTTTCTTTAAATATTTACTTGTATTTTCCACTTGTATAAAAGTATGTGTTTAACTCTTTTTTTAGTTGTGACAGGTTCAGCTGGAATACTTACATTTTCCCCTACCATTCTTAGGAATGGTAGGGGATATATATATATATATATATATATATATATATATATATATATATATATATATATATATATATATATATATATGACAGGTTCCACTAAACAACACTAGAGTCCTGAGTACATTATCATCCTTTATTCAAGTCTCAAATCACACTATTCATTAATCATCTTCAATGGCATCGCACATTGGTGCCCAACTTTTAACAAAGGCAGGCTTAGCTGCTTCGGGTAGCCACAGCTTTGTCTGCGGAATGTGAACACTGCTCGTGAGCCGTATTTATGTGTCTAACTCCTCACGCCGTGTCACTCTCTAAATAATCCTTAATTAAAATCTTTTAAAATTAATCTACAATTAAAATCCTGACATATATATATATATTTGTATGTATACAAGCATTTCAGTCATTAGAAAACAATACAAGGAATAAATTTATTAATATATTGTTAAAATTTTATATACAATTAAATTGTCAGAAATGTTATTTTCCAATACTAAATTTAATTAAAGAATTAAGTATCTGTAAATTACATTCTCATTGAGTTTAACTGCTATTTACTTATTTATTTGTGATTTTCTCCTGGTACTAGAATAAAATACAAATCACTCATGGTAAAAATTTAGCTTCAAGTCATTATATTTGCTGTTGCATTTTTAAAGCTGATTTGTACTTGTTTTTGAATAGAAACAACAGAAGAGTCAATACTGTCTATTATGGGTATTTTAACATATAAAGTGTTACCTTTAATACTTTATTCTAAAAAATAAAAACTTAACAGAGAGGTATTCTTTAAATTGTAAGAAATTTGGAGTAAATAATTTATTTTGCAAGTTAAATACACCATTTGCAAAAATAAATGAGCTTATAAAAGGAAAAATAACTTAAAAGTATAAATATTTGTAAACAATTTTTTATAATGTAAATGTTTCTTAGTTATATCTATTTTCATATATGATTTTCTTTTGAAAATTTTCTAAAAAGATATTTTTCTTCTCATTTAAAACATTTATTATTTTAAACATTTGTTATTTTAATAGAATATCACAAATCTATTTCAGTTTTCATATTTCCTATTCATATATTGGTTTAATTTTTACATTATTTTAACAGGAATTTTGTATATGTATTTGTGTAAATATATTTGTATTAATTCTTGGACGTACAAGGTGCATTGTAAATTATAGCATGATTATTACTCATAGCTTCTAATTCAACTTAGAAGACGTTCTTTCTTATTGCATTTAATAAATTACTTTTATATTTATTAAATTTTGTATTTTATATTTCTGAATATTTGTCTTTTTCAAAATCTGATTATTTTGTACTTTAATTAGTGTATTTCTAAAAGTAGAAACTAACAATAATGTTTTAATGTATTATGTTAAAAAATATCTAGTATGTCATCACACATTTAATAAATCTGTGAACCAAAATAAATAACTATTTCAACGCCTTATTATTTGATCAAATGCTATGTGCAGATTTCTTTATTTGTATTAAAACATAGAATTATTAACTTTTAAAAATAAACATTATTTTAATGTGAAATTATTTATAATTAATTATAGTCATTTTTCCATTTGATATAAATTGAATGCACAAATATTATTCTTTAAAAGTATATATTTTGATTCTTATTTTGGGATTATATTAACTTGTTTTTGAAAGGTGTTCTTTGTATAATTTATGTATTTACTTTGATGCTACTACAAATATAAATTTTAAAAATATTTTTACTTATTCCATTTTAAATGTTTACCTAGATCTTGTACTCAAAAAGCTAACTTTTCAATTTTCTTTATGTGAAAGAAAATGAGGGATTCTTTATCATTTAACATTTTTTGTAAAATATTTCATTTATCTGTTTTATTTTTTTACAGAATTTTATGCTTGTGGTTCATCACCTGAATTTTCAGAAAATTTCCAGTGCTCTCTTTGTGGTAAAAAGCTGTCAAGAATGCAGACTTTTAAAAAACACTTAGAGGGACATACAGGAGTCAAAAAATATTTTAAATGTCATTTGTGTGACCATGTTTTTACATGGAAAGATAGTTTAAATTTTCATATGAAGCGTAAACATACTTCCTAGTCATTTCTTGCCATCAGTAATACATATAAGAAATTATGTGTATATTTGTATGTTCCATGCTTATTTATATAAACACCTATTTATATAAAATTTTATACATTGTACAGATGATTAATAAACTAGTGATATCTTAAGAATTGAATTAATGCTCTTAAATTAGATTAATATGTTTTGCCTGCATTTATTTATTTTCTAATAATGATGATATGGTAGAGCATTCAAGATATTCAACATCAAATTTTGTTATGTAATTAAACCTATCTATTTCAAATATAGTAAGATAGAAAAATTATCAAGATAGACATATTTTTAGATACAAAAGTTTTTTAATTTTATGTGGTATTGAAATATCAAGTCTAGAGCAGCAAATTTTTCAAATCATAATTATGTATTTAATAAATAAAATATGAAAATGATAATCATAAGGTCATACAGTTATATACCCTCATTAACCCTTTGCTTGTCCTGTTCATCACATACAATATATGCATCTAATACTTAATACACAAGTGATACACAAAGAATTATATTTTAAGCAGAAAATAATTTGGTGAAGTGTCTTAAATTTAGTTATATTTTTCAGTTAGACATATAAAATTTAAAATTTTTTGTCTGATATATATCTTATAATCATTCTTGCATATAGGAACAGCCAAAGAGTTAAAAAAGTATGTTCACATATTAATGCCCAAATCATTTCTGCCGAATAATAGACTGATAAATATCTTAGATCAAAGTTGTTACGGACACACTGTATAAAACAATTATGAAATTTAAATAAGTTTGAATATCATAACCTATTTTCATTAGTGATCAGCTGAAATTTTAAATATCAGAGAATACAATTTATGAAAAGATAAATACTTCTTGATAAGAGATCATTTATTAACATAGCACCATAAAGTTTTTTAATAATAAAGTTATTCATCATGATTTCAGTTGATGTACCTGCCAAAAAAAGTAAGTTTGTGTGCAAAATCTTAAAATTTTTACGTAAAGGTCAAAACTATAGATAATAGCAGATACTGGAGAAGAATGCTACAGGACTGCGATTTAAAGGAAAACTTGTTCAAGAAAAAAACATAAAAATATTCTACAAAGTATTTTTTAGCTGTCCATAAAAAGGGATGCGAAGCATTAATAAGTTAATACAATTTGATGTTGAATAATTTTTATTCAAACTATAATTCCAGTTTTGGTTATGGCATGGAAACCTTCCTGAACAAAGCCCATTTGCAGTTTCAGAAAATTTCCTGGAGAATTAAATACCTTTTCTTCATCTTTTGCTGTGAGTTTTGGAGTATCTCTGTATTACTCTGTTTCATCATTATCAGAATCAGTGTACATTTCTTCCAATATTTCTTCATTTATTAAAACTACAGAAAAAAACAAGAAATTGTGCACATTTATTATCTTCTCAAAAAAATACTGACTTGAAGCATTTTCCTGACTGCCATTCAGTCTTCATCCTGCTCGTCAACGCTATTATTGTAAATTTCTTTTCTGTCTTCCAACTCGTGTTTTCTTTTCCAATTCAGCTTGAAAAAAATGTTCTTGATTGTTTGTAAATTACCCTACTTCAAATTTACTATTCAGGGAGTTCAAATTTCAAGATAGAAAGGTTTTACAAGTAAAGTATTCAATATAAACAGAAAAAGCATTAAAAAAAATTGAGAGTGCAGAAAATGAAAAAAATTTGAGATATAAAAGTTTAAATATAAACACGCTGTTTTCTGAGCACCTCTTGACCTAATAAATTACAGGATTAATATAAAATAAGTCAAAAGTATTTTGTTAAATTGTGATTATATACTATGAATTTTTTTTAATTTTATTTGTTTATACGTTTTATTAGAAATTAATTGGTTTCAAAGTTTCTCCTTAGTTGTATTACAACCATTGTAATATCTAATGTATTAACCACAAAAATAAATTTTGGATGAAATAGCTTTGAACTAATTGATTGTTCATCATCAAGCAAAGTGTTTTAGTTGCCTGTGGGCCTTTCCCAGAGATATATATATATATATATATATATATATATATATCTGAGAAAATATTGTTAATGAAAAATATAACTGAGGACTTTGGGATAAAGAGTGACAATCCACATTATTGTAGTTTAGAGATAAACATATTTATAGTTTCATAAAATATTTACTGTTACATATTGCAAATTTGAAAACTTATTGATAAACATTTTTTGTACATGATGCCCTCCTTAGAAATGACAGAATAATAATAAAAGTAATAAAATCAACATTTATTGCAATTATAAAGCTGAAGACTTTAATGTAGGTTATCATTCTTTTACCTCTGAGGTCTTTAATTGATTAACTATTAAAGTGTACAAAATCATATAAAAATTTCAAATATAATATACCAAGAACTATATTTTTAAAAATGTAGAAATTAATGTTGCACTTTTTCAGTATCGATCTTAAAGAGGATAAGAAGCAAAATTTTTCTGGAACAGCAAAAATCCTACCCATATTCAAAATGCTAATTTATATTTTTTACTACTCATTTAATTTACTTTCACAATAATAAAGTTTATTATAATTCTGTCCAGTTAAACAGTCTTATTAAAATTATACATGCTTCAATAATATTAGGCCTTATTTGTTTCAAATATCAAACTGTCATGGTTATTCCACTCTGTTTAGTGTATACAAATTAGCATCATATATTTTTACATAATGTTCATAGAACTAAAATGATTTCAAACATTGTCTCATTTTACCTGCTTATAATGCTTCTCAATAACAAAAGTCAAAATTTGTTTTTTGGTTTGTATTTATAAATTACTACCAACTTAGTTTTAACAGTTGGCAAAATAGAATGTTAGAAAATAGTTATCACAATTTAGTCATAGTCTGTAAATAATTCTAAGTTACTACATTTATGAGGGAAGTAAATTACAGTTTTTTATTAGTTCAAATTTATATTATGAATGGTTATCAGGTAATTTCAACTTTATACATCATTTGAATTTTTACTAACTCTTATAAAATATTTGAATATCTTTTAAATTGTATGGTAAAATTAATCTTATAGAAAATATGACCTCAAAAGTTAGAATAGTCCAACAGACTTTTCATTCACCGTATTAAAAAAAAAATACATAATTTGGAAATTTTTTGGGGAAAAAATAAGCTATACTTTGTTATTGTTACAGAAAGTAGTAATTATGTTGTTTGCTTCATTGTGATTACTTAAAAGATTTATTATGTAAATTCAGATAAGGATATATTTGTTTTGTTCATTATTTTTTGTAGCTGAATGATGGCCGAATGATTAGGGTGCTCACCTTCGGAACCGGAGTTCGTGGGTTCGAATCCCACTATGGCATGGATGTACGTAGCCGTTCGGAATCGGCTTTAAGCAGTAGGTCCTGGTCTCATTAGCCCTCGTGTTGCAAAAAGTAGACCGTAGCACTCCAAAAGCCAAACCAAACTAAATCATTATTTTGTAATATTTTGTTAGTCTTATAAAATGAGAATTTCAAAAAATAAACTTCCTGTAATTAGGTAATGAAAGTGGTAAATTTTTGCAGCAAAATAGGATATGTATCTTGCATGAAAATCAAATTAGTCTCTGTACTGTGCTAGGCAGTATTTTGTGCAAGATCTTGAGTATATGCTTTGTCTGCTATTTATAATGCAGATATATAGCAGACAAAGCAGATATATATGCAAATGTGTGATATGCATAATGGATTATTTTAGTTCTCCTGCCTCCTAGCATTTCATTCATCATATTCATTATTGCCTAGAATTATATAGTTCATAGCTAAAAACTATAATTAGATTATGGATTAATTGTGACATTTTCCTTGAATTGGTGGGTTATTTTGCTTTCCAATAGCAGCAGTTTGATTTTTTTTTCAACCTTTAATGTTATACTGTGTCCATTCACAAAGTAAGATCTATAGATGAATATCTTTTAAGATGTGAGAAGGTATAAGAAAACTTTTTTACCCCAGTAAGTTCTTAATATTTTTATTGCTTATATGTTATTGAAATATCATTGATGTCTCTCATATTTTACTGGATTCATTTTGTTTGTCATATATGAAACTAATATTGATAACACTTACCAAAGGATAGAACCCAAGTTATCAGAGGAAATCTGAAATTTACAGGAATATAGTAGAATATATTAAAATGATTTGTATTGGTTATATGTTAAATAAAGCCATATATCAAGTATATATGATTTTCTTTTACATGTAAATAATTTTTTCATATTCTTTAAAATATTTTCTAAGAAATAATTCTATTAAATGTTATTTTTTGTTTGTTTTTTAAATAAAGGTTCATCATACATATAATCAATTGTTAAAGCTGATATAAAATTTTTAGGTATTATTAAATCATCTGAATTATGTGTTACAAAATGTATTTCATTTCTAAAAGTTTGTCTTAGCTAACAGAAATTCTAATATGTATGTATAGACAAAGAAAGGGAATTTTATATTTCTTATCTTCAACTTGTCTCTATTTAAGTGAATTGTTTCAAAACTATTAAAATGTCTTATTAGGGGAAACAAAATCTTTAGATCAAAATATATTGAAAAATATGAAAAAAAAAAAACAACTGGGTTAATTTTAATTCTGCTTTGGCAAGATTATTCTTTAATTTCCTTCATACCGAAGTGAATTGATATATACTTCATACTTGCGAAATTTTTCATTCATGAAAAGTTTCTAGGCTTTTCAATTTTTTTTCAATTTTTGTGCCTGAATCATGTTAGATTTTTCACATTTTTCAATTTCAAAAAGTTATATGTATGCCATACACACACACACATACAGGGCCAGAGTAGTAGGTGTGCAAAGCATGCATTCATGAAGTCATCCAAAATCCTAGGGTTCCTGAGGGAATAAATAACATTAAAATTTGCTAACTAATGCTCTCTCTCTCTCTCTCTCTCTTTTTTTTTTTTTTTTTTTTTTTTTTTTTTTAGAAAGAGTATTTTGCTGTTTATGTTATTTTTTCTGCCCTTCAGCATCTCAGAATAATTTTTGTTACAAACTTAGTATAGTATTTATCATATACTTCTCTGCATATATTTATATTGTTATTTGAAAAAGATTGGTTAATAATGTATTAAGTCATTTTTAAGGGTTTCTTCCATAAAAAAAAAAACACAGCTCAAAAATGCTTACTCTAAATTCGAAATAGATTTGTAAGAAAGGGTAAAATGCTAGTAGTGATGTGTAATTTTAATACCAACATCTAGTCATATGTCTTTAGATAATAATAATAAGGAAGGAAAAGAAATTATGTAAAAAATTTGGAATTATCAATTATTGATAAACTGACAAATCAGAAAGGAAAACAAATGCAGTTTATGGGTGAATGTAATGGTTTTTGTTTGCTATGATATTTATTTTAATAAATGTAATATATTATGGATAAATTTTTCAAACTTTTTTTTACTCCTAATTCTTAATATGAAGCAGTCATATAATAATAAGCTTCTGTGGTTTGTTTAGGTTAAGCTTTGAGTCTACTGGGAATCCGTGTTGGTAAGGGGCAGTGAAATAGTGAAAGGGAGCAGCTAAATGCTATCTTGCTTTCAAGCGACTAATAGCTTAGATCTGGCCCTTTATATATATATATATATGTATATCAGATAATTTATACAATATTTTTCAAAGTAGATAATAGGTCTGAGAATAGGTTTTTTAAGCATTTAAAAGGTTTTCAAAGTGTCTTTCCTTTTTATCATTTTCTTAATTAACTTTTCAGTGAATTGGAATGGAACCATAGATTTTGTATTCTTCTTATCCTTTAAATCCATAAATTTGAAATATTTATATAAAAACCTTTTGCTGGGAACATGTTTATAATTTTAGCATTCAAAATGCTTTATGTAATACTCAGCATGCATTTATGTAAAGTTTTATTTTAAGAACAGTTTTCAATTTATAACATGTTTGTTTAATGGTTTTCCTGTAATGTGTTTCTTTAGAATATAATCCAGAAAACCCTTTATGGTTATATTTGCATATCATTTTCTCCTTTGTATCTGAAGTTTTGTAATTATGTTTTAACGCTGTATTATGTGTATATGTATAATGTAACAGTACAATTCCCTTTATTTATTCCAACATACATTTATCTAGTATACTTTTAGTAATAAAGCTGTCTACATGACCTAAACTTCTATTAATTTGTCTTTTAATGTGCATAAATAAATTATTATTAGGTTAGGGAGGAAGAAGAAAGGTGACAAAATGCACATTGTTCATTTTTTAATTAAAAAGCATTTATATTCATTTCATAATATAAATTTATAATATTTAATACAAGTATCCCTATTAAACTAAAATGTTTAGGCCAATTTTCATTTGATAAATTTTCTCGTCTCCTTTCCTTACTGTTTGTATCTGTGTTTATCCAGTATATGTATCTAGTGATTACATTCCAAGAGTCTCAGATGCAGTCTGATAAATTTGATGAACAAAAGTGTAGACATTGGCTTATATATCCATGAAGTTCTTGTTTGGCTGTTATATTCATCTGCAAAAATCGAGATTCACTTGAAGAAATAGGAATGGTGTTTGGATTCTGTATATAGGTAACAGTTCTTCTAGATGTCTTTTCAAGAATGTTGTTATGTTTCACATGAATAATTTCTCTTTCTTTTCTCATCAAGTTTATGTGAACCAAACATAAAATCTTCAGAACTTGTTTTGCAAACTTTGATATTTCTTCAGAATAAAAAAGTACCTGAATGTCATTCCGGTGCACTCGATTTTAAAAAGAGCTTATATATGTATACATGTGCACACACTTCAGATCCATCTTAAATTATGCATACTATTAGAATACCTTGTATAAATATCAAGGTCTTTAGATTGAAAGCTTGTGTATTTTTTAAAATTTTCTTTTTATATTGTTAGTATTTGTCAATTTATTTGTAATTACTATAGGTAACTGTCAAAGCAGTAAAGTAATCATATACAGTACATTTGATTTTATAACATTGTATTTTTATAAAATGTACAAAATTTGTAGTTTATTTTTGTTTTACTTTTCATGTATATAAAGGATTAAAATGATTATATTTATATATATTTTTTTTAAATGCATGGTTTCCGCGCACCTAGAAAGTCATGGAAAATCATGGATTTAGACAATAGATTAATTTCGTCATGGAAAGTCTTGATTTTTCAAGTAAAATGAGTAAAAGTCATGGAAAGTCATGGATCTGCTAAACTACCAAATAAATAAAAATGCATTGAATTGTTTAATTCTATTTTTACTTGTCATTTGGCTAAAGTTATTGAGTTTGGTATTTATGTATTATCTTATTGACTATATTGCCAAGTAAAATTTGTTCACCAAGGAAACTCAAAGCAAGAAAGCTTAATGGGTATGTAAAGCTTAATGGGTAAATGTATATTATTCTGGTTTTTTCTTAAATTGTAGATTAAAATTTTATTAATATAATAATAATTATTTTTTAATAAAAATTAGTTAAGATTTTTGCACAAAATATAAGTTTATCTCTAGGATCTCTAGGGATATTGTATATAAACATTATAGGGTTATATTTGGCTATTATTCATGGTCACCTAGATAATACCAAAGTACCCTGAATTCAAATTGGAAACATTTTGATTGAAAAATTGCTACATGATTAAACTTAGGTATGTAGATACAACAATTTATTTTTATGTATATGAGTTTATTAACACTTATAAAGTAAGTTTAAAGTTTTTTTATGATAAAATTCCTGTAATTTCTCTAAAAGCATATATTTTATTTGTATGTACATCAGAAGTTTTATTCATATATACTTTAACGAAAGCTTTTTAACACTAGATTGCCTAAGGAAGTCATTTCGATTGCTTTTTAATTTCCATTACTAAAACAATTGTGTATATAATGATACAATTTCTTAGAATTTTGTGACTTTTTTGTGCAACATATTATAAACGCATTTATATGTGGTACAAAAAGTCACAAAATTCTAAGAAATTGTGTCATTATATACATAATTGTTTTTCTAATTGAAATTAAAAAGCAGTCAAAATGGCTTCCTCTAGCAATCTAGTGTTAAAGTCATGGAAAATGATCTGCTAAATCAGGGAAAGTCATGAAAAGTCATGGATTTGAAAAATTTTATTTTGGCAGATACCCTGTAAATGATTATACTTGTATATATTCTGTTTGAGTCTCATCCTTATATGTATGGAAGTGTTTGCATGAGTTTTTATCCTTGAATTTATATATTTAGCAAATTGTTTATATAAATAATTTTTTAATCTAATGTATATTAAAAAAAATTCTATTTGTTTGTAATTGTAGACTTTTTTTATATAGAAATTAAGGCATTGAAACAGTCTATATTTGCTTCAGAGAAGTTCCAGTGTCCAGTATGCCAAAAAGTACTTTCTAGTAAACAGAGATTGAAGATGCACATTCAAGGACACACTGGTGTTAGAGAACTGTACAAATGCTCTCATTGTGGACGTGAATTCACTTGGAAAGATAGTTTAAGGGAACATATAAAATTAAAGCATACATTATTCAATCAAAATTAAATCATTTTGCATTTAAAACTTTATAACAAATATTTCCATGAAGTGTTAAGTAAGAAAAAATGTCATACGTTAATTTTTATTTTCTGAAAATTCTTGTGGAAAAATTGTGTGCTATTTATAAAGAAATTAGTGAATAAAAAGTTAAATTTTTTAACTATAAAAATATTTGTTTTAAGATGTGTTTATTACTCTCAGAAATATTTGAATTAGTTTGATCAAATTTCATATAATTAAGTGTATAATCAAATTTAATATAATTAAATATACATCATTCTTTTTATTCCTTTTTGTATTGTTTTTTATTGTTGCTTAAACTTTAGGAAATCTGAATTAAAGTAAATTTTAAGTCACATTGAAATGTTTCTAATCTCAGTTTTACTTCTTAAAAGATAATACAAAAGCAGTCCTCTCTACTTTTTAATGAGCATGAATGATATTAAGTTTTACTGGTATGTAACATAATACAAATATTTCTAATGAATAAAAGTTTTATTGGTTTTAATATATATAGACTGTATATAGTAAAACTAATAAAACTGTTATTCATTTAAGATATTTTAATATATATATATATATATATACATGTACATATATATGTGTGTGTGTGTGTGTGTGCATTATAATATAGCCATAATGTAATTTACCAGTATCAGTTCTGTTTATATCGGTCTTAACCCTCTGACTGCTTATCCCGCGATTTCCATGGGCAATTCAAATGTAGCAAAATTTGCTCATCCTGCGATTTTCGTGGGCATGTGTTTTTCTTATATTCCGCCTTTTCACCATTTAACCAGTGGAATAAATTAAATACAGTATTAGATATTTAATTAGGTAATAAATAGAATTATATGACTAAAACTATAGTTATATTAGATAATAGAATCATAGTTAGTATGTTATAAATAGAAACTGTACTACAATTGAAATTTATTGAAAAATAAATTTTTTTGTGATAACAGCTGAAATTAGTTTTTCTAAAAGCTTAGTTTCTCATGATAAAAGTCAATATAAAAAATAATTTCAAGAAAAAAAATTAGTATTTCAATTCTCCAATTTATACATATACTTAAACTATACAACAAAAAAAAATACTAGTTTTTTAAAAAGATCTTGGTTTACAAATTGAGCAGTCAGAGGGTTAAATGTTATGAAAAATTTATCTCTTATAAAAGATATTTCCTACAAAGGAATTTTAAAAATGGACTGTCTAATGTTATCAGTTAAAACTCTAATATATTGTAACTTTTAACTTGTGTCCAACCATATGCACATAACTAAAAAATAAATTATCATACTTGCCCTAAAAATCCTAAAATTTTTAAAAAACATAAACTTTCCTAAAATATAGTTATTTGTTCTAGAAATATTAAAATCATCTCAACTTGGACTGATTGCAATGGTTTTTTCATGTTTCATTTTTGCAGCATACTTCTTGATTTTATTTAATAATATTAAATCTATTTAGTGACAACTTTGTGTGTTCTTCTGTCATTTTTATTATTATTATTTTCTAAAGGTTTATTATTATTATTTTTTTTTAATGTGTGAAATGATCTATTTTCAAGACCAACATAATGTTATGCTAAACAATCTAGTGTGTACTTTATTTCAGTTTTTTATATTTAAAATATTGTTTATGTTATTTATAAGGAACTAGCAAGTGTGCCATGCTTTGCTACGAAGAACTTAATATATTACTTTTAAAACAAAAATTTTTTTTCGTGCATAACACTCTAAATTCGTCACAGTGCAGTTCAAGTCATCTGCATACTTATATATTTCTATTATAAGCATACAATATTCAGTTTTTATACTTCAGTTTCCATTAAATTAATTTCAAACAGAGGATACTGGACTCATTAGCCAATAATATCACAGCAAAGCAGTAAATCATAGCACTCCAAAACAACTAAAAAATTTTCCCACGAAAATCTTCTTTAATTTCAGTACTGTTCCCAATCAACTTCGGTTATGACTAAAATCAAAATGATCAGTCCATTTCTATTCTACACGATTTTAATAAATTTCTATGTTACACCAATACAAAAGCAAACATGCAAAAATTAGAGTATAGAACTTTCTTAATTTTTTTTCAAGACTATTTTATCTATTCTATTTTACATAATTTTTGCAAGGGTTCTTTTTCTCTCATATCTTTATCCTTTTTGTACTCCACAGCTTCTAGTCCCAGATTTTATGTGTATTCAACCTTCTTTTTATTTCCCTGTTTTTCTACCAATTTTGTAGAAAATAAAAAGGTGTGAAACATAGTATAAAATTATTTTCTATTCAGGCCATTTCTAATATGCTAAAAATATGCAATGCTACAACTGCCAATATCGCGGAAAATGTGCGGAGGAAGTTACATAAAACCATAGGCGGTTTATAAAGTTGTCCAATTAGCCAGAATTTTCAATAACGTGATCCGCTTTGATCACAATAGTATCAAAGCTCAATTATAGTTTGTTTCAGCTGAAATATAATTCCCTTGTCATAAATTTGCTTTGGTTGAAAACTTATATTGGCAAGACTGCTTCTTTCCATCTTTTGACACCAATAAATTATTTTGAGGTACTCTAAATATACAATAACAGCCAACTATATAAAAAATCTTTTTTGTTATATTATCGTGTCACATGCTAGGGTGGACAGAAGATGTATTAATATCAAATATGTTTATTTGGTGGTATCAAGGATTTCTGCCCAAAGTTAGTTACTCTATGACTTATTGGGTAGATTTGTCAAAAGCATACAAATAAAACTGTTCTTAATATCAATAAATAAAAATAACAAAATATATGTTTACATGCTAGTGATTAAATCTGCCTTGAATTTGTGTCTTATATTAAATGTGCTCAAACTTTTTTTATGGTAAAATATAAGTTTAACCCTAAATTACATTACTGTATTACTACTGTATATTGATTAGCAACTTTAATAGATCTTACCATATTACAAGGTAGAATAGGAAGCAGAGGTTTTGACAGCAATAGTGCTAATTTTGTTTGTATTAAAAAATGTTGTCCAGAATTAAGGAAATTTATGACAAACCACATGATTTTGTATGAAACAGAAACACACATTCATATTGATAACCATATGAATATAAAGATAACTATATAAAATGGTAGGTTTTTATTTGCCTCTGAGAGTCTCTGAAATTTGTACTTTTTATTGTTAGAATATTGTTGATAAACATTTCATTGTAACGTAAAAATTAACCAAGAATTAAATTTAAAATTAGTTCTTATATAAAAATGCTATAATTTTCGTCACATAGAAATGAAAGTAAATCACTTTATATCTAAATTTCCATGTCAAATCAAATTGATACTACGCAGACGATGTTTAAATAATATAAAATAAGAAATGATTAAATGAGATTTTTAAAGGAATGATGTCATAATGATAAAAAAAATATTTTCACCTATTTATTATGGGATAAATTGAAAATTTTAATCTCCTTTAACCGAGAAAAACTGCACTTAAAACAATTACATGGGATTAATGGAATGACGTCACATTGCTAGAAATATTGCTTCTTTCACTTAGTTATCATGCAACAAATTAAAAAGTTAATTGTTTGTGTTTAACCAGGGAAAATAATGCTTGGAATAATGACATAAAACACTCAAAAAAGAAGGAAGGAATGGATTTCGAACATTAAAAATTTTCAAAAACTTTCCTAGGTATATACCTAATAATTTCCAAAATTTCCCAAATTCATTTATATATATATATAGATTTGTTCTGTAACTGCTGCTAATAATTACAGTTTGTTTTTGTTTTGTTTTTTTAATTACTGAATTTGTTCCTTTTTAAAATGTTTTTTTAATTTTTCATTTTTTTAATTATTAAATTTTAATTTGGTATACTTTAAACTTTTCAAAATGCAAGTACATTTATGTAAAGTTGTGATAAAAGTAGTGCATATTTTAAAATTATGGCCTGAATTTTGATTTATAGTTAGTATTAGCCAGAAATATGCATCCAGCTGCAATATTATGGTATACCAAACTGATATTTAACATTTTTAAGGGTAATTTTCTGAAAAATAGAAAGATAAGCTTTTAAAATCCATTGTTTATTGCTGTTTATTATAAAGTCATAGATTTTTTTATTTATTTAGCTTCATACATGTGGGAATGTATGTATGTCTGGGATCATAACTGTGTTGAAGTTATTGAATATATATGCATATATATGTCCTAAAATAGGGAAATTTGTCTTGCAGATGTGGTGTATTTTTAGGATAAATTAGTATGATCCCAAGTATGTACCCCTATATCTTGCAAAAACACTGCCATACACACATGTGAAGTGCTCATAATGATTAGTAGATCATAATGATTTATAGAATGTCCATTTTATTGCATCCTGAGCTTTTATATGTATATGTATAGCAATCTATTAAAAATGCACTGTGGTTTAAACCCTTTTAGTGATATTATAGACATATGAAGAATAAAATTTATGAATATGTACTTATTTGCACAGTATAGTAAAGCCAATAAATGTGAATAAAGTAATAAAATAAATATATATTTCTGGAATTCAGCTTTGCAATGATCTTTACCTGTCAATGACCAATAAGGGTTTGTGGACAATGAAGGTATGTTGCATCTATTAAAAACCTTTCCATTTTTTTCTTTCCAATGGGAAAACCGTTAAAAAACTTATTTCAGATATACAGCAAGATCACTGGTAAAGCACATCAATTTTAAAAAAGTCAAAAAAGAAATTGTAGAATTTATATTAAAGAAAAAGGGTCAAAATAACTAGTCCTTTAGTTTTAGTGTTAGTAATTTGGTAAATTAGTATATAAGAAGAAAGTTTTTATAAGATTACATGCCCCGTTATTCATAAATTCAAAAGTTTAATATAGTATAATTAAGAAAAGACTATTGAAACAAATTTTAAAGATCGATATTGAAAATTCATCAGTGTGAAATACTTTAAAGAATACAAGTGTCTCAGATGCTAAGATCTTTGTTATCATTTTCCTTCTCCATTAACTTTTTGCAGCCCGATGCTGTAAGAGACTTTTTTTTTAGAAACTTTGACATACCTTGTTTTATAGCTTGCTTGCCATGAGAAATTACCAGATTTTTTAAAATAACTTTACCAAAAATGTCTGTCTTTCTGGATGTAGAATTTGCTTGTAAGAAAATTAGGTCAAGTCTATTTCACTATAGGATTCTAAAGTGTTATGTGTTTTTTATTCTCCCTTGAGAATGGATTGCAGTGAAAAAATAATGTCTATGTGTATATCTATTTGTGCATAAGGTATTTTTTTATTTTTATTTTCCTTTTGTAGTTTTTTATAATTTATAATTTTTTTTAGTTATTAGCTTTACTTACTTTCTTTAAAAAGTTATTTCATAAATATGTATTTATATGTCTTGTTTATTGAAATTTGCATGTCTCTTATTTTACGTGTTCACTTCATTTCCTATACATGTGTTGTACAGTTTGATATTTTTTAAAGCAGTTATTGGGAATATTAGTAAAAACTTAAACAATTAGAATTCTATAACAATTATTCAAGTTTTCAATTACAAAATTATTAAGAAATGCTTTAAGGAAATTTATTAAATGATTTTTTGTAGTTATAGGTAAATTTTTAATTAAATCATTGTTCAAAAATTTTATAAAATTTAAATATGTGGGAAAATAATTAAAATTTCTACATTTTCAGTAGATTACTTCTCTATTCTTCTGTTACAAATATTTTTTACAAACATATTATTTAATTATATACTTTACTAAGTAAAGATTGTTCTTATATAAAATCATTTTTTGCTCTACTAAAATACTAATAAAGGTGTTTATTCATCTTGCCAGGTAAGGAATTTTTTAATTAACATTATTATTTCAAGAATAATTGAGATGTCACTTTCAGGCTACCATTGTTAAGCTTAATCTTAATTTTTTTAAATCATAATTATGGATATTATTTAGGGTTCTATTTGCTTTAATAAAACTATCAAATTATCATTTGTGAATCATAGTTGTGTCATAACCTGGCCATGCATATTATTAAGAAATGTTTTATGTAAAGAATAAAGTATGCATGGTAATTTTTACAGTTAAAATTGCATAATTAAATTATGACAGCAATTAAAATATTCAATGGCATCATTCTTTAAAAAAAATATGGAATATTAATTTATACTTGAGTTATGAAAGTCATATAATAGAATTGACTCTTGATATATTAAAGTCTTTAGGAGAGAAAAATGTTTGAAATTTAAAAAGAAAATATCTTGTATTTGATCAGTATGACAAATATGTATTTCATCCTAAAATACTTCCCTCTGCAAACTATCTTCATTCTGTTGCATAATTTCATCATCTGAAATAATTCCAGAACAGGAATAAAATTCATAATATGGTTATAAAAAATAAACTATTACTCACTTCATTCAGTACTGAGGTCTTGACATGACAACCCTCTATGGGCCATAGCCTTCTCTAGAATATGATACCAGACAACTGTAGTATAGGGTAGCCAGGTATTTTCTTCTATTGACTCTGCTACAATTAGTTTTTGCAAGGCCTAGTTGTTACTCTGCACCCAACTCCCAGTCTAGAAGGCCATCCTCCATATTTATAAACCTCCTAAAGACAGTGCTGCCTAGCTATACCCCTGGACACTTGGTACTTATTTTAGTCACCATCTACGATACACATAGGCTCTATTGGGAATATTCTATTTCAGTCAGTACTCATCATTTAGGACAGGTATTCAATAATTTTTTACTTTTACTTGCATTTCTAAATTCACGTTATCCTTTTGAGGAAAATCAGTAATTTTATAGAAAGAATTAAAAATATCAGTTGGTGCATTTACCAACTTTCAGTTTAGTAGCTAATAATTAACACTACATTCTCAGCTTTTGTTTCACATTGTATAGAAAATGAAGAAACCTCTTCCTCCTCTGTACTTTCTCAGATGTTACTTCTGTGATATTTTGATTGCAGAATTCTTTGCATATAACAAGTTCTGGGTTTAAATCTATATACTTAAAAAATTCTTCTCAATTCTCTCAGTACCAGTTCATCATTCTAACATTCATCAACCTCTTTCACAAAGTCAGCACAACATAGTTTTAAAAAATCCACATTTTGTTAAACGATGAAGTGTCATTTTGCCAGCCACCAAAAAACCTTTACATTGATTTCAAAACTGAAATTGAAATCATCTGCTCATTATTTTTTAAATCATAATCAACCATGAGGAAAAATTACTATGTACAAAGGCTACTTGAAGCATCAAGATAAGCAGAGTAAACTTCAAGATTTAAAAAAAATAATAAAACATCCTATTAAATTAGAGCAGAAATATATCACGATAAACAGAAATTCAAGATTAAGGCAGGATAGCAAGAGTCAACGGTGTATACATTCAACAAATATATGAATATAAATTTTTGTGTATTTTTAGTTTATCAAGAATTTTCTAAAATTATCATGTTTTTAAATACTATATGCATATCAGATAAATTGTTTCTTCTTTAATAAACAAAAAGAGAAAACACACCCTTTTCATTTTTTTATCTTAACCTTGAAATTTATTAATATTTTAAATAGTGGCATAAGAAATAGACTGATTTATAATGTATAAGCTCACAGTAAGAATTGTTTTCTCTTACTCAGAAAGCAATTCATTTAAAACACATTCACTGGCTTTTGCTCAAGCATAACAAAAGTAAAGACAGAAAAGTAGCAATTCATATATAAAAATGTTTTTTCCTTTGTTGAATCATCAAAACTATTTTCTTATCTTTTTATGAGTCCTCTATTATTTTATGTTTCTATTTTTTTACAAAGAATAATATACATTTTTACAAAGGGTATGTTTACAAAGAATTTGAAATTTTATATTTTTTTAATGCTGATTTATTCCTAACTATTAGACCAAACTTTTGTTTCTATCTGATAGAAAAAAAACTTCTATATTGGTAGAAGATATATAATAAAATCAGTTATAACTAATGATTTACTATTGTTTCTAGGAACTTGGAATTTTGAAGGACCAAGTCTTAATAATTTGCAGTGCCATATTTGTGGTAAAGTACTCTCCAGAAAGCAAACTTTAAAAATCCATGTACAAACTCACTCTGATTGCCGAAATGTCTATAACTGTGAACTGTGTCCTACTTCTTTTAGATGGAAAGAGAACTTAACTAGGCATGTTAAATCCAAACATGGGCTATATTAGATTTACATTCTTACAGTCAATATTTTGTTGTAGTTGTTGATTTATTGCTTTATTTTTTGTGTCCAGGCTGTTTGTAAAAAGTCTTATGTGTAAATTTTTTAATTATACTGTTTCATATATACATAAAAATAGTCTAAATAAGGTAAAAATATTTTCTTTTTATTATGATGAATGACAAGATTTAGATGCAAAGAAACTTTTATCTGCTATAGTTACATACTTTATTTAAAAATTTCATACAATTGTAAAGTTTTTGAAATTTTTTCTAATTAGAATAACTTTTCACTTGTATATTTTGTTTCATTCTTTAATGTCAACCGTTACTTTTGAACTGAAATAAATATTTATTTCTGTATAAAATTTTGATTCACCCTAACTTTTGATAATTTTTGATGAATTTTATTTATTGAAAATAATTCTAAATTTTTACTTTATGGTTAGTGTGGTATAATTTTTTGTGTCTTAAAAATTTGTTTCAGTATATTTGTATGTACTTATATGTACATGCATTGAGAAAAGACTTGGCTTTATATCATTCAGTCCATTTACTTAGATTATTTATACATGCAGGTTGCATTTAATCTTAAGTTTATTTTTAACACTTTTCTTGTAATTATTTTAACTGATCAGTAGATAATCTAAGCAAATGTATGTGCTGGCCCTTATCATGCATAGATTGAACTCCAAGGCAAGAGTTACTTTGAGCCCCTCCCCATGCTATCACAAGCATTATAATTACCAAGTACATGATCCAACACTTACTTAATGTTTACTTGTAAAATTTGAAAAAGAGCTAAACAACTCATTAAATTAAGAAAGAGCATATTATAAGCTGTATTGATAATTAATGTATAGTCACAAATTTAATTCTGTTGAAAATGAGTATTCATTTCAATTAGCCATGAATAAAGAAACAATATAGGTTTGTGCAATATTATCTTCTTACGTACAGTAATTAATCTTATGGTTGATTTTCTGACAACCAGTTGCCCAACTATAATTTTACTATATTTCTATTCATGTACTCTTGGATGTTTTATCTTACCAACCATTGATAAAAAATACTTGAGCATTGGTGATAGGGTTTTTTTTTTTTATTATTATTAATGGAATTTTAAAATTTGCATTAAGTGAAAACTAAACATAATAATACAACCAAAATTTCCATTATGAAGTCTTAAGGAATTTTATTAAAAAAAGATTGGAATAGTCTACTGCTGGCTTAAAGAAAGTTTTTATTTGCTAATAGCATTTCAAATTTCCATCAGTAGCAATTTTTTGTGGTGTAAATAGAAATAAAAATGATTATTTCAGTCAATGTGAGGATTTCATAATACATAAAGCCTGGAAATTTTGAAACTCCAATGTGTAGCCTTGCCTATGTGATAATTGGACCCTGTACGTTAGCCTTCTTCTTTTCTCAAAATTTCTAGTTTCAAGCAATATCAGACATGACAAACTGTGTATAAAGGTTAATATTTCTTTGTAATAGGTATATAAAAGATTAAATAAACAATATTCTGTTGCTATATTTGGAGTTTTCACTTTGTTCAACCTTGCATAGTAAAATCACCTTAGATTTTCTTTTTAGATTAATGTAATGCATCCATATGCTGCTAAATAGTAACACTGTTTTGGTTTCTATATTTGTGTTATTTAGTAAAAAAATAAAATCCCATTAAGTTTCAATAAAATTAAAACTTATTGTTATTACAATTTTATTTTAGCAGTTCTTATTATAATTTCTTCATAAATTTCTGTGATGTTTATCCTAATTTAGTCAAAATATCCTCTGTGAAAAAATTAACAATGAAAAAAAAAAATGAGTGCATAAAAGTATCTATCATTATTATCTTATCAAAGTATATTGTTTTAACTTTTATAATCTCTTGTAGTTTCATTTGATGTATTTCATATTTCCTTTATAAATGTTTTAATAGTATGACAGATTACTTACATGATTACTTGCAATAAAAAGTTGCATGATTCTAAGTAAATTTTTCAGAAAGTAAATTTGATTCTTAAGTTGTTTCTATTATGTTTGATCTTAAAATACTATCAAATCCATATGTTTGGCTGGCATATAGTTCTTTATTAGTCAACTTATGTATTTTATGAGTTTTGTTTTGTTTGTGCATTCATATAAACACTAAAATTATTTATTCACTTTAATTTGGAACATTAAAGTCAACTCTTTTGCGACATGAGGGGAAATGAGACTGGGACCTATTTCTTAAGCCTTTGAAGATCACGATTACAAATTCTTTGGTATTTAATGGAATTAAGTTATAAATTTTATCTATGAGCCTTATAGATTTGAAATATATGAAAAATATATTTTTCATTCTTTGGGGGTGGGGTGGGGGGCAAGATTTAGAGAAACTGATTTAACTGTGAAACGCTCCCCTTGTACAGCAGGAAAATATTTCTTTCTTAAAACTCTAATTAAATTTGGAGAGCAATGAATAATTACCCTTAAAATAATGTAATTAATAAATAGCTAAACAATTTATAAGTAATGTTTGGGTAAGTATTTTCATATGAGATCATGAAGAAAATCGAACTCTTGATTCTTCCATGTAAAGCAAATTCAAAAAAGTATATTTCAAAGAGAAATAAATTAATTGTAGTGATACCATCTATTTATAGTTTAAAGTGTCAAAAACAAAGAAAAAAATTAATGTGTTTAAAACAGGGAAAAAGTATTAACAGGTGGTTTCGCTGCAAAACCACTGTCCTTAAAAGGATTAAAGCCAATTCAAACAGCTGTGAGTATTCATGCCTACAATAGGATTTAAAAACACATATTCTGGTATCAAAAGCCACTTTACTTTGCAAAACTTTTCATAATTTACTAACAAAATAAGAGACTACCTATTTTTATAATTGAACAATATTGATGTCAGCTTTATTATGTCAGTAATATTATGTCTGCATATATTTTATAATTATTTGACTAGGGGTTCATATAATATTTTAAAATACGTTATGAAAAAAAAAAGTTTTGATTTCTTTTTCAGATGCTTATACTATTGGCATATTTGAAAGATGCTAAAAGTCTATTTGACAATAACAGATAAATTAAAAATATGAATTATTGCAAGTTGTAAATAGATTGCATATTTTCTAAATTTGAAAATGAAGTTTTCTCACTTTGTTTTGAAATAGGAATTTTTGATTGTAAACAGTTAATTTTTAAGAACTTTTACCAACATGATTAACCCTTTTACTGCTGGTCCTTTATAGGTGGGATGTGTGAACAGCAAAGATTATTTTCTCAAATTTTGCAGAATTCCACATTTTAAATTATTTATAGTCCTTAATTTTATTTTATACATCTAGATTTTTTTCCTATGTTGAAGGTTTATTTGAGGCAAAGAATTATCTAGGTTTATTTTTAGAAATGAAAAAATAATAAAAATAAAAGTTGCTGTCTGTTGTAGTTTTTATGCAACCAACAAGAGCTGAGCTGACGTATTATTAATAATATTAATATTATTAATTGCTTGTTAGCAGTAAAAAGGCTAATTATTCCATTCAGTACTTACATAACTGCTAATTTTGTTTGTATTTATTCTGTAAAATGTGTAGTTGAACATTGATTACAAAATTTTGGTTAGATAAAAATTTCATTTTCCAATACAATTCTGTGATATGTATATACACATATATAGATATAGATATATGCACATTTTGTGTGTGCATTTACTGTATTTATGTTATTGAATTTTAAATGCTATGTGCTAGAATAAAATTAGCCAAAAAACTGAAAATATCTCAATCTTTGATATTTGATTATACTTTTGTAGTATATGCTAGGTTTTAAAAACAAAAAATGTTTAATACACATTAAATTTTTGTGGTAAATTATAAAAGAAAAGAAAGATTCATGAAATTATGCATGCAAAGTACAGTGAAGGTATATATTGATCAAGATCAATGTATAAAGAAAGTTGTGTTCATCTTTTGAATTTTCATTTAAGAATGACAAAATTTGAAAAATCAGTTTGAAAGATAAGTATTTATTTTCTATATGACTATTTAGGATAAATATTTAATCATTTATACCTTTAAACAAATATAGTTATATTAGTTTGAATTATTTATTGTTATAGAAATCTAAACATTTATTTTCTATGAAATATTCTTTGTAATATCAGGATGTTATTGTATAGAAGTATTTTTTTTTTAATTAGTATAAGGTTGAAATTTTTGGCTTAAAGCAGATACCATTTGATGCTGTATTTTTAATTCATCTGCAGCAGTCTTCACTTTTAAGTGATTTTTGTTTTATCTGTTACAGTTAAAATTCATTATCACATATGCTCTTGTACTAAATAATGCTTTTAAAATGCTATAAACACAATGCTGACAAGATTTAAAATTTATTTGTCTATAAAATAAAGTCAATATTTTAAAAATGGTTATGTTCTAAATCATAATAATCTTGACATTGTAATTTAAAAATCAAATTATGAATAATTGTTTCTTTAATTTTACTTTATTATCCTCTTTCATTTTTCCTCAGTATAAAAAAACTTTCAAATTTTAAAGTTGCAGATGAATTAAGATGTTATCCGTTTATTGCAATTTTTATCTGAAATATGTTTAAAATGAAAATTACGATTTTTTAAGTATAAGATATATGAAGGTTATTATTAATATCTTTGTTTAAAAATACTTATTTATGTGATATGAAATCTAAATACCCTAAATTTGGTATTTAAGGCTTAGTTTAATTGTTAAATAGCTATTTATAGCTGGAGCCACTGAGTTCATATTCTGGTTTTTCATATATTACAAACAGCTATGCCATAGTTACACAGCATTCAATTCAGATTGAATTTAATTGATAAGGTTTCACATTCTACACATGGCTTACATATCTAAAATGTTCGTATCTACAAAAAATCATTTAGGTAATTCTAATTATAAAATTTCAAAAAAATTAAACAGTTAAGTCTTAAATAATAAAGAATCTGTTCTTGAAGTTTACTGCTTTTGTTAACATTTTCATTGTCTCTCTCAACTAAGATTTTAATTAAAGACTTATTTACCATTTTTCATTTTACCTCAATAAATTGTATTCAGAATATATTTCACAAATAACTTCCCTAGATTTAGATATACAGTTAAACCTATCTTGAATCTCTTGGGAGTAAATAAAAAATTCGAGATACATAGGTTTTATGAAAATAGACTAAGAAAATTTCTTTACACAATACAAAAGATTGAAATTTTGAAGTACTTTTAGTTTTATTAACATACCTTACATAAAGTAATCCGTTAGGAGTTTTTGATGCAAAACTTTTTTAGACTGGACAATTTTTTGTAGTTTTGACACAGTGTTGAAACAATCCTGATCAATATTTTCTTGGGATTCAAGAAAAATTCTTAGTGTTTAAATGACTTTTTCTTCTTTTTTTTGAAGTAACAACTCTTTCTACATCAATGTTGTCCTCTTTGTCATGATCCTCTTCATCATCAGAAATTCCCCAAACATTTTCTAAAATTTCAGAATCAGTTAATAATGTTCCAGTCATTACCACTAACTCATCTACTTCTATAAAATCTTTAAATAAAGTGTCAGTATTCAGTTTATCTCTGATAACCATCCATTCCTTCAGGTTTTCATCAGTTTCCTCGGTCTGTTGCTCTTCGGTTTCTTTTAGATGATGTTCTCCGACTGTGCATTTTTAGTACAATTTCCACCCTGTCTCTGACCAAATAACGTCCCGAGAGAGAAAACTAGAAGTGTATTTCCTGGAAATGAGAACTTGTGCGGTTGTCAACTCAATAAGGCTTTAAACTGGAATGTTGTGTTTCTTACAAAAATTCGAGATAGACAGGTTTAGGAGAAAAAAAATTTGAGATAGGTTTGGAAAATACGTTAAATTTTTAATGAAAATGTAGGGAAATTGAAAAAATTCGACATAGACAGGTTTTTGAGATAAGCAGATTTTGAGATAGACAGGTTTGACTGTATAACTATATGTAGCTGCTAATCTGAAACCATAGTCGTTTAAAACTTTTTAAATCAAATTTCCACAAATTAAATGAACAAGTTATTTTTTTTGTATATGGTATATAGTAAATAGGAATCCACCTGCACTTTTCTAATAAGTAAGTCCATTTATAATTTTGTGCAAAATTTATGACCACAGGTTTGACCTTTCTCTAACATGATTTTTTTTTTTTAAACCTTATGGTTGATTTTATAATTTGTTTCCATATATGATTGGATTAATCTTAATCTATACAACAGCTTCCCATAGACAAGTATAATCATAATTACTTCTAACTTGTATTCATATATTCTCCTAGAAACTATTTGAAATGGGACTATATTACATCTCTTTTTCATCAAAATTCAGTGTGAAAAAATGAGTTTTTTTCTCATCAAGAAAAGGGTAACTGTTAAAGTGAAGTGTTTTAGGCATTTTAGGTATTAATGGGTGTCAAATATATTGTTCTTTATAAACATTTGAGATTTCTATTATCTCACAATCATTTTACTATTCTTTACTGTACAGTTTTTGCCATTTTTTTCTATTTTCTTGCTTGTAGTGAAAAGTTTGTGATTGTGTTTATGCAATGCAGGAAATGAATCTGTTCAATAATATTTTGTTGATTTTTTTCCTAATCTTGTAAAACAAAAAATATTTCTTTTTGACTTTTCTAACCTTAACCTCCAGTCGTGGTAATCTTGCTTTCTCTCTCTTTTTTTTTAAACAAAAGGAGATAGTGCATCTTTTTGTGCTATACCCAGATTCTTTTTCTATTTACACTATCAAAAGTTTTCTTATCTCTTTATCCACCCAAAATTATATATTGCTGAAGTGTATCAGTATTCCAGTTAAATTGTAATAATGGTTACCTTTTTTACTCTTTGTTACTTGAAAACAAGCTCATTTTAAACATAAATGTCATTCTCATTACCCTTTTCAGTATGAATAATTTTTATCCTCAATTAGTATTAAGCATTTATTATCTTTGTTGAGTAGCTGGTTACAATATATAAGATACTTTTATGTTTATCAATTTCATATTTTTACCAGACATTTTAATGCAATTTTGAAAAGCATAAATATAACAAAAATGTACTGTGATTTTAATTATGTCATATTGTGTAATATCTTATTTAAATTACACTATATTTTTCTAATATTTATGACAAAGGAAAATGTTATACCAGAATACTTTATTATTTACATTTTTCTCATTTCATGAACATATGACTATTTAAACTGCTACTTTTTTTTTAATACAGCATGCTGCATATTTTGTAATAATTATACAGTGCATTGCAATAAATTAATGTTGCATCATTAAACTCTGTACAAAGGTTTTTTTTATATGTTTTATAATATTATATTTTTCTTTCAATATAGATTAAGAAAATATAGAGCTACATAAATAAGATGTTACTTAGGAATGAAATCTAACAAAAAAAAAAATAGAAAAAAGTTCATTCCTGGAAGACTGTCAGTAATGAAATTATATTTCAAAACCATAAACTTTGCAGGAATTTCTAAAAAGTATAGAGGACCATTTGTGCGGTGTTTTTTGTAATAATCATACTTTTTTAATAGAAATATATCTCTTTTCCTCTAAATCACTAAAAGAATATATTTTTTTATATGCCTACTTGAATCATTCAAAATTTATTTTAATGCAAATGTAAATATTCCTTTCACATTATATAATTTGTGTACATTTTATAATAACTGTCTATGTATTATTCTATAAATATATTAATTTTCTGTAAATATGAAAATAAAAATCTGTTAAATGTTGAATAAAATAAATATTTAATCATTTAAAATTAAAAATAAGTTATAAGCCATATTAATTTTTAAAAAAGTTTAGTTTAAAGTTTGATGAAATCAAAACAAATTGTTTCCTCCATATTTGATAGAACTGTTGCTAACTGCACTTCTCATAGAACCTGTTTTCCACCAGTGGCCTTTAGTACCAAAATTAGGGTAATAATAACCAAAGATTTTAATGTTTTTCTAAGACAAAGTGGCTATTAAATCTAGTGTAATGCTTTGTCTATTACATTATTTTTATAGCATTTATGATTTTTTTATAAAAAGAATTACTTTTATTTTTCACTCAGATAACCAAGGCTGGAAATGCACTGTTTGTGGTAAAGATCTAGCTACTAAATATTCACTGGCTAGACATGTTCGACGACATGTTGAAGAGATTCCTCAATATTCATGTGGAGTTTGTGGTTTACATTTTTCATGGAAAGAAAGCTTAAATTACCATATGAGGAGAAAGCATCATGAATTTATAAAAGTAAGTGATTGTGTTCTATTTGACATTTTTTTTTATAGCTTTAAAGTTTAGCAGAAAAATTCAAACTATAGACCATAGGTTCCCAAATTTTTTGGTCTACTGCTCCCTTTTCAGAAAAAGAATTTAAAAAAAAAAAGAGAGAGAGAGTCTTGCTGTTCTCATTCCCATTAAAATTTATATTTTGTGTGTTAACAAAAATGGTGTAGTGATTATTTCTATAGTTCCAAATATCCTCTTACCACTAAAAAATTATAAGCATTACAAATTGAAAGAATGAACGTGAGTTGTTTAAGAAATTAGAAACATTGTTGCAATTAAAATAATTGACATTTTCCTTCTTTATCCATAATGTTTCATCTGCTTGTTTTCAAATATCGTATATTTCCGTGTATAAGCCGAGAATTTTTAGGGCTTTTTAAAGACCTAAAGTATGTGGGGGAGTCGGCTGATATACAGATCTATGAAACAGATATAATACATGTGTTTCTTGACGACTTTTTAGACACAAAAAGTTACCAAATCAGTAAAAATTGACAAAACAGTTAAAAAAATATTAAAGAACAAAAAAGAAAATGCATAACAGCAAAAAGTAAATAAAGCTTGTAAAAATTTTGAAATGAGAAAACATAAAAATTGAAAAATAAATTTATTAAAGTGACTCTTATCTGTGTTAAAATAGCTCCAAAACAACAGTACTATAAAGGTAGCAAATCGGCTAATCTAATAAACACAATTCTATGTACAGGGTTCCCATGGTCCTTAAAAGTCCTTAAGAACTCCTTAATTTTAACTTTCATTTTTAAGAGACCTTAAAACTCCTTAATTTTTGTCAAAGGTCCTTAAAAGCTCCTTAATTTTTAAATTGGAATGTGATCAATTTCTCCATCAATGCGATGCAACGTCGTCACGTGATTTCCTATCAGTTTTCTTATGGAACAGTTTTTTTTAGTTACTTATTATTTTGACCATTAAATAATCTTTTGCATCCTGAAAAGGTTTAAAGTATAAAGTCAGCTGCCCTTTCCTAATGGCTAACAGTCATGCAGATTTTAATTAAATGGAGCATGGAGGGTGAGGGGTTTGTAGACATTTCAGTTACTTATGGTAGTTTAATATTTCTTGAATAGAAAAGTCTAAAACTTTCTTTTTTCCCAGGTAACGTCGGGTATAATCAGCTAGTATATACATATATATACATATATATACATATATATACATATATATATATATATATATACATATATATATACATATATATATATATATATATACATATATATATATATATATATATATATATATATATATATATATAAATATAGTCAAACCTGTCTATCTTGAAACCTGCTTATCTCAAAAACCTGTCTATGTCGAATTTTTTTCAATTTCCTTACATTTTCAATAAAAATTTAACGTATTTTCTAAACCTATCTCAAATTATTTTTTTCCCAAACCTGTCTATCTCGAATTTTTGTAAAAAAACACTACATTCCAGTTTATAGCCTTATTGCGTTGACAACCGCACAAGTTCCTATTTCCAAGGAATATACTCCTAGTTTTCTCTCTGGGAGGGTTATTTGGTCAGGGACTCTGTGGGAATTGTACTAAAATCGGATTCTCTGCTTTGGAGTAATAAGGGATTGGGTTGAGGAGGGGGGAATAGGAGACGGGAGAAATTTCTTTTTGGAAATAGAACTGGTTCTCAGTCTATAGCCTAATGACTAAAGTATCATCTCGCAACTTGCTGTCTCAATTTTAGAGTTTTAATGGCAAGTGTTAAAAGAAAATTGAATGTTTTAACCATCGAAAAAAAATGGAAATTCTGTCATTTTTGAAGGAAAACCCTTCTATGAAGAAAAGCGTAGGTGCCACTAAATTTGGAATTCCACCCAGTATTATTTTACAATTATGAAAAACAAAGACATCGTACAAAAGAACTTCGAAAACGGCTGCATAAGAATAAAAAAGAGCCGTACATGTAAATAAAACTAAAAGTACTTCAAATTTTCAATCTTTTGTATTGCGTAAAGAAATTTTCTTAGTCTATTTTCATAAAACCTGCGTATCTCGAAACCTGTTTATCTCGAATTTTTTTTTTTACTCCCTAAGAGATTCGAGATAGACAGGTTTGACTGTATTTCAGTTTTCAAAATTTATAAACAAACTGTTCAAACTTTTATAGAAAAACTAAAATTAATTGTTTATATTAAATATTTTTGATTAATAAAAATGAAAGATTTATTTTTAGTTTTTCATAGGAAAACTGAGATTTGTTGTTTATATATATTTTTTATTATTAAAAATTTTAAATTTAAAAAAATTTACATTATGTAGATATGTTTTATTTATTGCTTTACATTTTTTATATACTCTATTGCTTATGGGTGAGGGAAGAAGACCACTAAGAAGAAAAAGTTTAGGGTTCAAAAGTGGTTGAATATGGCACTGAAGTGGACCAATGGTGAAGTTGCATACCAATGAGTAATTGACATTAATCATCTTCATCTACCTTCTTTTGCTTCACATGCCCTTTAATGCAATATGTTTAAAAATTTGCCTTTATTATTATTATTATTATTTTGTGTGTTTTTACTAAAGACAAGTTTTGAATAAAGTATTAAATCATTTAAAAGTATATTATTTGTCCTAATTTTTAACTCATAATAACTAATTTAAATAAGAGAGGAACTATTTTTACACATTTTTGTTTGTGTAAAATAAAAAAAAATTAAAACATTTTAATATCCTATTATATATTCTTTATGATACTTGTCTTTCCCCACTCTTATGTTCTAAAACTCAATGTTACCTAACACTACTGATGCCTGCGAATTAACTATTCTGATATTTTTTAACCTATAGACCCAGTGGTAACTCTGTTAGAACTATAAACCTATTTCGTCCTCAAAAAATCCTGTTAACCTGTTAAATTGATAGGTTTCATACTAAAACCACACATTGTACATTATTTTTTATGATTTTAACCTTTTTTTCTCTGTATTTTTAAATTCTTTAGTCTTAGATTGTACCATAGGAGTCAGTATCAGTATTTTATTTTATGTTATTTTATGTATCTGTTTTGTGTGCATTGTGTCATCAAAACTTTTAAACAAGCATAAAAAAAAATTTTTTTTCAAAAACAAAGTAAACATAAGCAAATGTTGAGCACGATAGGTAGAACAAAAGCTGAAAATTTCAAGAAGTTAAGATGGTGACAATAAGATATAGAAAGCCAAAAATCAACAAAAATCCTCCTTTTGCAGTTTAAAAGTGATGACATCCCTTAAATTAATAAAAATTTATTACTTAGATATTTATTATAAGAATAGAGTTTATTTGTTAAGCATTTCATTTTAGATTATCATACTTTTCTCATAGAGTAATTATTTTCCCCTTAATCATCAGCTCTAGGGCTATACATAATTTCATTCATTATGTGTAGCCATTTGACAGATGAATATTAAAAATAATCCAGCTTAGCTCCTAAATTTTTAATTTTTAACACTTCATGGTTGAAAGTTGTTCTTAATGTTTTTATCTTCTCCTTCAGTTGGGCAATTCCAAATCCTTCTTTTGCCATCCTTTTCACCTTGTTCTCTTCAGCAGCTTTTCTCAGTTTTTTTTTGTTTGCAGTTAACATTATTCTTCCTCCTTAAATACTCCAATACAACTAAAAAAAAAAAAAGCCGGATAGTTTCATTTTTTGATCTGTTTGTCTCATTCTAATATTTGTTGCATACTGAAACAAAAAAAGTTTGCTTTCTAATATAAACACAGGATGGCTGACAATAACAAAAGGCTACAAGATTCACTTCTCTATGGCACCATCTATTTTATTTGAATCTTTTGGGAAAAGTTACTTGTTCACCATGCAGAACTACTTGACTTAAGTTGGTACAAATAGATGTTTCAAAATATTAAATTTTATTTGAATTGGTCTGTTTGAGAATAGACTGTTACCATTCATTAGTTTCACATAAAACTGCAAATTTCTCAGAAATAAAAAAATTCTAATTCTTTTCTCTCTGTATATTTATGCTAAGGAACATGTATAAAAGTTATTTCTGAAATTAATTTAATAATTTTCAAAAGGAAATATTTGTGAACTTTAAAGGGTTAAAATAATATATAAAGTATATTATTAATATAAATTAAGAAAAGTTGAATTTTTATTAAAAATGTTCAACACAAATTTAATGTACTTGACAATATGCATTAACTCAAACTTGTTCTCCATGTGTCACCTACCCGTGCATTACATTTAGTGATTGTAATGTGCTTTTATTTTTTTACACTAACTGCCACAGTCTAACTCTAATGATCTTATTTTCAGCTATATTTAATATTCTACACATATTGCTATAGACTGTCACAGATGTTCTTACTGATATTAAAATTTAAATTAAATGTCTTATATCAAGAATAATTTTATCACTTATAAGTTTAATTTAAATTGAAGCTCATAATATCAATTATATTGAATAAATCCCTTTTCATATGTCATCTGTTATTTCATGTAGATTTTTGTGTCTAATACCAAAAACATTGGTCTAAGATGCATAGATTGAAAATTTACTTAACTCTGTTATATATTAGTAATATTATCCTATATCTTTTGAATAATGATTACTATCCTAATTTTTTTATCTTTCCTTCTTTTTTATCAGTTAAAGATAATAAATCATTACCTATTTGTATAAATTTATGCTAAAAATGTGTGTGTGAGTATATATATGCATTATATCAAGGTTATAATACCTACAATATCTATCTAAAATTCCTTTTTTTCGCCTTTCTCATTCTTTCATTCCTAGTTTTCCAGCCATATAATGTCAGATTTAAAGGAGTGTTCACCAACTTAAATTCTTTTTACCCATCTCCCAAAACTAATGCTAGAATAAACGCTAATTTTCTGTCCACTGGCCACATTTTCCAGCTGTCTCAAGAAATAATTTCTCTCTTTCAATGTCTAAGTAAAAAGTTAAATAGAATGGCTGCCTTTTCTTTTCCGGATGATAAAAGGGATTTCACCACAACTGTTAAGGTGTGTGTTAGGCATCCAGCATATTTTCTCCCTTTCTCATATATTACAGCACTACTGTTGGCGAACAGCATAGGTATTGATTCATATTCAAATTAGTGTCATTGGAAATTAAGCTATTGATGGGTATTTTAAACAAGAGGTATAGTTCGTCTTATCTGCTAATATAAGGTGAAGTCCTACCTGGAGGGGCAGTGGGTTGCTAAGTTAACATATGTATTATGTTACATTTTTCCTTGTTTAGAATTCCTTTATGAAGCCCAGTGGCAGGGGGTAGCGCTTCGTGCTCCCTCGACACAGGTCCGAGGTTCAATCCCTGGACTTGGCAAAGTTGACTCAGCCTTTCATCCCTTCAGTGGGTAGACAAACTGAGGATCAAGCATGCTTGAGAATTCAACACTGGGGGTTCCGCATAAGGTTGACCTCCTGAACGGAACATATGTTTTGCACCCCAGGGCCCTTGGTCACGTAAACGGAGATTGGGATGGTAGGCCCTGATCCCCTAGGGCGTTATGCCAAGGAGTTTAGTTTAGTTTAGAATGCCTTTAGTTTATTTTTTAAGAAATAAGGGATTTTCTTTTACTAAAATCTAGATACTTTTTTCAACTACTCACATCCTTCTACTGACTTTACTAAGTTTTAATTTTAAATTGTTTTTTGTCTAAAATATAATATTGTGATTATTGTTGTGCCTTGTGGAATTTATATATGTAAAAGATCTACAAAATGGATTGAAAATTTTATTTTATTGAATTTAATTTCTATTTAAATCTAGCTTAAATCAACTTTCTAGCTCTTTCTGTTATTGTGTTCCCACAATTCCACTTTGTTATATATATATATATATATATATATATATATATCCAGTTCTGAGCTGTTAGCCACCTGTGTACAAGGTAGTATTTGGCCATTCTTATTCTTGCATGCATTATAGAATTTGGCAGGCCCTCTATCAATGCATAAACTTAGTAGACATTCTATTGCCTCCCCCTAAAAATCTGGCCACCTCTTTGCATATATACACTGTACACCTACTAATCCCGGCCCTGTTATATATATATATATATATATATATATATATATATATATATATATATATATATATATATATATATACATACATATGCATACATACATACACTTGCATGCCCATTATTTTATAAAGGTTTAAACTGTTTTAATTTGAAATAAGGTTTATATTTTTATGGATTACTTTCATAAAAGAATGATAACAATAGATGTTTCTTATATAAATGATATTAAGTAATTGTTTGATTTTTTTTTTCAGAGTTAAAGATTAATGAAATTGCATCAGAAGATAAGTCATCTGTCTTATTCTTTTCCAGATGGTAGAATCATAATTACTCTAACCTTTTATCATCCAGGTTCTCACAGACTTGTAATGTGTTAACATTCCACAGCTAAAGATTACTATATGTATGACATTTATCTGAACATTTTTCTTGAATCAAATCTTCATCACCATCTGAAAAATTTTCACAATTGATTTTCAGAAAGGTCAATTCTAAAAATAAAATATTTTATTGTGACATGTATAGTTTTGCATAAATCCTTAAGATTTGTAATATTCAAATTTGTCCTATGAATTTTTTCAAGTTCATAATTTTTGTCTTAAGGAGCTATAATTTATTTATTAATAAAAGTCTGCATATTTAGTATTCCAAATGCCTAGAAATTTGTCTATTTTCCTTTTTAAAGATAAAATATTCATTTTGATGGGAAAATATGATCACTTGAATTGTTTCCATTTTGTGAAGTACACCTTACTGATGATTGTATATTTATATGCCTATTTATGTATTCAAATATTTGTTTTGGTTTTTATAAATTTTTGTTAATAATTTTTAAGATTTAGGATTGTTTGAACATTGTAGTTTAAAACATCTTCCAATTCTTGCTTTGCATGAATGCATAAATTATCTTTTTTAAACTATAGTTTACTGTTGGGAAATATTATTATGTTAAAATTTGATTAGATAAGTATAATGCAGAACAAGGTGCTTCTTTTACCTTTTATACATATTCCTTTGAAAATTTTTAAAAGCTTTGGATTATTAGAGGAATAAAATTAGGTAGCATTTGTTATTTTTTTTTTTTAGATCATCTGTCATTTGATTATCTCAGTTACCCATCTTCTACTGCATTGCTTTAATTTATCAGGGATTCTTTGGTTGTTTTCTTTGTGATACAAGTCAATATATACCTCATTGATATGTTGGGAATTGGTATTAACTTAGTTCAAGTATATTTGTTAAAAATCTTCTAACTGTATATGCATATACTCAAACATCAGTGAGAATAAATCTGCTATATAAAAAAAATCTGTATAAATACTGAAAATGTGTTATGTTAACAGCGTTTAAAGAGTTTATTAAACTTATTAACCTGTATGCTTTGAAAAATCAACAGATCCAGTTTACAATTCCTATTTCTAATAAAAAAAATGTATGGATTTCTTGTGTCATAGCAAAAATTTTCAAATTATCAAAGGTCTTATCACATGTCAATGTGAACCAGAATTAATTGATATACCATATATTTCTAAATATAGGTCAATTCGTATCTTTGCCATGGGTACAGTTTTCCTTCAAAAATTAACCCAAAGTTCAAAATCTATATATAATCCAAAGTAAAAAAAGGCAATTTCTAAACTGTTCAAATATGTCGCCAAAAAGCCAAAAATACCATCAAGCAGGTACAGTGGGGAAATAATCCAATCAAGTTGCTTTAAATTAAAATGCTTTCAAACCTTTTGTCGCACAGCATGCAATTTAAATACTACAGAGGTAAATGATCGGTCGCACCTTAAGATAAATACAAGGACATATATTAGAACATCTTAAAAGTGGCAAGGAGAAACAACTACATTTTAAATTTTAATTAACTTCATGCATCTTAGTTAATTTCACAATTCATACTAACTTATCTAATTTATTGCCGCAGAGCACTGTTTTGATAATTACGGTTGTAGACCATGCGACCAATGGAATTTTTACTTAGATGCTAACAAAAAGTTTCAATTCTGTCAACTCTATATAAAAATAACTTTTTGTTAAATTTAAGCAATATAAACTTAGGAAAAAAAAAAGATTTTATGTTTGGCAATTTATCGATTGCTTCTGAGTTACTTAGAATTGTGGTTATTAAATTAGCCGATCTGCTACCGTTATAGTACTTTTGTTTTGGAGTGATTATAACACAGATAAGAATAATTTAAAATTTATTTTTCAACTTTTATGTTTCAAAATTTTTACAAGATTTATTTACTTTTCACCATTATGAATTTTCTTTATTTTTCTTCAATGTTTTTTTAACCATTCTGCTGATTTTTGCTGTTTTGGTGACTTTTTGTGGCCAACAGCAAAAAATATCGGCAAAAAAACACATTTATTATATCTGTTCCATGGATCCGTATATCAGCTGAACCCCCACCCCTCCTCACCCCACACACACACACTTAAAGTCTTTAAAAAGCCCCAACATTCTCGGCTTATACACGGAAATATACAATAAATTTTTTTTATATCGAATGATAAATCTGCATATCTTCAATACAAAAAGGAATTGCAAACTGAATGTATTAACTTTTTCAATGCATTCAGGTTGAAATGTGATGAGACATTAATAAAGCCCTTTTTAGAGCTTTTTAAAAAACATTCATTTCACAGGGACACTCTGAATAAAATTTGAAAATATTGTCTCTCTTTTCTTTGAAATACATATCAAATACAATGCATTTTTTTTAAATTGATTTTCTCAAAAAATTAAATTTCTTTTAAAAATTTTATCTATTAAAAAATTTTTAAATTAACATTTTTTTTTCTGGATATTTGAAAATGTGAGTACAAGAAAACATGAAACTTTGAACAAAGAATAATTTTTATTAAAGATTAAATTTTCGCATTTAATCCCTACAACTATGTCTTTATCCAAATGTAATAATGATATAACATTTGTTATGTAGCATTCAGTAAAGAAGTTTATCAAACATTCTCCACTAGGATAAAGTGTTCAATGTGATCAATTTGCTGAGAGAAATGAATAATTATTTCCTATAAATTTTTAATTTGAACACTATTTCAGAATATTGGATAGATAAATCGTGAATTTAATTTCTTTGATATTTTTTTAAATAATGAGTTTTGCTCAGTAATTTTATATCTTTTGGGATAGGGTAAAAAGAAAAACCTGTTGTATATGTTTCATTTGATAAACACATTTAATGTTTTTTAAAACTATTTAAAACAAATTTCTTTTAGGGAACTGGTTACAAATGTAGGTGATTCTGTACACTTGCTGATATAAGATAGCAAATTTATATACAAAATAATATTTTGTTTGTCAATGACTTCTCTTTTGTTTTTTCATAGTTGTTAAATTCTTTCTTAAGGTAGTAATTAAATAAGGTTTTTGTCATTTTATAACTGTAATTATAATATTATATTTTATGTCATAATAAAAATGTATAATTTTTAGTAAATATCTAATAAAATATATTCTATAATTTAAGGTTTTTTACCAATATTTTACAAAAGGCACTTGTTATTATTTTTTAAGATACAATTAATCATAAATTCATAGAGCACTATTGTTAGCTCTAAATATGAAATAATATATTTAACCTTTACTTAAGCACTAAGTTGTTTTATAATTTCTTGATGCATATGTGTTAGTAATTTTTCATATATCTTTTATTAAAGAGACAATAGATATTATTTATTATTGGTAGTTTTATGAGTATTTCATTGATACATTAAAGCTTTTAGGAAGTTATTATCTCATTTGCTTTAAATATAACTTGAAATTAAGATTACAAAAATTAAGATTGCATTGTTCTGATTTTTCTTCCTTTTTCACTTTTACATGTTATTTAAATTCTCTCCTACATATTAATGTGGGTAGAAACAAGCCATGCATGAAATCAATTTTACTCTGACTTGTTTTTACAAAATGTTTTATTAATATGTTAACATGCGTTGACTTGTCAAGCTCTTTAAAGGGAAAAGTATAAATTAATATAAAATGATATAAGGTGTATAAAGTGAATTTCTTCATAATAGAATACTTTGAGGTATTGGTATTGTTTTGTTTAAATACCAATTTATTTATTTATTTTACTAATTCATTATATGTGTTATTTAAATCCATTTATGTGTAAAATTATTCTTGAAGTTTCATCATTTGTAGGCTGTACAATTGAAGCTCTTGGGTATTTTTTTTAATATCTAGCTACCTGTTATCAGTTTTAAAAAATTAAAACTTTATACACAGTATTTTAAATATTTTGTATTGCAATAATAACAATATTTTTTGTTTTATATATGTGTTTTGTGATAAAAAATTATTAGTTGAATAACTGAAAAGAATTTTTAATTTCATGCTTGAAAATCTTTGTAATATCCAAACTATATAAAAACCAAAATATGTCTTGAATCTTTTTACAAATTATTTACTTCCTTTAAAATTTTATCAACCTAAATTTCGGGTTTCTTTTCAGACATAAAATTGTAACGTTACTAAATTTTACTAAAACTTTTCCTAAAATTCTAAACATCTTAAATCAAAATATTATGCATAGGTGGGAATGAACAAAGCAGGCTTATACCATGAATAATTGTTCAGGGTAGGCACATGTTGATCATTATGGAATAAAATATTACTCAAAACTTTTGGATGTAGTGAAACCACATCAAGACGAAGTCATAGAAACACAAATCTCTTTTAACATTAACGGATAAAAGAGCAATGGATATAGAATGACTTTAAAACTAAACACATTAAACAAAGTATTTATATGGTATCTGTAGAAAAATATTTTATGGTCTTTTTATGTTCTTGAACATTTTTATTCAAAAAGGTACATTTCAAATACTCTAGACAAGCACATGCTTAGACATAGCAATAAAAAGGTACATTTCTAACAATCTTATAAATGAGCACACAGAGATTCATATATGGCGCTAACATGCCACGGCAATACATACCATTCAATAAAATAAACATGCTACCCTCAGGTGTCCAGTCCTGGTAAAGTAATGAACTTATTTCGAATAGGAAAGTCACCTGAGAAATAGTTTTCCCCCTTTTGTCACAGTGCAATATTTATTTTATCTCAAATAGGAAAAGTTTGTCTTCATGTTTGTGTTGAATGATGCTATTATTATATTCCAATACAACTTGATAAAGAATCTGTTTTCCTTCCTTCATGTTAAACAAAATTTTCTGTTTAGTATTTTTATGTTAACAAGTTTTAACTGTATTATAAAATGACAGAATTTATTTTTAGATTTTTATTTTTTAAACTTAAAGATTTATTCAAATTGTTGAAATCAAAATGGCCTTCTTTTATGCATTCTCTTTTATTAGAAATGGTAAAAAAATAGGTGATTTGGGACAAAATGGTTTTTTGAATATTAACCCAGCTACTCTTTCGAGCTGAAACTCTGTAGAAGTTTCTAATAACTTTTGTCGCTTTCTGTTGCTTTAGATCTCTAGTTGGTCTACTATTTTAAAATTTTTCTTTCATTCTTCATAGACCAGTTTCAAAAGCAGTTTTTTTTTTCAAGGATACACTCTTTATATCTGAATAGTTTACAAAAAATAAAACGAAATTAAAAAAATACACAAAAAAAAATCCTGGATATTGCACACTCCATTTTTGCACACTTGTTTAGAAGTGAAAGCAGTTTCTCCCTTACTGCTTTAGAAAATTCCCCCTTTTCTTTCTAGAGGCATATTATTTCCTGCTTCTCCAACTTTAGCTTTAAATCAATATTACACTATAGGAAATATTGAAAGTAGAAGCAGGGAGCAATATATTTTATATTTTTAGCATAGTAATTAAATTAATCTTTATAATTTCATTAGATTAAGTGTATATTAAGTAACAGAAAGAAAATGAGGCTTTGATATATTTTGTTAAAAGTAGACACTTCCTACATTGCCTCCCAGACAAGCATTCCCTGATACCTATCTACCTGTTTGTATATTTTATACATATGTGAAATGGGCCTTATAAAAATAATATTATTTGAATTATTAAAAGATCACCAGATAAATATTAGCACTTTTAAACAGATTAACCCCTTTATTATCCATATAAGTGCATTTATGTATGTTATATTAGTTGATCTTAATTTTTGTTTTGATTGTAAAAATGGAATGTATTTATTACTAGAATAAATTTATTTTCAGGCTGGAGCAACTTGATGTTCTCTTCATTCTCATTAGATCTGTCATCATTTCTTTAAATATAAGGATACTACTGAAAATTTCATATATTTTATATAGCAAAATGCTTTTATACTTTTTTTCATTTATAAATTTCTACTTTTTGAAATCTTTTTTTTTTTTTTAATTAGCTGCTAAGTGAATTACAAAGTATGTTTTATACTTTATTTTTAATGTATAATTTTTTTAGCTTTGCCTTTGACTATACCTCATTCACTTGACTTTTCTATCTATTTGTGTAACTGAACCATCTGCTCTAGAAAATGACTATTTAGATTTAGCAAATAAAATGCAATATTTATTTATATTATACTTCCTGATATGTCAATAACATATATACATATTCAAAGCTCATAATGAACATAAGTTTCATCATTTCATTTAACACAGAACCTGAGTTACTCAGAGAAAAAATACATTGTCTTAACAAAAGAGAATCTTTTTAGATTTCTTAATGAACAAAGTGAAAGCACAAACTAATGTTGCATGAGTTTAGTGCAAAAGAAGTGATAGAAGCAGTAGATTGATAATAACTGATGAAACACGGATGCGACAGTTTACCTTGGAAACCAAGTAAATTTGAAAAACTTAAAAACACCCCAGCTGACTTGTCCTTATAAAACTGTGTCCAATCCACAAGAATAGTTATTCCGTTAGTATCATGGCATGCAAAGGGTGGCATTTCATCTGATTTCTCTTCTTCAGAGGAAACCAATGCAACATGTTATGGCCACACTTCAAGCTGATTGAAGTCTTCCATTTGATACAAATATCAAAGTGTATAAGTCAAAGGATTTTGTTCTTGGATGACAATGGAAACCAGAAACAGCAAGAGATACTGTAGAGTGTATATATCACCTTAAAGAGATTACATCCTTCAGTCTACAGTCCCAGTCTTACTCCATCAGAATTCTCTCTATTTTTCTTCTCTTTTTTTAAATAAAAAAATATATGTATGAAATAAATCACTATTGGAATTTTACTTTTGGAGCAGCAAAGAGGCTGCATCACGCTGTGAAAAAGACCTCCAAGCACCAGTTTATTCCAAGAAGGTTTATTTAAACAGATTTTCTGTACATATGATTAGAAGTCAATATATCAATGTTGTTGGCTACTAGAGGAGGAATAGCCAAAATTTTGCTTCTTGTTATGACAATGTATTTTTTCATGTTGTAACAGTTTCCCTCTGAAATAAAATTGATTAAACTTATTTTCGGAACATCCTTTTAAGATATATATATATATATATATATATATATATATATATATATGTCAGGATTTAAATTGTAGACTAATTTAAAAAAATTTTAATTAAGGATTTTTTACTGAGAGTGATGCGGCATGAGGAGTTAGCCACATAAATACGGCTCACGTGCAGTGATCTAGAGCAGAGAGTAGTGTGCACATTCCGCAGACAGAGCTGTGGCTACCCAAAGTAGCTAAGCCTGCCTTTGTTAAAAGTTGGGTGCCAATGTGCGAAGCCATTGAAAATGCTTAATGAGTAGTGTGCTCTGAGATTTGAATAAAGGATGAAAATGTACTCAGGACTCTAGTGTCGTTTAGTGGGACATGACATATATATATATATATATACATACATACACAAAATAACCAGCACATTCTGGGTCACAATTATTATAGTATGAAAATATATTTTACACACTCAAATGCTGCGAGGAAAAATTAATAACTGCAGTTCTTTTAAGAAAACATGTTCAAATACTTGTGAGTTTATTTTATTTGTTTTGTAGCACCCATAGTATTGTTAAATGTTAATATACAATACATAATTTATAATTTTTGTGCTGTTTAATACCCTCAGATGTCATTCTTGTATTCTGAATTTTTTCCAGAGTTACTCACCTAAAGTAATCCTTTTTTCACATTTTTTACTGCTCTCCATATAGCTATGTTGTCAAAAAATGGATTTTTACTCATCTATGCATACTTATTTTTTAAAAGATGAGTATACAAAAAAATTCTTATAACAGTTGTTCTCTTATTATTTTTGCTTCATTCCTTATCTAAAAAATAATGTTTAAATTTAAAAACTTGTAAACTGAAATATTATTTTTAATTATTCATACTGATTATTCTTTATTTTTTAGGGTTAAATTTCATCGTCAAATATAAAATAAAAATTACCATTGAATGTTATATCATATTACAGAGTTAACTGCATATTAATTTACAAAAGATTTTTTTATTTAACTTTTGTTTTATTTTCGTATTATCATTACAACAGTTTAATATCAAGAAACTAACATATATATGCTCAAACAACAAGCAGAGCAATTTTTTTCATTTTTATGTATGGTTAATTTTTGATTTGTAAAAAGTATTTTTCATTACTATGTTACACTTTTTTAAATGAAAATAACTTTTAAATAAATTTCAGGAAAATATGCTTGTGATATTTGTGGCAGATTTTACACCTTTGCCTGTAACCTTAGTCGACACAAGAGAACTCATCATCAAGACTTAGCCTACAAGTGCATGATCTGTGGCATCATATGTACAAGGTCAGACAGTTTACGTGTCCATATAAAAAATTGTCATGGGGGAATTTAAGACTTATTTCTCCTTAATCCATCACAAGTCATCTTTATCTTTGTATTTTGTAAGAAAATGAAGTATCTGAATGAAAAACTTTATAAAATGAAAATAGTGAAACTTTTTGTCACTATAGGAAGTTGTATTGTAATAGGAATATATATATCTTAAGTTGATGAGCTTAATATATTTTAAAACAATTTTTAATAAGTATGATTTTTAAAGTTGTCCTTTTGAACCTAATCGATAGGAAAAAGAATAAGTAACACAATACAGAATAATGAAGATATTTTCATTTTAATAAGATGTAACTAAAATTAGTTATATCTTAGTTCAGCTGTAAAATTCATGTGTGATCCACAAAATGAGAAATAGTGCCTTGGATTTTATAAAAGATAAGAATACAGGAGATGCAAAATTTTCCTATATATAAAATTGTTATTTTAAAAATATTTTTTGTGCCCAAAACTAAATATTACTGTTTATTCATTTTTTAAAATTAAAATTTTTCTGAATTTCTGTTTAAAAAAATGGATTTATAAATGTCAGTTTCATTTTACTTATGTTGCAAAGTTATTACAAAATCTGCAATGAGAATTTAATAATAATGATCATGACTTATCCAACTTTAGAATCTTTGAGAAGATAATGGATTTCAAAATAACACATTTAGGATAGTATAAGTAATGATTTTTAGGGCAGATTTTTTTTAGATAATTCATTGTGATGTATGCTTAAAAAACTACTTATGACCTAACCTCACTGCCTCAATTTGATTGTTTTTGACTCTCTGCATTGACTCTGATTCTCTGCACTTGAATCTTTTTCATCAATACAACTTGCTAATTTTCTTTAAGTGATGAATAATTTAATTAATAGTTTGTGAAAAGTGTAATTCATGTGAAACTCTTCATTCATAAGAGATAAAATACTTTGCATATTTAGTGTTTTTCCTTCTGAGATAATAGACTAAATCAATCACTCGAACTATACAGTGTGTATATATAAAAAAGCACACAAACTTCTAAATGAATATGGACTGATTGTTTTTACGACATTTGGAAGCAATCAGAAAGCAGCAACACATTTGAAACACTTAAAGATAAAACAAGAACATTTTTTAAAATTTGAATTCTCAGTTAATTTGTGTGAAATTAATTCCTTTTGAATAAAATTCAAAAGGTGATGCTATAAACAAAACTATTAAGTACCTTAAAAGCAATCTAATGTTGACATTAGTGCATGAGCAAAATTTTTGTTTTTAATAATAATAATTTTTTTAGTGTTTGCTCTTAAACCATTTATGTGAGGTGTCAACAGTCCAGTTATGCTCATGTAAATATGATTTGATGCTTTCACAGAAATCTGTAACTTAATTTCAGCTGTTCCTATATAGGTTAGAAATTTATTCAATTTAAAAGGGTTTTGGATTATTTCTTATCTTCAACATTTTTTCAACACCTTGCTAGTTTTCCTGCTATTTTTATGCAAATATTAAATTTTCAAAATAAACTCTTCAAGAAATCATTTATTTTCTATAATTATTTAGTCATTCAGAATTTAAGGTAGGCTAAAGAAGTCTTAAGACCAATATAAATTTATATTTCTAATATTTGCGTCCCAATATGTAATTAAAAATTTTAATTTAAAAATTATAAATGAAGTATTTTTCTCACATTTTAATAGTCTGCTAAAAGTTAACATTATATATTAAATATCAAATTTTGAATTGAATATTAAATAAATAGCTCTATATGTAGTGAATATTTTTCTGGAAATAAAGACAAAATGTATATTTGTCAATTATGCTTACTGCCTTACTGTTATGAAAAAGATTTTTATGGACTAGTATAACCATAAAAACTACAATTGATTCTTGTACTATATTTTAGATCATTAAAAATTTAAACTGTAATCTGTCCAGTCAGTTAAAAAAATTTAATTACATAATATTAATTTTATTTAATGTTAACTTTATATATTATCAACCTTTATAATATTTCATGCCATACATCTTTCATGAACAAAATACAGCTTGCAGGACAGATGTAGCCTGCCTATGATTCTATTTACTTTACCATAGATTTTAAAAGAGTGAAGAGAATTTCAATATTTTAAAAATGTATGTATGTATTCAATGAACACAAAAATAAAATGTATCTAATCTAAATATTTTTTTTTCTTTTTAAAGTAATACAGTCAAATTGTGGAAAATCTTAATGTATCGCTCCAAATGAATGATACATATGATAATTTCACTTACATATTTCTAAATATAACACTGTAAAGATATTTTAAAATTTTTATTTTACATTTCACATAATACATAAGAGATTTTCCACATCACAATATATTGCAATATATTAAGGAAATGTATATTAATTAATGTAGAATATAATACAATGCCACTTCATATCACTAATGTTTTTAAATATAAATTCACACTAATTCAAAAATTTTCATTCTAGTCCACTTGCCATTTCAATTGAAAGAATACTTCTCACATTTATCCTCAAAGATGAAATGAAAAATCTATAATGTTCAAATACTTCAAAATTATTGTCAACAAGTTTTAAACTTTAATACAAGAAAATGGGGTTTTATACTACATGATATTGTTACTATTGAAAAGAAAAGGGCTTTCTATTAAAATATTTTGCAGACATAAAATGACAATTTATAAAATACCTTGTTATACAAGGTTCAAAATTCAATAATTAATGTAATACATATTTTATACACACTTTTTTTATTAGTGGTTTCTTAAATTGTTTCATTAAAAACAATTTTTTAAAATAGATTTATTATTAATTAGATTTCAGTGCATATTTCAACATTATTTAGTTACGAAGCAGAAAGATAGATACATTAGAAAAGCATTTTAATGATACAGTGGTACCCCAACATGAGCCTTTTTTTTCATCTTTTCAAATTAAATATCAAAATTTGAGATACAAACTTCAGTTTTAAAAACTGGGTAGGGCACTGCCTAGCAGTAGTAAAGTGTTTGTCACACAAGGTTCAAAATTTATAATTTAATGTATAGCATATTTTATATACACTTTTTATTTGGATTTGTTTAAATCATAGGAATAAAAAAAAACTTGTTTAGAATCATACCTGTCAGGCTGGTAAAAAGTAATTGTGTAATCTAGTGTGCAAGCAATATTTTTCTACTTTATTCACATCAATTGATAAATAACAGCTGAATAAGGGCTGGTAGGGTCTGCTTTTCAGTACCAGTTTTATGGGTTTGAATTTTACTGCTGCTATAGATGTTTACAACCATTTGAAATTGGCTTTAAGCAGTAGGTCTTGGTCTTGCAAAACAGTACACTATAGTGCTCTGAATCAAACCCTAAATAACATTTTTACTTCAATTACTTCAATAACTGCATTTTAATACTTCATTGTAGAATATAAATAGATTATCATTACATTAAATAACTTTCTTAACTTGCTCTTAAGCACTATAAAATTTCATAAATTTCAATGGGTTTTTTATGATTAAAAAGTAGACAAAAAAACTAAATAGTTTTGAACAGAAACATAAATCTGCTTAAATTTTTATTGTATCATTTTTCAAACATGAGTGAAAAAAATATTTACTATTAAAGCAATATCAAACTAGAAACAAATTAATTACTGGTATCACAATACCAGTTATTCTTACGTTGAAATAACAAATGTTTTTTATCTCTTTTTCTGCTTGGCTAAAAACTTGCTCAAAAAAATTAAATCTTTAGCTTTAAACCAATATTACACTATAGGAAATATTGCAAGTGGAAGCAGGGAGCATTTCTGTTTCCCTTGTTCACAGTATATTTTATATTTTGAGCATAGTAATTAAATGAATCTTTACAATTTCATTAGATTAGGTGTATATTAAGTAACAAAAGAAAATGAGGATTTGAAATATTTTGTTAAACTTCCTACATTGCCTCCCAGATAAGCATTCCCTGATACCTATATATCTGTTTGTATATTTTATACATAAATGAAGTTGGCCTTATAAAAATAATAGGATTTGAATTATTAATATCACTAGAAATATTAGCAGTTTAAACAGATTAACCCCTTTATTATCCATGTCAGTGCATTTATGTATGTTATACTAGTTGATCTTAATTTTTGTTTTGATTGTAAAAAATGGAATGTATTTATTACTAGAATAAATTTATTTTTAGGCTGGAGCAACTTCATGTTCTCTTCATTCTCATTACATGTGTCATTTCTTTAAATATAAGGATACTACTGAAAATTTCATATAATATTTTATATAGAAAAATGTTTTTATGCTTGTTTTTCAGTTATAGATTTCTCCTTTTTGAAAACTTTTTTTTTCTTTAATTAGCTGCTAAGTGAATTACAAAGTATGTTTATACTTTATATTTAATGTATAATTTTTTTAGCATTGCCTTTGACATTACCATATTCAATTGACTTCATTTCTATCAACTTGTGTAAATGAACCATCTACTCTAGAAAATGACAATTTAGATTTAGCAAATAAAATGCAATATTTATTTATATTATACTTCCTGACATGTCAATGACATATATACATATACAAAGCTCATAATGAACATAAGTTTCATCATTTCATTTAACACAGAACCTGAGTTACTCAGAGAAAAAATACATTGTCTTCACAAAAGAGAATCTTTCTAGATTTCTTAATGAACAAAGTGAAAGCACAGACTAATGTTGCATGAGTTTAGTGCAATAGAAGGGATAGAAGCAGTAGATTGATAATAACTGATGAAACATGGATGCAACAGTTTACCTTGGAAACCGAGTCCATTTGAAAAGCTGAAAAACATCCTAGCTGACTTCTCCTTATAAAACTGTGTCACAATCTACAGGGATAGTTATTCTATTAGTATCATGGCATGCAAAGGGTGGCATTTCATCTGATTTCTCCTCTTCAGAGAAATCCAATGCAGCATGTTAATGCCACATTTCAAGCTGATTGAAGTCTTCCATTTGATACAAATATCAAAGTGTATAAGTCAAAGGATTTTGTTCTTAGATCCCAATGGAAACCAGAAACAGCAAGAGATACTGTAGAGTGTAAAGAGATTGAATCCTTTATAGTCTACAGTCCCAGTCTTACTCAATCAGAATTCTCTCTGTTTTTTCTTTTTTTGAATAAAAAAAATATATATATTTATATATAAAATAAATCTTAGACCTCCAAGCAACATTTTTTTCCAAGGTTTATTTAAACTGATTTTCTATGGGTATGATTACGAGTCAATTAATCAATGTTGTTGACTACTAGGGAGGGGGGAGGAGCAATAGCCAAAATTTTGCTTTTTGTTATGACAATGCATTTTTTCATATTATAATAGTTACCCTGTGATATAAAAATGATAAAATTTATTTGGGAACATTCCTTTAAGATATATATATATATATATATATATATATACCCATGCACAAGATAACCAGCACACTCTGGCTCACAATTATTGTAGTATGAAAATATATTTTACACTCTCAAAAAATGCTGTGAGGAAAAATTAATAACTGCAGTTCTTTTAAAGAATTATGTTAAAATACTTGTGTGAGTATATTTTATTTGTTTTGTAGCACCCATAGTATTGGTTAAATGTTAATATAAAATACATAATTTATAATTTTAGTGCTGTTTAATACTCTTAAATGTCATTCTTATATTCTGAAATCTTTTCCAGAGCTAAATCCCTAAAGTAATCCTTCTTTCTCATTTTTTATAACTCTCCATATAGCTATCTTGTCGAAAAATGGATTTTTATTCATCTGTGCATACTTATTTTTTAAAAACTAAGTATACAAAAAATTCTTATAACAGTTGTTCTCTTATTATTTTTGCTTCATTCCTTATCTAAAAAATAATGTTTAACTTTAAAAACTTTTGATCTGAAATATTATTTTTAATTATTCGTACTGATTATTCTTTAATTTTTTAGGTTTAAATTTCATCGTCACATATAAAATAAATAGTACCATTGAATGTTATATCATATTACAGAATCAACTGCATATTAATTTACAAAAGATTTTTTTCTTTAACTTTTGTTTTATTTTCGTATTATCATTACAACAGTTTAATATCAAGAAACTAACATATATATGCTCAAACTACAAGCAGAGCAATTTTTTTTTCTTTTTTATGTTTGGTTATTTTTTTATTTGTAAAAAGTAATTTCATTATTATGTTAACTTTTTTAAATGGAAATAACTTTTAAATAAATTTCAGGAAAATATGCTTGTGATATTTGTGGCAGATTTTACACCATGGCCTGTAACCTTAGTCGACACAAAAGAACTCATCTTCAAGAATTAGCCTACAAATGCATGATCTGTGGCATCATATGTACAAGGTCAGACAATTTACGTGTTCATATAAAAAATTCTCATGGGGGAATTTAAGACTTATTTCTCCTTAATCCATCACAAGTCATCTTTATCATTGTATTTTGTGAGAAAATGGAATATCTGAAGGAAATACTTTATAAAATGAAAATAGTGAAACTTTTTGTCACTATAGGAAGTTGTATTGTAACAGGAATATATATATCTTAAGTTGATGAGCTTAATATATTTTAAGACAATTTTTAATAAGATTTTCAAATTTGTCCTTTTGAACCTAATTGATATGAAAAAGGATAAGTAACACAATACAGAATATTGAAGATATTTGCAGGTTTATTAGATGTAACTAAAATTAGTTATATCTTAGTTCAGCTGTAAAATTCATCTGTGATCCACAAAATGAGAAATAGTGCCTTGGATTTTATAAAAGATAACAATACAGGAGATGCAAAATTTTCCTATATAAAAAAATTGTTATTTTAAAAATATTTTTTGTGCCCAAAATTAAATATTACTGTTTATTCATTTTTTAAAATTACAATTTATTTGAATTTATATTAAAAAAAATCGATTTGTAAATGTCAGTTTCATTTTACTTATGTTGCAAAGCTATTACAGAATCTGCAATGAGAATTTAATAATGAATAATTTAATTAATATTTTGTGAAAAGTGTAATTCATGCGAAAATCTTCATTGATAAGAATTAAAATACTTTATATATACTTAACACATTTGAAACACTTAAAGATAAAACAAGAACTTTTTTTTAAATTTGAATTCTCAGTTAATTTGTGTGAAATTAATTGCTTTTGAATAAAATTCAAAAGGTGATGCTATAAACAAAATTATTAAGTACCTTAAAAGCAATCTAATGTTGACATTAGTGCATGAGCAATATATTTGTTTTTAATAATAATTTTTTTAGTGTTTGCTCTTAATCCATCTGTGTGAAGTGTCAACAGTCCAGTTATGCTCAATGTAATGATTTGATGCTTTCACAGAAACCTGTAACTTAATGTCAGCTGTTCCTGTATAGGTTAGAAATTTATGCAATTTAAAATGGTTATGGATTATTTCTTATCTTTAATATTTTTTCAATACCTTGCTGGGTTTCCTGCTATTTTTATGCAAATGTTAAATTTTCAAAATAAACTCTTAAAAAAACATTTATTTTCTATAATTATATAGTCATTCAGAATTTAAGGTAGGCTAAAGAAGTCTTAAGACCAATATAAATTTATATTTCTAATATTTGCGTCCCAACCTTTTATTAAAAATTTTAATTTAAAAATTATAAATGAAGTATTTTTCTCACATTTTAATAGTCTGCTAAAAGTTAACATAATATATTAAATATTAAATTTTGAATTGAATATTAAATAAATAGCTCTATATATAGTGAATATTTTTCTGGAAATAAAGACAAAATGTATATTTGTCAATTATGCTAACTGCCTTACTGTTATGAAAAAGATTTTTATGGACTAACCATAAAAACTACAATTGATTCATGTACTATATTTTAGATCATTAAAGATTTAAACTGGAATCTGTCCAGTCTGTTAAAAAAAATTTTTAATTATATAATATTAATTTTATTTAATGTTAGCTTCATATATTATCAACCTTTATAATATTTCATGCCATACATCTTTCATGAGCAAAATACAGCTTGCAGAACAGATGTAGCCTGCCTAAGATTCTATTTAGTTTACCATAGACTTTAAAAGAATGAAGAGAATTTCAGTATTTTAAAAATTTATGTATGTGTTCAATGAATACAAAAATAAACTGTATTTAATCTAAATAAAAAAAAAATTTTTTTCTTTTTAAAGTTATAGTCAAATTGTGGAAATTCTTATTGTATCGCTCCAAATGATAATTTCACTTACATATTTGAAATACACATTGTAAAGATATTATTTTAAAATTTTTATTTTACATTTCACATAATACATAAGAGACTTTCCACATCACAATATATTACAATATATTAAGGAAATGTATATTAATTAATGTAGAATATAATACAATGCCACTTCATATCACTAATATTTATAAATATAAATTCACACTAATTCTAAAATTTTCATTCTAGTCCACTTGCCATTTCAATTGAAAGAATACTTCTCATATTTATCCTCAAAGATGAAATGAAAAATCTATAATGCTTAAATACTTCAAAATTATTTTCAACAAGTTTTAAACTTTAATACAAGAAAATGTGGTTTTATACAATGTGATATTGTTATTATTCAAAAGAAAAGGGCTTTCTATTAAAATATTTTGCAGACATAAAATGACAATTTATAAAATACCTTGTTATACAAGGTTCAAAGTTCAATAATTAATGTAATGCATATTTTATACACTTTTTTTATTAGTGTTTCTTAAATTGTTTTATTAAAAAAAATTTTAAATAGATTTATTATTAATTAGATTTCAGTACATATTTCAACATTATTTAGTTACGAAGCAGAAACATAGATACATTAGAAAAGCATTTTTATGATACAGTGGTACCCCAACATGAGTCTTTTTTTTTTCGTCTTTTCAAATTAAATATCAAAATTTGAGATACAAACTTCAGTTTTAAAAACTGGGTAGGGCACTGCCTATCAATAGTAAAGTCTTTGTCACACAAGGTTCAAAAATTATAATTTAATGTATAGCATATTTTATATACAATTTTTATTTGGATTTGTTTAAATCATAGGAATAAAAAAAAAACTTATTTAGAATCATACCTGTCAGGCTGGTAAAAAGTAATTGTGTGTAATCTAGTGTGCAAGCACTATTTTTCTACTTTATTCACATCAATTGATAAATAACAGCCGAATAAGGGCTGGTAGGGTCTGCTTTTCAGTACCAGTTTTATGAGTTTGGATGTTTACAACCATTTGAAATCGGCTTTAAGCAGTAGGTCTTGGTCTTGCAAAATAGCAGACTGTAGTGCTCTGAACCAAACCCTAAATAACATATTTACTTCAATTACTTCATTGAAGAATATAAATAGATTTTCATTACATTAAATAACTTGCTTTTAAGCACTTTGAAATTTCATAATTTTCAATGGGGTTTTTTACGATTAAAAAGTAGAAGTAGATAAAAAACTAAATAGTTTTGAACAGAAAGATAAGTCGGCTTAAAATTTTATGGTATCCTTTTTCAACACGAATGAAAAAAATATTTACTATTAAAGGAATATCATACTAGAAACAAATTAATTACTGGTAACACAATACCCGTTATTCTTATGTTGAAATAACAAAAAAATTTTATCTCTTCTGCCTGGCTAAAAACTTGCTCGATTTTTTTTTTTTTTTTTTTTTTTTTTTTTTGCAAAATTGCAAGTAAGGAAAATATAAGCTGTAACAATCAGTCAAAATTGCATAAAATAGAATAATTAAGGCAAATATTTTAAATGCATTATTTTTAAATAATTTGTTGGTAGGTATGTAAAACAATTATAATTAATTATCATATTAAGGAATGGAAACATACATTAGACAAAAGGTTTACTAATAGTGTGGTACCCTCATATATGATTTTATATTAGTTAAGAGTTAATTTCAAGTTACAGGCAAACTTTAATTTAAAAAAATGGGTAAGATGACACTTACTGGTACTGGAGTTTGCAGGATCAAATTCCACTATTGACGTGGATTTTTATAAATGTTCTAAATTGGTTTTAAGTTATAGGGTGTAATCTAATTTACCTTTGTGTACCTTATTGTAGTAACCCATACTTAAAATACAAGGGTGGAGAAGCTTAATATAGCAAATATATATATAAATTTTTAGTAAAGTTTAAATACATCTTATAACACCAGAGCAATCCTATACATTCTGTTCCTACACATAACAAAGAAAAATTTAGGTTTGTTTTAAGGGAGATTCACTTTAGTCAATTTCAGTTAATTTAAGTAAAAAAATTAATTTGACATAGTAATTAGAACAAATTAACTTATGAGCCTGATTATAACCTTTTAAACTCGTATGTCAGGGTATCGTGTTATTTCGAATGTTAATATTGAACATTTTATTTGTTAAACCAAATTACTGCAGTACATACTATTGTAATGCTGTTATATACAATATCTGATATTTAATGTACATTTTTCTTCGTTGAAACATGTAAACAAGAAATTGTAAAATGTTTTTCTTCAGGGAGGTGGGTTCTGGAACAGATCGATGGCATTTCAATTAATTTACAGGGGTAAAACTGATTTGACACACAATTTTAAGTTACAAACTTTGTCACAGAACAAATTAAACTTATAACTCAAGAATCACTGTAGTTCCTAATCTCACATATTCAGCATAGAAAGTTATAAATGAGTAAAGCATAAATAATAGTAAAAATAAAAAAGATAGATTTTAAGTACTAACTTTTCATATATTTTATGAAAATTTTTAAACATTACATAGATTAATAGAATTTGTAATAGCAAATTATACATGATTGTGACAATGGTAGTCATATACAAGTGAAGAAAAATAAAACCAAAACTCAATACTTTTATGTTACATTATTTATACATGACTAGATGAAATAAAACTGTACTTATGACACTATAAAAACACCATATAATAAATCTTTTATTTTAAGTCATAAATACTTTTGCCCCTTACAAAATAAATATATAGCTAGTTAGCATTAAATCATAATTGTTTTGTAGTGCTTAATAAATAGAAACAATAAAATAGTCATAAAAATAAGATATAAATCAAGAATATCTTTTAATCTATTGACAAAAATACCAAAATTTTCAACTGTAAAATTATAGATATTTTAAAAATTATAAATCATACGATATTATATTAATAATTTATGATTCAATTTTAATTAATATATTCTTTTTTCTTTTCTCTCCTGTTAACCAATAAATACAATAAAACTGAATCACGCATATTTTTTATATAACTTTGGAAATATTTAAAATGTATGAAATAAGTTTTTTTATATATAGCTTCTTTTATCAAAATGCAGCCTTAAATGAATTTTTAAAAACTCATTTATAATGCATAAGTGTGAGTCTGTAAAATTTTGTCCTCATACATGAATATTACGCAATTAAATTTAAGAATATTGACAAAAAAGGCAAAGAACAATTTAAAACAAAAACATAATTTCCAATAAAAATCCATTTATTTAAAAGAGAAAAAAGCTAGACAAATTTAAGAGATTTCTTTAAAAAAAAAAATAAATATAAAAACAATAAAATAGCATTGTACGAGAGAAATTAAAGGAGACTGAGAAAGTTTTTTTTTTTTTTTATCCCTCTTCTCCCTAATTTTACAAAAATAATGAGATAAAAACATTTTAGAAAATTAATAACTTAAATGCTAACTTCAATGCAGTTATGATAACAAGTGTTTTATAAAATATCCCAAAGATGGCTTTAATCAAATAAAGTCTGAAAATTAGTTAATATGATGCATCTGCATATATATAACAAGAAATATAAAAGGTTACGACTCCATGCATCTTTTATGTTCATTATCTAACTGAAAATTAAAATTTCGTGTGGTGACCAAATTTAATATATATATATATATATATATATATATATATATATATATATATATATATATATATATGTGTGTGTGTGTGTGTGTGTGTGTATTATTATATATTTTAAATATATATATTAAAATTTAAATTTAAATATATAAATATATATTATATATATATTTATATGTAATTACATATATAATTTTTAATTTAAATATATATATATATATGTATATATATTATTTTTAATTAGTATGCTCAAATTTTTACTATCAAAAAATTAATAGTTTATATCATCGATATTACTTTCTGAATTTCTGCACAAAAATCGTTATCTAAATCAAGTAATAACTCTTTTACCTCTGTACCTTTAGGCTTTTTTTGGAGGGGGGGGCACAATTTGACATTGCACTAAGTTTTTTTAAGGGTATTGATATTCACATTAACCCTCCCTTCCCCCAAAAAAAATATTCAAAATAAATAAAAAAACAAATTTTAAGATGGTAAATCATGAATAATTAAACAAAAGTTGTGTGTTGTCACCTTGTCCAAATGACGGCTGCTGTGCTCACTTGCTAACATAAACAATAGGCATTAACATCTAGATATCAAAGAAAAAAAATTAGGACTGCCTGTGTCTATGCATTTACACTCTGTTCTAGTAGAATATTTTGCCATCTTTTTCACCTCCCACCCAGACAAGGAACACAAAATTAAGGTCTTTAAATACTTCATGAACAGTGTAACATTAGCCTCTCATATCGAATGAGAATACCATGAAATTATGTTGCTTAATCATGACAAATACATAAGACTGGAATAGTTGCCAAGATCTACCAAAAGTTACTGAAGTAACACATGGTTATCAAATTTAATTGACAGACTCACACAAAGCATAAAGCATACATACGCATATACAGCTGTGATAAATAAATATGCATTGAATCTTAAGGTGGTTCTATACCGGCCATACTGGATTCCTCTTGCACAATGTTAATATATGGGGAAAATAAAATTTTCTCAAGCCAGCTCACAATTAGAGAATTATTTTTTAAAATAAACTATACTATGTAACAAAACAGCAAAGTCCCTAAAATGTTATCTTTCCTTTGAAAAAACATTGAGAAACAAATATTTTATTAAATATTTGCAAGACTTAGACTCTTTCTCAGAATAAAATTATTTAACAGTCATATTTTTTTTAAAGGAAAAGATAGAATTTTAGAGAATTTGCTGTTCTATCAAGTGGTGTTAATTATTATTATTATTTTTTTTTTAAGAATTCTTTAACCCTTTAAAGGTCATTATTATAAATTTTTTGAGATTTAATGAAATTTTTTTATAAATGGTATCTATGAACTTTATAAATGTAAGTGCATATTTTTTTTTTACATTTTTTGAGGGGGATAGTGGAATTTGAGAGGTGGTTAAAGTGCAAAATCCAGTCCCTTGTACGGAGTGAAAATGCTTTTTTAAAGGTTTAATTATGCTGCGGGAACAATGATTATTATCTAAAAGGGTATGATAAAGAAAAACTAACCAATTTACAGGCCATATGGAGCGCTGCTTTTAGGTACCGGAATTCATGGGTTAAAATCCCACTGCAGGTATGGATGTTCGTAGCCATTCGGAATCAGCCTTAAGCTGTAGGTCTCGGTCTTATTCACCCTTGTGTTGAAAGACAGTAGACCATACCAAACTTAAACAATTTATAAGTGTTGTTTGGATAGACATTTATTTGGGTTTATAAGTGAAAAAATCATATTACTGACTTTTCCAAGTAAAGCAAGTTTAACCGCGTATGTTTCAAATGAAGAATAGAGCTCTTTTATACTCTCTGTTGTGAGTTGGATAAACTTAGAAAACCTAAAAGTCCATCTTATGTCTTTCAAAAGCAGAGACAGAATTTAACAGGTGGTTTCGCTCCGAAACCACTGTCTGTTAAAGGGTTAAATGGGAGCTAGCCTGAGAAAATTATACTTTTCCCCATACATTAACACTGAGCAAGAAAAATCCAATACAATAGATACAGACCCACCTTAATGCACATAAATTCTTCTAATTGAAAATACATAAATTATGTATAGTTAATTTATGCAATTATAATTTGATTTCTGCTTTAACACATCATTGATTCATGAACAGAAAAAGTCACTTTGGAATACACCATCTTTATGATTTTCATACATTTGATTATGTGGAAAAATTATAGATTCTCAATATTTTATAAATAGTAGAATTCCTCTTCAAAGCTTAAAGAGCATTTAAAGTGCTTCACATTGGACAAATAATTAGTCATATTTGTTCTTGTATCACCATTTTACAATAAAAATTATTTACTGAAAATACAAGTTTTAAATAAATTAAACCACAAGTTATACAAATCAAAGATGTGTGCTGTCATGAATGCGCAGGGTTGCAAAATGTACAATGAGCATTTCAGCTTAAATATCTTCATAAAACAGCATCACCAATATCAACATAGTTATTTAGAGTTTTCAAGAACATTTTAAATTTATTACTTTTAACACCGTCAAATGAATCTCCCACACAATAAATCTGGAATAATCCTAAGATTTGGGACAAAGATTTTGGATATTCAATACCACAAGTATAATATGTTGCTATAAGTGTGATTAAACCTTCATACAGGTCATTTGCATTAGTTTCTATAACAGTTTTATCGCCAGCAACATATATCTTCTCAACATTTTCACCAGTACTAAAGATGTAAAGCAAAGGGGATGAATCTTCAGTAGTTTCAGTATGTGACAATTTTTCTTCATCAGGAATAGCCTGAAAAGTAAAGCATAAACATAATTTACATACATGCATATAAAGAATAAAATTAATATCACTTTTGAAATATTAAAAAATTTCATAACAGAGTTAAATAGAGAGAAACAGCAGGTTTTTGAAAGAACATTTTTAAGCAAGGTTGAGTATGGCATGCAGAACTGTATTATATAGCTTAATCCTTTCACAGGCTTTAAGAAGATTATTTCCCACCTACATGATCTTACAAAATACACCTGTGGAAAGCGCAAAACCCACTAAAGACCAGCTAACATCCCATGTTGTATTAGCTTGTTATCTAATATATGAATATTTCCTGAGAAGAAGAAAAAAACATCCTGCTAGCTTCTAGGCAAAAAAATGTTTGGTTCTGGTTGATGTATGATCAGTCAGTATGAAAAATTATATGCCAAATTTGATTTCCAAGTGTAGCACTCAAGCCCAAGTAGAGTACTTGTTACATGAAAACACTGTGATGTACCTTTGAGCAATGAAACATACTTTTCATCTTTCCATGGAAATAATGGCCATTAAATTAACCCTTTCACGACGGGAAGCACAAACGTGCGCTTTTCTCTGAGGCCGGCAGTCACTTTCGCGAGTGAGTATCATGGGCCGGAGGGTTTTATGCTATTAAGCCTAAATTCAAGAAATTAACGAAGTAACAATGTGTTATTTAATAATGCTGCGTAAAGTATTTAAATGGAATGTGATTTATATTATATGTTTATAGATACTTTATTTACTTAGGCTATTTCTTATTTAAATATATATTTTACGCTTTTTTTTTTCATTCTTTACTTACTATTTAATTACTTTTAACATTACAAAACTGAATACTATGCTATTTAAAATTATTCTTTTGAATGAAAAATTTTAAAAACAGGGATCTACAAACAATCCTACATTACAGTCCTTGAATTCTTAGTAACTTATTTGCCATTTTGGAGGATTTTTTCTGGAATGTGAAAAAACGAAGCATCATCATGATGTTTGTCACCGTCTTCCTCACCATTAGAATCACTAGATCCATTATAAACAGAAAGAACAATAAGAATATATTAAAGTGTCACTATTACTACTATCCTAAAATATTTCAGAATCAAAATCTGAAATATTTTGCGTCATTTCAGCTATTTCAAGCTCAGTTGAACACTTTCGACACTTCTTAAATCTAACAAAAAAAAATATGTCAGACCTAATTCTGTACTAAAAACTAGACTGCAAACTGAGATACACAATGCTTTAGCAAAAATAAAACTCCCCTGCTTACATAAACAAACACCACGTGGGAATTTAAAGAGCTGTCATAAAACATGTCAATTGGAAACATTCCTTTACCCTAATGTTTATATAATCAAAAACCACTTGTATGTGTATCATACTACTCTCCTATTGAGTACAAGGTCAAATCTATATGTATCTAAATCCTTATGGACATACAATGCCATCTTGTGTCAAAACTTATAGTTTTTAAAATGTTCCACAACACTGGCACACATATGTGACGGTCGGGGGTGAACGAGAAAACGCTCTGGCACGCCAGTGTGTCGGCCAGGAAGTGAGTGCGTTTCTTGCTGGCACGTATTTGTGACAGTAGGTGCAAAAGGGTTAAATTCTCTGTATGACTACAAATAGAATTATAACTCCAAGTCGATGCCATATGGTATAAGAACTAAAGACCAGACTGCAACAACAGGAACTTGAATCAGCTACCAAACCACTGTGGATCTATAATAGGTTTCTTGCAGTTCAAGTTAGTTTTGTAAAACCCAGTAAGAAATAAATACTACAGGGGTAAGCTCAGAGTGACCAAGAAGGACATAGAAAAAGATCACTTAAGTGCATGAAACCTATACACATCTAAAGGTATGCCCCTGAGGTGTCTGTATGATTAAATGGTTCCAGGGGAAGTATACTCTTCTCTTTTTTTTTAATCCAAGTTCTGCAATTGTTGATTTAATTATAAGGACTTATAGCTGTAGAGTTTCTAACTCTGATTTCATAAGAAGAGAATTACAACATATTTTACTTGCATTTTAAATTTAATTTTCATAGAAAAATTTTATTTTATAAATTAATTATTCATTTGCACTAGTTACATTTAGATAGTGCAAAATAGTGAGCATGTTTGATTGAGAAATTATCCTTTTACTATATTAGTATTTTTTCTACTTATATAATATATATATATATATATATATATATATATATATATATATATATATATATATCAGATAAAAGATTGTTGTTTTTTATTATAAACCACCACACTTAGCTTAATAAGGATTAAAAATTGAAGATAAACTAAAATTTATACAGAATTACTGAAAAATTATTACTTACTTCTTTGTGCACTACTATACTTTTTGTAAATACCCGTCTGCCCTTTTCAAAAGATATTTCTTCTTCCAAGTACTTCAAAATTTGAATTTGTTGCAAAAATGACTAAAAAAATAATAAAAAATCCTGTCACATCCTTTATTTTGAACAGCATCAATATACTATATTCTTATTCTAGTTAAAATCCCATATTCTTCTAAAAACATTTCAACATAGCATAACAAAATTATGTTTGAAAACATTGATCCAATTCTAATAGCTAAAAAGTTTTAATGCTTCTCATATAACATTTGTTACCACAAAGTAAAGACATGACATGCTAAAGAGATATTTATCATGGATATACATTCTAAATCTATCTTCAAATCTTCTACTTTTCTCATCTATATATATATATAAACAAAATAGGGTAAATATTTATAAATATTACTTGACTTTTCATTTCTATGCATCTAAACAATTTGGTGATGTGTAAAACTAGAAGTCATTTGAGTTCTAAAAGATGATTGCCATAGCCTCAAGAGGTAGGATTTGCAAGCATGGGTCCTCATACTTTAACAGCAAAGACCAAGTAGAAGATCTCTGAGCTTGATCAGCCACCTCCAGGGGTATCATTTGAACTTGGAGGTTATGTACACAATTTAACACATACACTGTCTACCAATAAGTATTTGGACACCTATGCAAATGATGATATCTGTGGTCCTGACGTACATCATGGTCCCCGCTGGTATACAACGTGTAGGAAACAGCATTGGCATTAGTCCCATGCAAGATGCCACGCAGTTTGGAGCTCTCTGATTCCGAGAAAGGTATAATTATCGGGTATCATAAATGTGGCCTATCCTTAAGGGACATATCTAGCGATCTGAAGTACCCAAAATCGGCAGTGGCCTATGTGGTTAAGAAGTGGAGGGTGAGTGGTGATTGTCGGAATGTGCCCTGAGCCAGCAGACCAACGAAACTGGGAGATAGAGATCAACGAGTGCTGTCCAGAGAAACTTGGAAGAACTGCACCCAACCAATGGCCCTCATCTGCAAGGAGTTTCAACAGGCATCCAGGAATGTTGTTTCACTGAATGCCATCTGTACAGAAGCACATCTGCTTAGTTTTCATGGTCGTACTGCTGCCCATAAGCCTTTGATCACAAAGTCCAACTGCACTGCTCAGTTAATGTGGTACAAAGCACATCGAATTTATCCCGTAGATCAGTGGAAACAGGTTCTTTGGAACAATGAATCAAGGTTCACTGTTTACCATTCAGATGGAAGGGACAAGGATTGGACCCCTGTTACTTTCAGGATGACAATGCCAGTTGTCATGTTTCGAGGGTAATCAAGGCTTGGTATAGTGCCAATGAAGTTCATTGAATGGATTGGCCTGCCCAGACCTGAACCCTATCAAGAACCTCTGGGATGAGTTGGATAGCCGAATTAAGAGGTGCACTACCTGTCCAAAATTGGTGAAGGAACTTGTATGTCTACTCCAAGCTGAGTAGAAGACAATACCACTAGTTGTAATACAAAGACTTGTGGAAAGTATGCCCCGGAGGGTTCAAGCTGTAATTGCCTCTCGTGGAGGCTCTACCAACTATTGATTTTGAATAAAGTTAGTTTTTCTTTTCTATCACAGGTGTCCAAATACTTATTGGTAGACAGTGTAGAATACATATTTAAAATCTGGTATATAATATTGCAAATCTACAATCCCTAGGGTTTACATCTAATCATTAATTCATTGTCATTCAGATTGTAGAAATAACAGTTTAGGTACAATATATCTGTATTTTATATATCTATATATTTACCGTATAAATAAACTTTGCATAAGAAACAGACTTCCAGGGATAGTATTAACAGAAATCTTAATTTCAAAAACACACTTGATAAAAAAAACTTTCAAGACATACTTTTAAAATATACATTATCTCTATCACAATTTTGCATATTTACATTCAAAATTGTTTAAAGGATACTAAACTAATTTAATAAAGTAATTAAACTTAATTTAATAACTAATTTAATTAAGTTAATAAAAAGTAAAAAATAAAAAATAATTTTGAAATGAACCAATTCAAAATTTTTAACAGAAATACAACAAAACTATTACACAAATGGCAATACCTGAGCAGAGAGGATAAATTCCTAACACATAACATAAACAATATTTTAGCTTTAATAAATTTAAAACTGATAAAATAATAAAGTATGCAACAAATTACTTATTTTTTTTATAACACTCCTGATGGATAAGTAATTTTGTACAGCATATAAATGTAAAAAAAAAAAAAAAAAAAAAAAAACTTTACATCTTGGGAAAAAAAATTTTTCTTTGAGATGGAACAAAAAATTACAACATCAAATGGACCTCTCCCCCTATTAAACGGTATCTCCTGATAACCTTGAATATCATATTTTGATATCCAGCAATGTTCACCATGTGTACTTTTATGTATACTAATTGATTCCTTTCATGAACAAAGGCTTTTTCTATTTGTTTAGAAACTTTATGTTTAAAATATGTATTACCTGGCATTTTCTCACAGAACAAAAATCTACAGCCGTCCAGTCCTACTTTGCTTGTCTCCAAAGAGTTACAATTAGTCAGATACTCATTGTAGAGAAAGTGCAAAATTAATTCATTTCTGTTCACATTCAGCTAATGTGTCGAGCTGAATTGTGTGATATATCATTTGATGTCAGAAAATTATACAGGGTGTCTCTCAATGAATATTGATAGATATTGCTCAATATAATTAAAATATTTAAATTAGATCCAGCATGTTTTATACATGACTGGCAATCTTACATTTTAAAGTTTTTTTTAACACTTGGTAAAGTTCTATATGAGCCCCGTTAGTGGCACGGCAGACGTCTAAACGGTAGATTTTGTAAAAACTGGCGAGCATGTCTGAGGGGACGGTTGCCACACCATTGACGAATAGTTTTGTCAGAAGGCGAATATAAACAACACATAGTTACGTCGAAATGCTTTCTTTGTAAACGGTAACTACAGACTTCGTTTCTATGAGCCAAATAACACATTGAGTCTTTTGTTGCGGAGTCGACATCATTTCAAATTTCGCGACGTCATTTCAAGGTCAACGCCCTGCAGCGCCACCAACAGTTGATACAAACATTCCCAATTGGTATGAGTAAAACTTTTTGAGCTACTCTTTTCAGAGAAATCGACTAAATTTTGCTATCTTTTATAGTTAGCGAGATATGAATTTTTAAAACCCCAGAGTTCTTTTATAGACACCCTGTATTTATCTCTATGAATATTGATAGATATTGCTCAATATAATTAAAATATTTAAATTAGATCCAGCATATAAAATATCTATAAATTATATTTTATAATTAAAATAATATAATTTTTATAGCATTCTATGACATTGTTAACATCATTAAAAAAAAACAAAAAAATTAGATTTTGTAAAAACTGGCAAACTTATTAAATTTCAATTTTTAGAAGCAATATAAACAACACTTTTAAATGCTTTCTTTTAAACAATTACAAAAATTACAAATGTCGGTCAATATTAGATGTCCAAAATTTGATGTTTGACATTCTAAATATTGGCCAATATTTGTACGACATTGACCATAATATTTGTGCTACCTGGGCATTTAAGGACTTTTTCTTTTTAATTTCATGATTTCAGGATAAGTATAACCTCTGTACTTCCCTATTTTTCAAAAGGACATGTCTTTATCACAAATGTGTAGATCTGACAGAGGTCTAAGATGAAGGCAAACTGCATATGCACTCAAATTTCTACTCTCAAACAACACAATGTAGACAAAGTTTTAAACCTCTAAATGATATTAAAAATAGTTCATAAAAACTGTCAAAAGATCTTTTAGTAATAGATATATAAAAAAACCTTAACATACATTACTCGCCACAGGCGGTTTCATTACAGATCCTACAGCTGAAAATAGTGTATCGAATTTACCCAACATCAAAGCAGTATCTTCATGATTTACAGTGTACAAAAAATCTTCAACAATCTAAAAACGTATGAAAAGTTTTCTTTTAATTTTATATATTTTAAAATATTAAATCTATCAATACAATCATTAAAATAAAAATTGTATATGTATAATAAGCTTGTATTAACATCCATACACATATATATATAAACACACACAATGTATGTAAATTTACATATGTAGTACAGGGTTCGTACTCAGTTGGCATGAGAAAAAAAGCTCAATGGGTAAAAGAATTTACTGACATGACATCGTAGTAGTCTAAATTTAATTATTCCATTCTATAACATGTTTGTGCAATGCATTACTTAAGCAAACTTACAGAATATACTTAATGCATTTTCAAATTTTACTTTTTATGTGCATAATAATGTGGACTAACAAGATAATAAAATAATTAAAGACTTATACTATGAATACCCATTAATATTGCATGAAAATACATACTATATTGAAAATAAACAGATATGATAGAAAATAAATTATAATTTATCATCAAATGGATTTTAGTATAGTAAAAATATGTGATGATAATAACTGTACAAGTCAGAAAAAGGCAGAACCCCAAAAAAAAGCATTTTGATATAATTTTATATAAAAAAAAGTACTTTCACATAAAAGAAACAGTATTTCACATAAAAAAATATGCAAGCACTATTTGGGTATGCAAGAAAGATAATGACTACACTTAAAAATATATATCAGAAGCAAGATTTTCCCTAATGTAACCCCAATCTGTTAAAGTTGCAGAGATTAACTAAGTACAAAATGCAAAAGATGCTAACCTTTTGTGGTTGAGGCAGGTACAATACTGTCCTGCTTTTAAACACGTAAAGCTTTAACATAATATTGCAATTATACATGAGCACTAGAAGTTTTCTCTCTAGACCAGTCTTGTATTAGGTATAAAAACATAAAATATAATCAGAAAAAGAGATTTTTCTAAAGGAAATAGGTGAGAAACAGCTTCTTTTTTCCTCAAAGTCTATTCCAGGAAAACAAGATCAACACTCTAAAGTGACCACAAACTACAGTGAGTTTGAATGAAGTTTGTTAATTTGGAGAGGTACAGTTTACTGTTTTGCTACATGAGGGCTAATGAGACCACAACTTACTGCTTAAAACCAATTCTAAAAGGTTATGGACATCCATGCTAGCAGTTGTATTCAAAGTCACAAACGCCAGTACTGCAGTGCAGAGTCCTAACCATTTGGCCATTATCTGGTACACTCAAATACGGGTAAATGAACAAGTATTTTTTATGTGTACATTTTCCAGTTTAACTTAATATTTTGTTTAACTTTTCAGATATGGAGAGTATACATATTTTAAACTGACCTATAATGGCAAAAAAATTTTTTTTTTTTAATTTAAAAAAATGGTAGAGTAAACCAGAACTGAGAAAACTAAAGCAGCAAAAAGGGACAAAATCATTTTCTTTTTCCCAGAAGTATCATTTTTGTATTATTTAAAACCTTTTTTTTTTTAATAAGAAGATTTTAAGGTTAAGTGAATAACACACAGATTTCTGGCTTATCAAGGCTTTGTCTACCATCAGAGAGATTAGTAATGTAAAAAGTAGATTGACAACATTGGAGGATCTGCATACTGACTGTGAGATCATGAGACAGTTTCAGTAGCTCAGTTAGCAAAGGCAATTACCTCATAACCAGAGAGTGGCAAGAATGAAGATTAAGCTGTCCCAAAACCCATTGTGTTTATTAATGGCAATTGGGGCATGTAAAATAGGTTTGTGACTGCAATGTGCTCCAAACTCCCAAACAATACTTCTGGAGGTGACAGCCTAACCTGGGGGTTTCTTCTTGGTTCCTACTTGTAAAATACAAGATCCTACTTGACCAAAGTTATTTTTCCACTCTAGCAATACTCTTCAGATGAAAAGTGCATCTCTTTACCTGAATTTTAGTAGCCTCTGGCTCACATACTTGGTTCATCCAAGTGGCATTAGCAGCAACAACAAGATCATGAGAAAGGGGAGGAGAAAGATAAAAATTAACCTGAATCATTGAGTTTTTCTATAGCTCATGAAGCTTTGACTAAATTAAAATAATTTTATACATGCCTAATGGCAAAGATAGTGCACTGTCAGAAGTAGAGCCAATAGAATGTTCATGATCTGCAGTCAGACAATTCATAGCTCAAAGTAGGCATCAATTACAAAATGTAAGATTTTAAGCAGTCAAATTAGTGCTGCCAACAACTAATGCATTTGTAGATGTACATTTTACTAAATTTCTACATTTTCCAGTATCCATTGTTTTCCATTTTGATCCCCTTGAAACACAATGGACCAGGATTCTGTTTTATATGCATTTACATTGTAATTCTTGAATCAGGAGCAAGTTTCATTAGCAAAATGTCAAAAACCAGTGAAGAAAAAAATTAAGTGAAAGTAAGATTTTTAAAAAAAGAAGTTTTAAAAGTGTAGCTTAGATACACCTTATTCAATAAATTTATTTCTTTTAGTTATTTTCTATTAGATTTTAGCATGCTTCTATAAACTATTTAAATTTAATAAATATACATTTCTAACGTTAGAAACATGGCAAAAATGTGTAGTAAATTTTAGGAAGCCAGCATGAATTAATTTCCCAATTTAATGTGAAATTAATTCATGCTGGTTATATATTAAAAATCTGAAGTAATTTTTTTTTTTTATGCACACTCAGCTTGTAAACTGATAGGCTTAAATTCGGAAATATACAGTAGTAGATTTTTCAACTTTTCATATCTATAAATGATCACTTCTGGTACCAAATGTTCACTTCTAGTTTATTTGTACAACTTTTCTTTTAGTTAATACAAAGATAAATAATTTATAGAATCCTAAATGTGAAGCCTATAAAAAAATATATTTTAGAAATTTCAAAAACATTTACCATAATGTATTTGCACATACCTTAAAATCTAGAACAGCATAAAATGTTAATGGTGTGAAATTGAACAATAAAGGTGATACTGTGAAAAAAATTGATAGTACACATTCTTTTAACCCCTTGACATACAATTAAAATGGAATTTGTTGCATGCAAAATATACTAATAAATAATTTAGTTCAAATGAAAAATCATAAATAAGCTGAGAAGGAAAATGCTTTGTTTTGAAGTTTGGATTGTTTAAAAACAATTAATGGGCTCAAATATAATTATTTCTGTTATTTGTCATAATACTTGAGTCAATTAGTCTGAAATATTGCTCAGTATGGCATTTGCTGTGCAAGACCAGTGCTATATTGAATACTGATTTTTTAAGTGACCTTTTTCCTGATTTACTGCTTTATAGTTGCAAATTTGTTATTGGTATTATTGAGAAGGTACAAGGCTGAGCATCTTGAACATTATAATCAAAACAGAATGAATGAAGAAACTGAGTAATCTAATAACATACTGCATGGTATCTGCAAAAATCAGATCTTCACAAGGTAGACTTGTAAAATGGCACATGAAATGAATTATGATCCCAACTCATCATTGTATGTCAAAGTGTTAAAGATAGTAAACAAAAAACATAAAAATACATAATATTCACTAACATATTTTGCATCTAAAAAGCATGGATATTCAGCAATCAAGGATGACATTTTACGTCTTGGATGGGATTCAAGCCACGTCCTACGACCTTTGTTGGTCTGCTTCAAAATATCTAGTATTCTATATTCCGAAATTGATTTATTTTTCCATCCTTCCACAAGTTCTTTTGATAGTGCTTTATACAGTTTACTGGGAGTATATCTATGATCAATTTTTCTTCTCACAGATCGAAGTTTAAAATTCATAGATTCTCTTGACTTCCTTTCTCTAGGACTTCGAGAACTCATACCCATCTTCTTACGCTTGATTTTCCACTTTATATGGCGAATTTTTTGACTCAAACATTTACAAAAGAATGACTAAAATAAAAACAAACAACATCAGTTAAGAAAAAGTTTTTCAAATTTTTAATAGTCACTCCACTCAAAAATATGGTATGCATTTCTTAAAAATTATAGGATTAGTAAAAGAAATAGTATTTTAATCTTCTTATTTTTTATATCTAAATAAGTGGTAGTTACTAATAAACAACTAATAAAGATGGCATTTCAATAGTTAACATATACTAAACAACTTATAGATTAAAAAACTATGAATTTCAGAAAATTAAAATTATGCCTGCTGTGCTTACAAAATGTCAAATTTTAATCAAAATTGTGATTAAGTGCATGGAAGGAAATTAAAACAATTAACTCTAATATAAAAACTACTATTGCCTTCAGTTTCAATTTAGGATATTCAGGAAATAAGGCCAAAAGGGGGAAAAACATAGCTTTTACAGTACAATAAAAAAATGTTAATTTTAGAGACATCACAATACAGTCCAAGTACAAAAAAGTGTCATTTCTACTCAAACCAGAAACCAAATTATATCAGAATTATTTTCAACAACACACCAGTATGATGATACCTTGCAAAAAATTGTTGCAGATTAATAAAAGTGAAAAATGGAAATAGGGCACTATTAATATTGTTGGTCCCAAAAATTGAGGCTAGTTGTCAAGACTATTTCAAAAATTTTAGCACACAGAAAGAAGTTTAAAGAAGGTAAAAATTTTATAAGCGTTTCATAAAATAAAGAAAGAAAAAAATGCAGACAAAAGTACAAGGATTATATCAAAAACCTGTAACAAGATAAAGCCCAAACTCCATTCCTCTTTTAAAGAAGATATTTTAACAAAAGCCTCTAGAAATTATATAAAAAACTAAAATTAATGCTTTTCAAACCAAGTGTTTCTAGAAAATTCTTAAAATATACTAGCTCAATAAAATATTATCTTGAACTATAGTGAAAAACAAACAGTAGTCCCCTAACAAGAGACCTTAAAATGAGATTATGGATCTGGATTGGACATATCCTCCAAATGAATCCATTGGATCCAACTTGAATTGCAGTTACTTGGCCACCAGATACTCAAAGGAAAAGAAGAAGGCCTAGACAGATTTTCTGTGGAAATATTTTGAAAAAGAGACTGCCTCAAGTAGTCCAGCTATGGCTGGCCAAAGAGGCAGTCCTGGACCAGAGAAGTTGGAGTGTAAAACTCATGGCCTCATGTGCCACTTAGGTGTAGCGAGATATATGATAAAACAAGAAGTCTGTTGAATATCAAGTAATAAAATATCTAATTATCTATATTTGATAGACAAGACAATGCTCTAGAAATAGTTGGTTATTTCAATTTAAATCATAACTACCACACAGGCAAATTTTTAATGTATTTGGACTGTTTTTGTTTTTTTAAATTCTATCGAATCTTTGTAACATACAGCTTAACAGAACACAATATAAAAACATACAAATGCCTTTAACAAATTAAATTTTAAAAAAATTGAAAATATTTTTCAAATATTTTTCTAAATTTTGACTAGAAATAACCATGTTTGCAAGTAGAAAAAGTTTTTACAAGATTCTGCATGTTAACAAGGCAAAAGTTCATTGCAAGGGATGATTAAAATAAACAGTTCTATTGAGGTTGTTGAGGGTACCACACCATTGTTAAACTATAAAACTCCTACATTTCATTTTTATAATTCTTTGTTTTATGAGACAATTGTAATTATATCATAAATGAAATAATTTTAAACAATTACAAATGTATATATATATAACATATTTTCAGAAAAGTAAAAAATTAAAATGTATACTATGTCATATTTGGGGCAGCAATGGTACAAAAAATAGCACACATAACAAAATCCTAATTTTTCAAGATATTGGTGAGACACTTATATTAAAAAACAAGGAACCAAATAAACTGATTCACATAAATTAGTTTTGATCTTACTATACCATATAATAATAGATTGCAATACTGATTTTGAATTATGACTGTTTCCAATATTGTTTAACTACTTCCTTTCTAGTGACAGAATTGTCACATACTTTACTTCAGTACCACATAAACAGATTACAGAAGTTTGCAAGAGTAATATGTGTTATATTCTTTGGTTTCACAGATAGTAGCAATACTCCTAAAATAGATGAAAAAAATTTGATGATCTACACAGTTTAATCACTGGCAATGAAATATTAAACTGTTATTTAGCATTTTACAGTAATGTAAAATTTTAATAAAAAAAATGGATTCTAATTTTAAACTTATGTAAGCATAGGCAATTCTAGGAAATTGTTCTCTTTCTATTACATTTTGAGTAATCATGTAATAGTGAAACCTTAACAATGCCCTTTTATAATATCTTAATACTTGTCAAAAGGTGGTAAAACTCTTAAAATACTTATTTTTTTAATTTGATTTAATTTTGATGCAGCATTACTACCAATACAGGTTTGGAGAAAAGATATAAAAATAATTTGATAAAACTTATTATATAATGTTTATTTTATATTTTAACTATTATTCAATCCATTAAGAAAAGTCCATAAATTGAGAGTAAAATTTTGCATTTTAAAACAAAACTCCAAACACATTTATCCTACATCCTTGTTTTACAAGTTGTGCCAGTATTACTGCAGCCAGAGAAATTTTCAATGGTGGTAGTGGTGGAGATTTTCTTTCCTTTAAACTCCATTAAAAAAAGAAGATGGTAGCACTCCAAAACTAAATCTTTTAACTCATCATCTCAAAATCAATACAGCAACATTTACATATATAATATATGTATACAGCAGTCTGTATGGGGAGTTATAACACCCCTCCTTGCCTTTGATACACCACTGGCTTAGATATACATTTATATTTAAATAAAGTTATAAATTTCTACATGAATAAAACCACAATGCTTATTTAAAATGTAGAAATATTTTTTCTAGCTTTGGGATATTCAGAATAACCTGTGTGATTAAAAGAAGTTTAATCAATTTCATTAAAATAATTATAAAAAAAACTATGACAACTCTTGCAATTCTGCTTTATTTCATTTTATTTATATTTAAATAATTTATCCTAATATACAAATTAAAAGTGGTACATTTTTATTTAATAGATTCAATTTCATCCATAATAGCATTAATTTTCTAGTTAGATTCTTTGATTAATGGCATGTATAGTTCCAATTGCTGTTTAATGAATTTTGACTTTTTCTTTTGAGCCTCAATTGCTTCATTTTCTGAAGATTCCTTTTTTTTATCCAATATAAAATAATAGCCTAAGTTATCTGTCTGTCCTCAAATTTATGAAATGGTTACACCTGGAATGAATAGAGGCATCCATATTGGATTCTTGATGAGTTAGGGTTAGCAAAATTCAAAGCGAGTTCAAAAACGTTTGAAATCCACCCCTTCCTTTCTTTTCTATCGTTTAATGCCATTATTTCAAGCCCCATTTTCCCTCGTTAAGACTAGCCGATTAAATTCATCAATTTACCACTCTATCAGTAGATGAAAATAACATTTTTTTTCTAGCATTATGATGTCATTCCTTTAACCATCTCATTTAATCATTTCTCAGTTTAAATTATTTAAATATTGTCTCCATTATTTTCCTACATTTTATCACTGAACTTAGATATTACATAAATAATTTTCTTTTATATTTAGCTTAAATAATAGATTAGGTACATATGTGGTAATTTTAAATTTAATCATTTATTATTTTTTGCTGTAATGAAAATTTTATCCCCGGTATTAACAACAAATTCTTTTCATAAAAGTCTTGGAGTCTACTTTACGGACTAAAAAATATCTAACATTTAAGTTATATATATATCTTTGAAAATTAAGAAGCTTGTTCATTTGTGGGTTTGTTTTTTATACATAACCACATGGTTTGCAATCAATTCACTAAATTTTGGACATAATTCATATATGCCACCAAATAGTCACTGTCAATATTAAAACCTCTGCTGTTCATCTTATTACATAATATGACAAGATAAATTAAAGTTGCCAACATGAGGTCAGTAAAGATAAACAAATTATTGAGCATGAACTAGATAATTCTCAGCCAAAAAACAAACCATTTTTTTACCTGCTTCATAGGATTCTTTACAATTCTGGAAAATTAAAAATTTTATAACCATACATGATGGTGATTGTAATACATAATCTCACTGTTTCGATCCAAGAATGCTTTTTAATATAATATTTCAAACTACAATATTAAAATACTCTTCAGATATTTTTTATTTTGCAGAGATCAAAATAACATTCATACATAACTTCAAATTAAAAGAAGTATAAATACTCTAATTTTTGTATTTAAAATTACTTCTATCTCTATACATAACATGTAATACTGCAACAGCAAATGTAGTATATGTGTGCATAAATATATACGTTTAACATGTGTCAGTGTCTACAAACAGAATATCTGTGGTTAGTATTAATAAAGTATTTATACATTTTAAGTATATTTAGATAAATTGGAAACTATGAAAAATTATTTTACAAATGTTTTGGAATCGATTCATTGTATTTCCACTCTCATGAAATCCAAGTTATTTCCGAAATCAAAAACACAGATATGCTGTAAATTATTGCAAGGTTATCAGACTGTCCTTAGGTGAATCAGAGTAAGAGAGACATGATAAACATATGTAGACTATATATTATCCATATTGATAAAATTATCTTAAAGGTCAGAGTAGAAATAAATATTGAAGACTGGAAAATTTTAAAACACCAGCAAAACACAATACAGAGATAGAAGGCACTTGCTAACAAAATGTAAACAATGAAATATCATGAATTTTGATGTCACAACCAATCGAAGTCACGACACATTATGAAGTCACATGGTTTCCTCTTAACATTAAAATTAATTTAAAAAATAATGGACCCATTTTTTACATTTTTGAAAACATTTTTGGAACTAAGAAGCCTGGAATTATCAGACAAATATTAAGATGGTTTAATATTGAGAAATTTAAGTTAAAGAGCATAAGTTTATAAATAATTTATTTTCCAGAAATATAAATGAATAAGAATGACTTGATTATAAATTATAATATTTATGGAAAGACAAAGATCTTGTGAATAAAAGTTATGTCGCTGCACAAGACATGGTGTAGAGTTTTAAGGAATTGCCTTTGATCTCCATTAGCATAGAGATTTACAAAAATTTTCCAATGATACACTGCCAATGCAGAATATTTGAAGTGGTAGCAACTATCAATGCCATGACTTTGCAAAGAGAGTAGGACAAACTTAGCTATTATCTTGATGTTATATGTGCTGATAGAAGTGCATATATAGAACATTTCTAATACCATTTATGAATTTTAGTACTTTGTGGATGTTTAGCATTTTGTTCCACTTTTTTCATACATTTGTTTATTTCCATTAAAAAATATTTAAGTTCAAGATCGGCTAATTTTTTTTATACATTCTATACTTTTAAAGAACATTATTTCCCAATAATTCAAATTTCTGACCATATTATATATACTTTTATAGCTTTATGCAAATAAAAATTTTTTAGTTATGAATTTTTTAACATTGAATTCTATGAATATAAGCTGCTGCTTATGTGGACACTGAGGTAATTATCTTCAGTATCCACTGGCCACTTTCAAAAGTCTTGACCTCTAGCCTTAAACATTGGTCAAAAGTGGGAGACAAAATAACTTAAAATACAATACACTAGCATCTGAATCTTCCAGCACGGCAATTTTACAACTAATTCAGTTTTTAATACACTTTTTCCCCATATCACAACTGGAAAGTTTGAAGGTCATTTTTATTTCTCCTTTCTACCCTTCTCCACATTATGGAATATACAAGCCGGAATTTATATGACAATTTCTATACCTTGTAGTAATCTGTAAAATTTATGACACATACATAATCATGGAGGAAAATTTGGAGTATATTTTATTCTCAACTGTCTTGCAATTTCGATTTATATATTTGATATGAATAATTTTAATTTGTATAAAGTCAAATCTATAATTTTTATGATGAATTTCATAGAAAAAAAACATATGTAAAACTAATTGATTTTCCTGCTTTCTACTAGATTTGAAGAAAAATAAAAGAAGCAAACATTTGGATTTGAGAGCATTAGCAATTTGAATGAAAGTTTCTAT
>CM063500.1:9827920-10007920 GCA_032207245.1 Pardosa pseudoannulata | reverse complement strand
ACAAATTAAACTGAGTAATATAGTAAAAAAACTACTCTCAGACACATGGTTAAGCATTGTTTAAACACATATTAATAACAAAATGACAATCAGAAGCCTTCTTTCACATATAATCAAACAGAAAAAAAAGAAAATGAACACACACAAAAAATTATATCAATTTAAATGTTTTATGTGAAGTCCAAATATAGTAAACTAATAGAAAACCTTTAACAAAGCATTAGCAGAAAATAAAACAGTTGTTTAACACTTATGAAGTTTTTAAATTTTTAGAATAAAATCTTACTAAAGCCATTCCTTTTAAAATCCTGTAGGCCAAAACATTTAATTAGGAATACTATTCTTATTCAAAGTCATAAGTACAATACAATTTTTTATTCAAGTGAATACACATGCAATTTTTAAGTAACATTAATAGATATCAAATCAAATTCTGACTTAATCCCAAAACAATCAACTCTTATAGGGATCAAAAGAATATTAGTTTAATTACATTCATCTTACATACAGTAAGTAAAAGAAATAATAACTGAACAAATTATTTACATGTATAAAAAAAAATTTCATTAAGAAGAATTATTTCTCTTTGAAATTCCTTAACATTATAAAATACTAGAATTCTAATTATAGTAATACAATGATAAGAAAATGTAAACATAAATATTACTGCCATGAAGAAGTATAAAATCAAAGCACAAACTATTAAAATATACCTGCTTTTTTATCAGTTTTACACATACTTACTTCTCCAGCATTAAGAATGATAAAAAAAAAATACAATTATAAATAAATTAGCTTATAAATTATCATTAATTAATTCATAAAAACTAAAAAAAATCAGAGGAGGATTAATTTTTAAAAGCAGATTTCTTTTTAATGCACTAGCTGAATGAAAGCTGAATAATTTTTTGCACAGGCAACCATATTTCAAATAAATTTAAATGCAATACACAGAGTAAAATAAAATATATCCATTCTAATCAAGCTTGATTTTTCTTATATTTTGACATCCTGTAAATAAAAAAAAAATCTTTTCACCAGTTAAAGAAATATTTGTATACAAATATTATGAATAAAAAATACCTTGTAAACATCTGGAAAAATATTGAAATGTTTAAATGTAAAATGCAAAGTAACACTTTTAAAATAATTCCCTTAATATATACCTAAGATTACAACAAACTTGAAAAAAAATTGGAAAAATATCTATAACTAAAATATTTTCTTTAATACTTTGTTTTATGGTAATTAATTTAGAGTAAAGCTTGGTATTAAGTATTAAAATTGAGAATATAAAAAAATGCGTGATTTAATTTAAACATTTTTTTGAGAAATTTAATGAATCCTCATATAACTCAGACAGAGCTAGTAAAAATTAGCAACATTTTAGTTATAATAAAACAAAAATTTTAAACATTAGCAAACTATTAGAAAAATAAAATTGTTTCAATATTTTTAGCTGCTCTCTCTCTCTTTACAAACAATTTATATACCTTTTCCAATCTTTGATATTATAAAATTCTCATTTTTAAAGTGTTGTTAATATGTAAACTGAGTAAACTTTTTAAGTGTGCAAATCGATACTTTATATTAAATTTATATGATCTGGCACAGAGAAATAATTTTAAGGCCTCATTCTATTTAAATCCAAAAACTTGTAAATTTTGAAAAAAACTTATGTAATTAAATATAAAAATTTTTAATGGTAAATACAAAGAAATATTGTTTAAAGAGTATCTATGTGCATCAACGTACCAGAAAAATAAACATTCATGATGATTCATAGTCATTATTAATTTTTTTAAAATATGAGCAGTAATTCTGCACTAAAAAGAAGGAATAATTTATACTCAAATACTAAGGTTGGGGAAAATTTAGATATTGGAAAACTGAAAGAAAAGAAAATTTAAACATGCGTAATACCACGACTTTCAATATAATATAGAACGAAAATATCACTGATTAATGATCACTGATTACTCTTAAATCTTGCAAAATATGTTCCTTTCATTTCCCTCTAAATTAAAAAAAAACTGAAAGTGATTTTATTCACAACTATAAGAAATAACAAATGGGATCATATATAAAGGATACGTTAAAAAACACTTTTTTTAAAAAAATAAAATGCATAATAAACAGTATACGAAAATATTGAAACGTAGAATGCTATAAATCACTGCCATGTGATTTAAAGACTTAATTTAAAAGGCAGAGGGAAACCATTTCATAAATAGTCACAAAACTGACGCTTTAAAAGTAACTCCGGTGTAGAATCAAAACAAATAGCATATAATGAAGTACGGTTCCAGTTACAATTTTTCTCAAATTATCATCAATGTGAAAATGGAAATCATTGGGCTCTACCATAATCACTCCGACTAGAGTCACGCACAACATGAACGTCAAAATGACGTCAGGAGTCACGAAGGGGAATTTGGTACCATATTCAACTGACGGCCGACTTAAATCGTTCCATCTATTTCACTTTTGCGACATACCAGTCACCGAGTATTTGGTACGCGACATAGCGTTTACAGTGTAGCAGTGAAAAAAAAGATAAAGATGGCAACTCTCATGCAAACATTTAATGATATATAAAGGTTAAAATATCGTGAGAAGCTATTTCAAAGCTTTAGGTAACAGTAAAACGATTTTATTTTAAAAACAACTATGTATTAATCAACAACTCATTTTAAAATAATAAACATTTAAAATTCGAATTATACAAAATTATGAAAACAATAAGGCAATTTGTCGCAACGTCACGAACTACTATAATGCCCTTCCCATTCATTTTCATGTTTACAACAGCCAATAGACAAACAATAAACTGCCCTTCCGTTTGAAACTAAATCCAGAATTGTCATAATTTGAGAATTTGCCCTACTGCGTGAAATTGCCTTATACAGCCTTAAGGAGATTTATTAGGTACGTGCATTTGGAGTAGTGTTGTGTTTTAAAACAGAGGCTTTGTAAAAGGCTATACGCGTTTATTTACATGCTGCAAAAACTATATACACTGAAACAATAGAACAGAAACTACACACAAGCCGGAGTGCACTGACAGCGCCATCTCGCGTATACATTACAATCTCCCACACTTAATTTGACACATTAGAACTAAAAGTTGAAATATAAGATTAAATTGTACTTAGTAATTTAGTTGTAACAAATATAAACAAAAATATGCAAAGAATAGTTATATTGTTCATTAAGAGTTCTACGTAACGTAATCGGAGAGATAGCCCGGAGGTCGGCACATTGTTCGAGGTCTCCGGTTCTGTGGTTGGACATGGTCGCCTCGGGTGCTCGGTCAGGGGCGATTGAGTTGTCGGCTCTCGGGGTCTCCCCCGCACTTCAGTAGGTAAATAGTTTTCCTAATCTGCATCTGTTGGTATTATCTCGTTCTTCGCGGCAAATGTTACGTTTGGTTTGGAGGTTTTGGGAACTTTGCATTTTCTTAGTTGATTTATATGCCTCTTTTGGTCATATCCTTTATCCAATTCAATTATGTAATGGAGTCTGCCGATTTTCTTTTTGACTGTACCAAAGTCCCATGACAATTTGTTATTTACATAAGATCGAGATTATACGCGGTCTCCCACACTTAAATTACACACTATAGACACATCATACACTATTAAATTTCTATTAGGAAAAATGTGATGTAAACATACAAAATATTTTCATAAGCTAGAAGTGCATCAACAAAAACACAAAATAAAATACCATTGCTCAAAATTAACAAATTTAAAAACTAACAAACATGATAAAATGAAATATCTAAAACGCCTTTTGTTAATCTTTTTAAACACTTTGTGGTGGTCCCCAAGGCCGATAACTGTGAAGTTAACTGTTTATTTCAGTCAGTACCATGTGCTTGTTGTACTGGAGAGCCGGAATTTGATGAACGCTACAAAGTGGTGACCTTGGTGAATGCAATGAATGCATTGAATCAGTGAACATCTATCGCATGTAGCGATTAATACAGTAACTGTTTATTTCATGCAGCATAAATTATGAATTTCCTGTGCTACAGTTGATTTTACGGAAATGTGTGCACTTTTGGTTTCAACTTTTGGTTTGGTGAGACCCTCCAACGATCAGCGACATTTTTTCCAAGGTAAGTCCGTGCTAAATGTGCATCATTCACACTATCAGTTAATTTAAATTTCGCGTTCGGTGATCAGTATAATTCATTTTGATATTTATATTGCATATGCCTACATATTAAGTTATACATGACTTGTGCCTGAATAACTACAAACTGTGCCTCTTTTATAATTTTGTAATTTTATATATATTAGTGTGTATTTTATTTGTATTCCCTTATATACTTCGAAAATGGCCACACATGATTCCTCTCTTTCTGAGTCTGCTGTTAATGTTTCTAAAGTGTCAGTAAAACCTCCTCCATTTTGGAAAGTAAATCCATCTTTATGGTTTATTCAGCTCGAAGCCCAATTTACAATCGCCGGTATCACCCAAGATGAAACAAAATTTTATACTGTTATTTCGGCAATTGAACCTGAAATTCTTGGCTCCGTCAGTGACATTGTTTGTCAACCTCCATTAACGGAAAAATATAAGGCCTTAAAAACACGACTCATTGAAATTCATTCAGAAAGTCAGGAGTCCAAAATTCGTAAACTGTTACAGGGCATTGAGTTGGGTGATCAGCGCCCCTCGCAACTGTTAAGCCGCATGAGATCACTTGCTGGTGACACAGTAGGCGAACCCTTATTAAAATCTCTTTGGTTGGCCAGGCTCCCAAATCAAATGCAAAGTATTCTTGCCGCACTGAGTGATGAGCTTCCGCAGCTGCCGATAAAATCAATGAAATGGCAATGGGTCATATCAATGAAGTTATAGTATTCACTCCGCAACCTCCTACTCAAAACTCTTTAGAATTGCAAATTGCCCAGTTGACTAAACAAGTCAGTGAATTAAAAGCAATTGTTCATCGGCGAAGTCGTTCGCACGATTGGAGGCGTGATTCTCGTGACAGGCAGCGAAGTCCGTCAGCAAGGCGTCGTTATAAGGAACCCTCTCAAAACATGTGTTTTTATCACACCAATTTTGGATCAAAGGCCAGAAAATGTACGGCCCCTTGTTCGTTTGCTTCGGAAAACTTACGTGGCGATCGCCCGTAGGCCAAGGTAGCGACCGCCAACTGAATCGTATTATATTGGCCGATAGATCATCCAAATTGCAATTTCTCATCGATACTGGGGCAGATATATCAGTTATTCCAAAATCCAAACTAACCTTATCTCAAGTGCAAAACGATCTCATGTTGTATGCCGCTAATGGCACTAAGATTCCAACTTTCGGTACCAAACTTATTAAGCTCGATCTAAACCTGCGTCGTATGTTTGCTTGGTCTTTTGTAATTGCAGATGTTAATCAACCTATTATCGGCATTGATTTTTTAAAACATTTTAACCTACTTGTTGATGTAAAAAATAATTGTTTAATTGATGCTCAGACAAAAATTTCGTCCCGTGGGCAGTTTCGAAGCATCTGCCCCTCTAATACGAATATTTCAATTCTTTTGGGCACTTCCGTATTTGACAAACTTCTTGGCTCATATCCGGAACTTATTAATCCATCCCATATTGTCCAGAACACACATACTCCTGAGGTTTATCATTTTATAGAAACTACAGGGCCACCAGTTTTTTCCAAGCCGCGGCGCTTATCTCCTGAGCTTCTTAAGGTGGCACGGCAGGAATTTGAATTTTTGATGTCTCGTGGAATAATTCGCCCGTCCAAAAGCCCTTGGGCCAGCCCTCTCCACATGGTAAAAAAAGCCAATGGTGAGTGGCGTCCGTGTGGTGACTATCGGCGATTAAACTCTGTAACGGTCCCTGATAGATATCCAGTCCCTAACATTCAAGACTGTACGCAGGCGTTTCATGGTAAAACAGTTTTTTCCACTTTAGATCTGGCACACGCATATCATCAAATTCCTGTTCACCCCGATGATATTCCTAAAACTGCAGTGACCACTCCATTCGGTCTTTTCGAATTCCTTTTTATGCCTTTTGGTTTAAGAAATGCGGGCCAGACCTTTCAACGACATATTCATCAAGTACTATTCGGCTTAGATTTTTGCATACCTTACATGGATGATGTGCTTATAGCATCATCAAACGAGGAAGAACACATTAATCACTTACACCAAGTTTTTGACCGTCTAAAAAAGCATGGGTTAAAACTAAATCCTGCAAAATGCTCTCTAGGGAAATCTTCAGTATCTTTTCTCGGGTGTCTCATTACCCCTTCTGGAGTGCAGCCATTGCCTAGTAAAACAGATGCCATTGTCGCATTTCCCAAACCTCAGACAGTTGCTGAGCTTCGACGTTTCTTGGCAATGTTAAATTTTTATAGACGTTTCCTCCCAAATGCTGCCGCCACTCAATCTAAACTTAACGAGTTTCTTAAAGACTCTAAAAGAAATGACAAACGTCCAATTCCTTGGACGGAGGAGACCACTTCTGCCTTTGAAAAATGCAAAACTGATCTTAAACATGCTGTGTCTTTAAGTTTTTACTCTCCTGGCCAAAGGCTATCTCTAATGGTTGATGCTTCGGACATCGCCATTGGAGCTGTTTTACAAACCCATAGCGATCATGGCCCCTAGCCCCTTGGATTTTTCTCTCAAAAACTCACTTCCGCTGAGAAAAAGTATAGCACATTTGACAGGGAATTACTAGCTATTTATTCCTCCGTCAAACATTTTAGGCACAGTCTTGAAGGTCACAATTTTATTATCTTTACTGATCACCGCCCACTTACTTTTGCCATTAACAAACCTAGTGACTCTGCCTCTCCAAGGCAAAATAGACATTTATCATACATATATCTCACAATTTAGCACGGACATTAGACATGTTTCTGGAGCAAATAATGTAGTTGCTGATACATTGTCCCGAATCCAGGAAATTAGTTCAAATGCATTTAATTTCGAAGTCTTAGCAAAGGCACAAGAAACAGACCTTGAGCTTCAGAACCTTTTAAACAGTGATGACCCTTCACTTAAACTTCACTCAGTACCAATATCATTAAATTTAAAACTTTGGTGTAACATAGAGAATGACAAAGTGAGACCTTTTGTGCCAAAGGAATATAGAAAGACAATATTTGATGCTCTTCACAGCTTATCTCATCCTGGTATTCGTGCTACAAAGAAACTGGTGCTCGACCGTTACGTCTGGCCATCTATTTCTAAAGATATCACCTCTTGGACTCGTTCTTGTGTTAGTTGCCAACAATCCAAAGTTAACAGGCATACACACAGTCCAATTCAGCCATTTTTAAAACCTGCTCACAGATTCGACCATGTTCACATTGATTTGGTCGGTCCCTTGCCACCTTCAGACGGGTACTCGTATATTCTCACATGTGTTGACAGGTACACTAGATGGCCAGAAGCTATCCCTGTGCCTGATATCACTGCTGAAACTGTGTCACGTGCATTCGTGACACATTGGATTTCTCGGTTTGGCGTACCTTCCGTCATCACCACGGATCAGGGTAGACAGTTCCAGTCAGCTCTGTTCTTTTCCCTGACCAAGTTACTGGGCCTCAAGCACATCAGAACAACGCCATATCATCCCGCCAGCAATGGAATGGTGGAGCGACTACATCGTTCTCTAAAACAAGCAATCAGGTGTTACAACACTAACCGATGGACAGAAGTGTTTACCCTTTGTCCTACTTGGACTGCGATCTGCTTTCAAAGAGGATCTGCAGTGCACAACATCAGAACTAGTGTATGGTTCAACGCTACGACTGCCTGCAGAATTTCTCTCACCATCTGCCAATCCACCTGAGGAGCCCTCCGATTTTCTACAGCGACTGAGGAACATCATGCAGTCCCTCGCTCCAACTCCAGCATCAGCCCACAACACTCTGGTGACTTTTATCCATCCCCTGTTGTCAAATTGCTCCCATGTGTTTGTTCTTCATGGTGGCGTAAAGAGACCTTTTCAAATGCCCTATGACAGACCATACAAAGTTTTGCAGCGAAGTATCAAGCATTTCACTTTGCTCATCAACAACAAGCCTACAACTATCAGTGTTGACAGACTAAAACCTTGTTTCCATATAGAGGCTGATGAGCCTTCTATTAACTCGGCACCTCCATTACCTTCTGAACCACCTGTTACCTCATCTGGTGAAGAGACCCCCAAAAGTACTCTGTCAAGTAGTGCGGAAACCACAAGCAATGCTTCTACAACTGGTGCGGACACCACAAATTGTACTCCATCAAACCCTGCTCCTATTACTACTACCCGATCGGGAAGGCGAGTTCGTTTCAATACGAAGTACAATAATTCTTCGTACCTTCGGTACTAGGGGGGGGGAGTACTGTGGTGGTCCCCAAGGCCGATAACTGTGAAGTTAACTGTTTATTTCAGTCAGTGCCATGTGCTTGTTGTACTGGAGAGCCGGAATTTGATGAACGCTACAACTTCTTTGAGAAAATTAAACATTTATAAACAAAGACAATACTTAATACTTATAAGCAAAGTCTATTAAGACTTTGCTTCCACTACTCATTTAAGATCTACCTAACACACACACACACACACACACACACACACAATAAAGTAAAATAGAGGCATATAGAATAATCATAGCATATATAGTTGTTTATAACATTTGAATAATAATTATAAAAACAATTTTATAACATAAGATGGAAAATAAAATTAATTTCCCCAATGCTACAAATGTTTATGCATAGTTTTGCTAAAATTATAATTATTGTATGGATAGAATAAAAATTGTTAAACTCATACAACACTGTGTTTCATAGTTAGTAACATACCAATGTAATTAGACATAAACAATCATACTAAAAAATTAATATACTATAAACAGAAATGATTTAGGAATACTTAAATGTAATTTATTAAACATTAATCAAAATAGTAAAATGAATAATTATCTTAAAATATGTATCAGTGACCTTTCGCATTGAAACAAAATTATAAAAATACAGCCAAAAGGAAGATTCATTAGGTATGTGCATTTTAAGTAGACACATCATACACTATTGAATTTCTATTTAGCAAACTCTGATTTCAACATCTAAAACGTTTTCATAAGTTAAAATGTGCATATTAAGTACAAAAATACAAAATAATATACCATAGCTGAAAATAATAACAAATATAGAAACAATAAACCGCAGCCAAATAAAATACCTAAATCATATTTTGTTAATTACTTACTTATAAAATATAGAAGGAAAAAAAATCAAAAATATTAACAAGTGTTTTCAGAATTTTATAACTTTTCTAACATTTAGAATTACATAAAAAAGGAAATGAACAATAACTTTTGAATAGAATATCTTTTTAAACATAAAATATTTTCAAAGTTGTATATAACATATAAAAACTATTTTAAATTTTTTATATAAAAGAGGGATAAATAATCTGGTACATATATATATATATATATATATATATATATATATGAAAGCATATGTGAATGGTTACACACACACACACACACACACACACACACATATATATATATATATATATATATATATATATATATATATATGCATCAATAAAGCCCACTTAAACACTTTTTTTCCATTGACATTCCATGATAAATAAGTACGAATATGCAATTAGAAATATTCAAATCACTACCAAAAAAGGTTGTTATACACACCATATTATAAACTGCTGAGTAAGAGATAAATAGTTTATAAAATTAAAAAAAAAAACGACTAACAAGTTTGAAAATTGAAGCAATTATCTACATATATATGATTAAATGAGGAAAAATTAAACTATACCTTTATTCACCATCACTCTTTGGTACATTTCCATAATTTTATCAAAAACAAACTATCACAAAAGAAATAATTATTAATTACAGAATCCATTTGACACGGCACCACACATTCAAACAAAATAGGACTAATACAAACGAGCACATGGTTCTGAAAATAAAAAGCAGTTAATTTTTGCAGTTAAGAATATCTGCAGTCTTTCCAATTTTTTGATTGGTCAGTAGAGTGAAGAAGACTACATCAATTAGCTCCGCCTTTATCAGAAACGTAATTGGAGGCGGAGCAGTAGTAGGAGGAGTCACAGTCCAGTTTCTATGTCTCTCGATGGCAATATGGTATCAAATAGTCGCTTGGCCGACATAGGCCGATACCGTCGAGAGAGGCCAGAGTGCTGCTCTGTGACGTCACGACGAAGAGGCGAGCTGCTTGATACTTGAATACGTAGCTTCACTGCTTGTCTTCAATTAGCAGAGTTTTTTATCTAACATTTTATCCCTTCAGGGATAAATTAAAATTTTTGTCAACACATTAAAGTTTATGCATTAATTCCTTAAGAGTGTTTATTACATATTCATCTAATATCATCTAGAAACATTTTAACACGCTTAAACAATTCAATATGTAATATAAAAATATTTTGGTATACATTAAGAGTTGATGATCACTATTAAAATTAGTATACCTGTCCTACATAAATATTTTATAAACTGAATAGGTTTAAAACCTCTTTTTAAGTTTGGTTAATCAAAATTAATTTAGTTTTGCTGTCAAATATTTATCTCCTAGCACATTTCTCATGTTTAAATTTTGTAATAATCCCAAAGTATGTAAAATAATAATAATAATAAAATACATCATAATTAGAAAAAACTGTTTTATTCCTTTTATTCAAAACACTGCATAGTTTTAGAAATGAATAATACCTAAAATATTCAAATATAAATCATTAAACTGATATCTGTAAAGCTTTTTATTAAATAATTCATACCTTTATAATAAAATTCAAATATTGTCAATAAATTACACCTTATACATTAATCCCTTAAGAATGCTTATTACATTTTCAGTTATTATTATCCAGAATCTCTTTTTTAATTCCTTAAACAATTCAATATATAATTTTTAAATGTATCAAATTACATCTGTGTACAATAACAGTCAATGATTACTCTGAAACAAGTCTCTTAAAATATTTTTATTTTCTGAATATGTTTAAAAGTTCTTTAACTGAATATTTTAAATCTAGTTTCATTGTCAAGTATGTATTTAATTCTCTGTACTTAAATTCTTGAAAAATCTCCCCCCCCCTAATAAATAATAATAATAAGCAAACACACAAGTCAGAATTAGGAAAAAACTTTTTATTGTTTTTAATCAAAATATTACACAGATTTGGAATTAATACATTCTTAAAATAAATTCAATAGTATAAAGCATAAACAGATGTCATTAACTTTCAAAGGTTTTTATCAAACAAGTTATACTCTTGTGAAATTCGAATTTTGTCAATAAATTACATCTTGAATATTTTAACAGCATCATTAATGCCCACCCATCTTAAAAAAATATATAATTTTAAATTCTCATCTCTAATAGACACTGCATAGTTTAAGATTACTTTATCAAATTCATAATTTATATCTAAATACATTAAGACGTTATTTCTTATTACCTTACACCAAAGAGATAAACATGGAAATTTTTCTGCACAAATCTGGAGTTCCTCTAGATATTTAAAATTTCTTGACATTTCATAATACTCTTTAGATTTCAGACTGGCATCTACAGCTTGTTTCGTGTTTTGTAGTAGCACAGACTCAATGATTTGTTTTTAGTCTAAAAATCGTTTGCAGTTTGTTACAAGTTTATCGTTTGCAAGTTTTGTTTTTTGCTGTAAAGTTTTTATAAAAAATTTTGATGGAATAAAAAGTTGTTGTTCTAAGTAGACTGGAAAATGTTTCGTTTCTTTTAATTGAATTATTATGCCTGATTAATGAATAAGAATATATAGTTCAAACTAAGCTTAAAATTAATTTAATATCGTACCAGTACGCGATATTTTTGGTGACCCGGAAAGTCATAAGAAGACAAAAATGCAGGATTCTATACCGGAAAATACAGATGTTAACAGTGAAGTCAGCAACGATGACAAGGAATTATGCAAGGTGAGTGTTAAAATACCACCTTTTTGGGTTGATAAACCAGAAATATGGTTTTTCCAAGTGGAAGCTCAATTCAAAATCAGCGGAATAACAGCTGAGGAAACGAAGTTTAATTATTTAATTTCCCAACTTGATCCAAAATATGTCGAGAATGTATGGGACATAGTTAGCAGTACCAGTAAAACTAAATATTCTGATTCAAAATTTAGACTCTTAAATTTATTTAAGGAAAGTGAAAGTGTAAGAATTCAAAAATTAATCACTGGAATAGAACTTGGCGACATGAAACCCAGCCAACTGTTGCAAAAATTGAAGTCAATAGCTACTTCTGATGTTTCCGATAAATTAATTAAAACACTTTGGCTAGGAAAATTACCGGAAGCTATAAAAAATATTTTAGTTGTCAGTAATGAAAATATTGATAGTTTAGCTGTTATGGCTGATAAAATCAACGATATGAGTTCTAAACAAGAGATATGCAGCGCAAGTACTACTACTCAAAATTATAGTAGTGAATTAATTGATAGAATTAAACATTTAGAACAACAAATGGCTGAATTAAATATGCGTGCTGGTGCTAGAACAAAAATAAGGAATGCTAATTTTCGTCATCGGTCTCGATCTCGAAGTGGTCGACGTGTAAAATTCGATCCCAATGGAAAATTATGCTACTACCATTTTCGATTTGGATCCAGATGTTTCCCCGAAAAATGTAAATCTCCTTGTAGTTGGACAAAGAAAACGCAAGATAATCAGGAAAACTCAAACCTGTAGTGGACTTGGCGACAAACTCTACTACAGATTTCAAGGATTGTCGCAAATTTCGTTTATTCGTTCATGATCGAAGATCAAATTTGCACTTCCTCGTCGACAGTGGTGCCGATGTGAGCATAATTCCAGCTACCTCCAAAAACAAACAAAAGAATGAACTCAAACTGTTTGCAGCTAATGGCTCTGAAATCTCAACGTATGGTGTACAAATTTTAAGCCTGGATTTGGGATTACGTCGAGAATTTCAATTTCCATTTATAGTTGCCGAAGTAAACAAAGGTATAATAGGAGCTGACTTTCTTCATAAATATAATTTACTTATTGATATAAAAAACAAAAGATTAATCGATAGGGTAACTCAACTCAGTATCCAGGGTGACATTACCGCTATTTCAAATAGTAACAACGTCAGTACATTAAACAAAACTCTAAAAATTACAAATCTTCTTTCAAAGTATCCTGAAACTTGTAAGCCTAATTTTTTTTCCTTCAAAAATAAAACATGATGTTGAACATTTTATAGAGACTACTGGCCAACCTGTTTATTCCAAAGCTCGCCAACTTGATCCTAAGCGTCTAGCCATAGCCAAAGAAGAGTTTAAATTCATGCTCGATAACAATATTATAAGAATGTCAAAATCCCAATGGTCAAGTCCTTTGCATCTAGTTACAAAAAAGGATGGTTCAATGAGACCATGTGGAGATTATCGCCGTTTAAATGCTCAGACTCTACCCGATCGCTATCCAATACCACGAATCGAGGATTTTCATCACATATTGAAGGATACAAACGTTTACTCAAAAATAGATTTGCAAAAAGCGTATTTCCAAATTCCCATAGCTGAAAAAGACAAATGTAAAACTGCTATAATTACACCTTTTGGTTTATTTGAATTTAATGTAATGAGTTTTGGTTTAAAAAATGCCCCATCAACATTTCAAAGATTTATCCACCAAGTTTTTCAAGGATTAAATTTTGTTTTTCCTTACTTAGACGATATTCTCATAGCTTCTAAATCTGAGGAAGAACATGAAAATCACCTTAATTTAGTATTAGAGAGATTAAATGAATATGGTTTAAGAATTAACATTTCTAAATCTGTTTTTGCTGTTTCCCAAGTCGAATTTTTAGGCTACTTAATTACTCCTGAAGGTTCTCGTCCATTGCCAGAGAAAGTACAAGTTATCCTAAATTATAAACGACCAGAAACAATTCGTCAATTGAGGAATTTCCTAGGACTCATTAATTTTTATCGTCGTTATTTAAAAGACGCAGCGAAGAACCAAGCACTGCTTCACGAATTTCTAAAAGGAGCAAAAAAGAATGATAAAAGTAAGATTTCGTGGACAGAAGATGCTGAAAAACAGTTTGAAAAATGCAAAGCAGAGTTTGCAAACACTATCCTGTTGTCATTTCCCAATTCTGATTTACCTCTGTCTTTATTTACAGATGCATCAGATATGGCAATAGGGTCAGTATTACAACAATTTGAAAATTCAACTTGGAAGCCAATAGCATTTTACTCAAAAAAGTTAAGTTTAACTCAACAAAAATACAGCACTTATGATAGAGAATTATTAGGCATTTATCTTTCAATCAAACATTTCAAACACTATTTAGAAGGCAGAACGTTTGTTATTTATACAGATCACAAACCTCTTATATTTGCTTTCCATCAAAAACTTGACAAAGCCGCACCCCGCCAATGCCGCCAACTTCAATACATTTCTCAATTTACAACTAATATTAAATATATTAAAGGAGAAAGCAATATAATAGCCGATACTCTATCCAGAATGAATGAAGTTTCATTAATAAATTATGACAAAATAGCTGATTTGCAAGATCAAGATACAGAATTACAAAATTTGCGTACGAATTCTACATGTAATTTTAAACAATATCCATTACCTTCTGGAAAATCTTTGTGGTGCGATACTTCAACCAAAAATATTCGACCATATATTCCTCAATCTTTTCGTCAACAAATCTTCCAACATATTCATGGATTATCACATCCAGGAATAAAATCAACTGTTAAAATGATGACTTCAAAATTTATTTGGCCGAACATTAGAAAAGACGTTCAATTATGGACTCGAGCTTGTATTTCTTGCCAAAAATCTAAAATCTAGTCGCTTGGCCGACATAGGCCGATACCGTCGAGAGAGGCCAGAGTGCTGCTCTGTGACGTCACGACGAAGAGGCGAGCTGCTTGATACTTGAATACGTAGCTTCACTGCTTGTCTTCAATTAGCAGAGTTTTTTATCTAACATTTTATCCCTTCAGGGATAAATTAAAATTTTTGTCAACACATTAAAGTTTATGCATTAATTCCTTAAGAGTGTTTATTACATATTCATCTAATATCATCTAGAAACATTTTAACACGCTTAAACAATTCAATATGTAATATAAAAATATTTTGGTGTACATTAAGAGTTGATGATCACTATTAAAATTAGTATACCTGTCCTACATAAATATTTTATAAACTGAATAGGTTTAAAACCTCTTTTTAAGTTTGGTTAATCAAAATTAATTTAGTTTTGCTGTCAAATATTTATCTCCTAGCACATTTCTCATGTTTAAATTTTGTAATAATCCCAAAGTATGTAAAATAATAATAATAATAAAATACATCATAATTAGAAAAAACTGTTTTATTCCTTTTATTCAAAACACTGCATAGTTTTAGAAATGAATAATACCTAAAATATTCAAATATAAATCATTAAACTGATATCTGTAAAGCTTTTTATTAAATAATTCATACCTTTATAATAAAATTCAAATATTGTCAATAAATTACATCTTATACATTAATCCCTTAAGAATGCTTATTACATTTTCAGTTATTATTATCCAGAATCTCTTTTTTAATTCCTTAAACAATTCAATATATAATTTTTAAATGTATCAAATTACATCTGTGTACAATAACAGTCAATGATTACTCTGAAACAAGTCTCTTAAAATATTTTTATTTTCTGAATATGTTTAAAAGTTCTTTAACTGAATATTTTAAATCTAGTTTCATTGTCAAGTATGTATTTAATTCTCTGTACTTAAATTCTTGAAAAATCTCCCCCCCCCTAATAAATAATAATAATAAGCAAACACACAAGTCAGAATTAGGAAAAAGCTTTTTATTGTTTTTAATCAAAATATTACACAGATTTGGAATTAATACATTCTTAAAATAAATTCAATAGTATAAAGCATAAACAGATGTCATTAACTTTCAAAGGTTTTTATCAAACAAGTTATACTCTTGTGAAATTCGAATTTTGTCAATAAATTACATCTTGAATATTTTAACAGCATCATTAATGCCCACCCATCTTAAAAAAATATATAATTTTAAATTCTCATCTCTAATAGATACTGCATAGTTTAAGATTACTTTATCAAATTCATAATTTATATCTAAATTTTTCTGCACAAATCTGGAGTTCCTCTAGATGTTTAAAATTTCTTGACATTTCATAATACTCTTTAGATTTCAGACTGGCTTCTACAGCTTGTTTCGTGTTTAAATCTTTTTGTCTCATCCTTTTATTGTTAGAGCTTTCTCTTGTTTCATTGGATTCTTTAGATAAGTAGCTGGGACATCCTGGAAAAATAGTTGGTACAGCTGTCCTATTCAATCGTGGCTTCTTTAAAGGCGCAGTAATAATCCGACCCTTCTCATCAAATTCTGAAGACTCCCACTCTATTATTTACAAGCATGAAGTGTTTTTCACAAACCTGTTAAAATAATTATTCATGTAAATAAAAACAGGCATAGAACAAATTTCATATAGTAAAATTTTTTCATCTATGCTTTACTGTGATCTCTTGGATCCCATCACTTAAATTTTGGATAACATTCAAATATTTTTAAATGCACTTGAGTCACTGATTATTATATTCATAGAATGAAGAATTTCTAGCTTGAACAACAACTGAAAATAATTTATCATCAAAAATTATAAACTGCATTTAAATATATGTAAAAAAAAGTATTTTAAAGAATGGAAAATAATTTTGAAATATCAAAGTTCACATAGTAATCAAATTTCAATTTGAGCTATTATTAAATTTTACTTTTAATGAAGAAAATGCATTTAATACATATCATTATCACACCATTGTGTGAATATATTGATATATAAAAAAATATAGATGACATTTTTTATGATTAAATAAAATTTAAATTCGAGTTGAAATATGTACGAAAAACCCAACTAATTTATCTACATGCTATTTATTACGAAACAATAAACTCAGATATAAAAATACAAATTATCACCAAGTATTATAAATATTATAAGTTAGACAAGTAAAAAAAACTTTTTTTTAAAAAAAAGGAAAATAATATAAAATATCAATGTTAGATAAGAATCAAATTCCAACTTGAACTCTTATTATATAGTATACATACATATATTATATATATATATATATATATATATATATATATATATATATATATATATATATATATATATATATATATATATATATATATGTGTGTGTGTGTGTGTGTGTGTGTATATATATGTATATATATATATATATATATATATATATATATATATATATATATATATATATATATATATATAAATATGTGTGTGTGTTTTTATACATATATTTATTTATTTATTTATAAAGAGAGAAAGAGAAATATTTGTTTAGCTTTCATCTGAATAAATAAAATTTTAATGCTAAAATTAATGTTTTAAACAATCGGGGTTACTAGTCATCTATTTTAAAAGGTACAATTAAAGCTTTATAAAAAAATGATTTATAAAATGTTGTAAGAGCAAACATGCCATTACGTACATCACATGGTTTATACAAAAAGTTAAAAATCAGCTATTGAAAAATCGTAATAACGTAAACAAACATTTAACACTGCAAATTTTAAATTGTTACTTAATTATAAATAAAAACTTACCTTATTTTACGGTAAAGTATCCATAATTTGAAGCAGAATTACACGCACGTGGCTATGCTTATTCAATGGCGACTCCAGTGGACAGTACTATGTACGTTCAGTTAACGCGCATATGGTCGCCCCTTTGGCGTGACGTCACAGCATTTCTGTAGTTCAGCCAGAAGGCCTTGTGTCTCGACAGTACCGCATAGGTCCCAACCACATTCACTCCGACTAGAGTCACGGACGACATTAACGTCATAATAACGTCACGAAGGGGAGGGAGTCACCAAGAAGGGGAATTTGGTACCATATTCAACTGACGGCCGACTTAAATCGTTCCATCTATTTCACTTTTGCGACATACCAGTCACCGAGTATTTGGTACGTGACATAGCGTTTACAGTGTAGCAGTGAAAACAAAAATAAAGATGACAGCTCTCATGCAAGCATTTATTGATATGTACAGGTTAAAATGTCGTGAGAAGCTATTTCCCCGTAGCTATTCAAAAAATAAAAATACTTCCTAAATACCTGTATTTTGAAAATTTATGATATTATATGTAATTTTCAAAGCTTTCGGTAACAGTAAAACGATTTTATTTTAAAAAGAACTGTGTATTAATCAAGAACTCATTTTAAAATAATAAACATTTACCATTCGAATTATACAAAATTATGAAAATAATACAGCCTCAAGGAGGTTTATTAGTTTATTGCATTTGGAGTAAACACATCATACACTATTAAATTCCTATTAGGTAAAATGTGATGTAAATATACAAAATATTTTCATAAGCTGTGCATCAACAAAAACACAAAATAAAACACAATTGCTCAAAAATAATAAATTTAGAAGCTAACAAACATGAAAAAGTGAAATATCTAAAGCGCTTTTTGTTAATTAATTTATTTTATCAGTTAATAAAATATTGTAGATAGAAAAGTCCAGTAGTAAATAGAATCTCTATAGTATCTTAAAAGTATTAATAAAATTTTCACATGATTAAAAAGACATCTTTTTACTCTATAATATTCCAATTTAGAATTTTATAAAAGGAATTTAAGGATTTAAGAATATTTAATAAATATTTCTTCTAAACATAAAATTGACAATTTAATAACTTCAGAGTGTTATACCAATGTATAAAAAACGTTTAGATTATTCCAATAAGTTAAATAGGACGGTATCAATTTTTAAAATCTTTATTAAAATGACATTTTGCAATCGCATATATGTACATAATCAGATGCCTAATCTTAAATTAATTACAAAAATTATATAGATGGATACACTTTAACATAATAAGCAATTAGATTATTACTTATATTTTTAGTAGTAAATAAATCTTGTTACTTAATAACAATATCATTGATCCAATCAATTTCTTAATAAAGTATATTTTGGTAAATTGTCTTTTAATCTGTATAAAAAATATTTTCAGAAACAGTTGTTTATGTTGTTTATTTCTAAATCTAATATTCAATAATTAAATAAATTCATTCACAAGCAAAGAGAAAAAAAATTAGTATATGATCTATGTTAAATTTTATAGGTTATTTTTTTAGATTCATAAAAGTGCTTAAAATCTTTTTAAACGCTTCTTTGAGAAAATGAAACATTTATAAACAAAGACAATACTTAATATTTAATAGACTTTGCTTCCACTATGCATTTAAGATTTATCTAACACACACACACACAAAATAAAGTAAAATAGAGGCATATAGAATAATCATAGCATAGTTGTATATAACATTTGCATAATAAGTATAAAAATAATTTTATAACATAAGACGGAAAATAAAATTAATTTCCCCAATGCTACAAATGTTTATGCATAGCTTTACTAAAATTATAATTATTGTGTGGATAGAATAAAAATTGTTAAACTCTTTCAACACTTTGTGTTCATAGTTAATAACATACCAATGTAATTAGACATGAACAAATCATACTAAAAATTAATTTACTATAAACAAAAATCATTTAGAAATACTTAAATGTAATTTATTAATCAAAATAGTAAAATGAATAATTATCTTAAAGTATGTATCAGTGACCTTTCGAATTGAAACAAAATTATAAATATGCAGCCAAAAGGAGATTCATTAGGTATGTGCATTTGAAGTAGACACATCATACACTATTGAATTTCTATTTAGAAAACTTCGATTTCAACATCAAAAACGTTTTTATAAGTTAGAATTGTGGTGTGAGTCACCCTGGACGGCAACCGCAATGGACTGACAGACGAGAAACCTTTAGTTAAGAGAACGCGCTATGTAACGAACTATGATATGATGTATGTTCTGTATCGTGGCCGCTTAGAATGATAATTAAATAGATGCGTGCTAATACTAACTTCCCTGGTCATTTACGCCTCTTACACGCTACATGCACTGTACTATTCTAAAATAGAACAGAGTAATAACACATGGTGGCAGCGGTAAAAAGAAGAAAAAAAACTTTTGATTTCGATTTAAGTGTACACCATAAGTGAAATTCTACATGTCATATATGGACTTCATGAAGTATATTTTGGATAACACAAGCTCAATAAACATCTTTTAAAGGTAAGAGAACATTATTTTCTTGTGCAATATTATTTCTGTATTTAACGAAGTCGAAAATAGAAATTATGACAGAAAAGTTGAACTCGCTTCCTGCTTATCATGTTACCCTACCAGACTGTTTCTCTTTTTCAACACCTGTTCTTTGGTCGAAATGGAAACAACGTTTTGAAAGATTTCGTTCTGCTTCTGGGTTAAATAAACAATCCGATGAAGAGCAAGTTAACGCTTTAATTTATTTTATGGGGGAGAAAGCAGAAGAGATATTCAATTCTTTCGATTTGACAGCTGATGACCAGAAAAACTATAATGTTGTGATAAAACGGTTTACTGATCATTTCACAGTGAAACGAAACACTATTTTCGAAAGAGCTCAGTTTAATCAACGCATCCAAAGGGAGGGAGAATCAGTAAATGAATTTATAACTGCATTGTATTCTTTAGCTGAACATTGTGAATATGGAACATTGCATGATGAATTACTTCGAGACAGGATAGTAGTAGGTATTAGAGATAAGAATTTGAGTGAGAAACTTCAACTGGATTCTGAACTTACACTATGTAAAGCTATAGAAAAAGTTCGACTATCGGAATCCATTAAGAAGCAACAAGAAATTTTAACTAGCGACAAATCATTGATTCAAGCCATTACTAATAATAACAAATCAAAAGTAAAGAAAGGAAGTTATTTTCCGACACCAAAAGGACCGGGAATTAAGCCGATAAATAAAAACTCTGAGAAACCGAAAGCTACAGAAAATTGCAAATGGTGTGGAAAACCAAAACATGATAGGAAATTTTGCCCCGCTAAAGATGCAAAATGCATGAAATGTTCGAAAATGGGACATTTTGCAAAAGTTTGCTATCATAAAGATGGGAAATCAGATATTTCTTTTTTTGGGTTCCATTACTGAAGTTTCTTCCCGTAGAATCAATTTTGTAGAATGGAATGTGCCAATCCGATACCAAAATAAGGAAATTAACTTTAAAATTGACAGTGGAGCTGATCATACTGTTATTCCAACATCTGTTCTGAATATTAGTTTTAAAAATGCGAAAGTCTTGGAACCAGATAAGAAGATTTGTGGACCGGATGGTAGGGCACTTAAAGTAACTGCAAAGCTTTAAGAGAAAATCAGTTATGGAAATAAAACAATAAAAGAAGTTATTTATGTAATTGAGGGGTTGCGGAACTGTTTACTGGGTAAACCAGCCATACAAAAATTTGGGTTAGATCCAAACATTCTAGAAATCTGTACTCTTAATCCTAAACAGGATTTCCCAGAATTATTTAGAGGTCTAGGCTTGATACAAGGATGTTACAAAATAAAATTGAAGTCCGATTCAGTTCCCCTTGCTATTTCTTCTCCTAGAAGAATTCCCATTCCCCTCCTAAGGAAAACCGAAAATGAAATTAAGAGCATGGTCTCTAAAGGCATAATTATTCCAGTAGACATGCCAACTGAATGGTGTTCCCCAATGGTTGTTGTACCAAAATGCGATGGTAACGTTAGAATATGCGTAGACTTGACTGAATTAAATAAATGTGTCCAACGAGAATTTCATCCTTTGCCTTCAGTAGAATACTCATTAAATTTACTTACCGGAGCCAAAGTTTTTTCTAAATTGGACGCCAATTCAGGATTTTGGCAAATTCCTCTAGACGAAGAGTCGTCATACCTTACAACATTTATAACACCCTTTGGAAGATATAGATTCTCAAGATTACCGTTTGGAATTTCTTCGGCGCCTGAGCACTTCCAGAAAAGGATGATGCAGCTTTTAGAAAAAACATCGGGTACGATTTGTCATATGGACGATATTCTAGTTTGGGGAAAAGATCAAACTGAACATGATCAGAGACTGATAGCTGTTTTGCATAAACTTAAAGATGCAGGTATCACTTTAAATGAGGCTAAATGTCAATTCTCTGTTAAAAGGATAAAATTCCTGGGGCATGTTATTGATAAAGAAGGAATACATCCAGGCGAAGATAAAATAGTTGCAATACAAGGATATCCACCACCTAAAAATAAAACAGAGTTGAAACAAATGTTAGGAATGACAAATTATCTTGCAAAATTTGTTCCCAACTACAGCGAATTATTATTGCCTTTAACGTCGATGTTAAGAAACAAAAATGAATTTGTGTGGGATAAAGCGCAATCGGAAGCTTTTGAAAGTTGGAAAACCGTTCTAACATCAGAACCAGCCCTTAAAGTGTACGATCCGAAGAAATCAACAATTGTTATCACGGATGCATCATCTTATGGAATTGGAGCAACTTTACGCCAAGAGCAAGAAGATGAAAATCCATGTGTCGTGGCTTATGCTTCCAGAACACTTACACCCACAGAACAAAGATACGCTCAAATAGAAAAGGAAGCACTTGCTTTGGTTTGGGGATGTGAAAAGTTTAGAGACTATCTAATAGGTACTCATTTCCGGTTAGAAACCGATCGCAAACCTCTCATTCCGATCTTCTCGAAGAAGAACTTAGATGATTTATCTCCTCGTCTGCAGAGGATAAAGCTGAGAATGATGAGATATTCATACTCGATCTTTCACACTCCCGGTAAGAAGCTTTATGCTGCCGATGCTTTGTCCAGGAAACCACAAGAAATGAAATTTTCTGATGAATTAGGCGCATATGTTCACATGATAACTTCATCCTTACCAGCTTCTAACCATTGATTAAAAGAATTAAGAAATTTTCAGCAAGCTGATTCAACATGCAAGATGCTAGAGAGATTGGCCCTGGAAGGTTGGCCATCTAAGAAGAATCTTAAGAGTTCTTGCTTGCCATATTGGAATCATTGATACGAAATATCTATACAAAATGGTCTTTTAATGAAGGGCTGCAGAATTATAATACCTGAAAGACAAAGAAGCAAAGTTTTAAAACAAATTCACGAGGGACATCTTGGAATCTCTAAATGTCGCGCACGAGCTAGTACATCTGTATATTGGCCAGGAATAAACAAAGAAATTGAAGAAATGGTTAAAAATTGCTCAAATTGTATCCAAGAGGCAACAAATCGCCATGAACCACTTATATCAGATCACCCACGATCATACATAATAGAATCGGGAAAGAAACAGTACAGAAGGAATAGGATGCACCTAATACCTTCAAGCAATTTCCAACCGGAGACAGAGGATTTAGATGACTTTGACTCAATGAATGGTCATGAAGCATCCAGTTCCGTTAAAACCAATTCTCCAAATTCCCAGGTAGTATCACCAGGAAAAGCTTTTGATTCCGCCAGTACTCCTCCAGCTCCATATGTCACCAAAAGTGGTCGGGTAGTACGTCCACCACAGGGACTTAACCTTTAAAGAAGGGGAGATGTGGTGTGAGTCACCCTGGACGGCAACCGCAACGGACTGACAGACGAGAAACCGTTAGTTAAGAGAACGCGCTATGTAACGAACTATGATATGATGTATGTTCTGTATCGTGGCCGCTTAGAATGATAATTAAATAGATGCGTGCTAATATTAACTTGCCTGGTCATTTACGCCTCTTACACTCTACATGCACTGTACTATTCTAAAATAGAATAGAGTAACAACACAAGAATGTGCATATTAAGTACAAAAATACAAAATAATATACCATAGCTCAAAATAATAACAAATATGGAAACAATAAACCGCGACCAAATAAAATATCTAAATCACATTCTGTTAATTACTTACTAATAAAATATAGAAGGCAAAAAAAATAAAATATTAACAAGTGTTTTCAAAATTTTATTACTCGTTATTAAAGCTTCGTAATATTCACATTTAGAATTATATAAAAAAGGAAATGAACAATAACTTTTGAATAGAATATTTTTTTAAACATAAAATAATTTCAAAGTTGTATATCAACATATAAAAACTATTTTAAATTTTTTATATAAAGAAGAGATAAATACTGTGGTACACACACACACACACATATATATATATATATATATATGTATGTGTGTGTGTGTATATATGAAAGCATATGTGAATGGTTACATATATATATATATATATATATATATATATATATATATATATATATATATATATATATATATGCATCAATAAAGCCCACTTAAACACTTCCATTGACATTCCATGATAAATAAGAACAAATATGCAATTAGAAATATTCAAATCACTATCAAAAAAAGTTTCTTATAGACACCATATTATAAACTGCTGAGTAATACATAGTTTATAAAATAAGAAACGAGGGACAAGTTTGAAAATTGAAGCAATTATCTATATAGAGATGATTAAATGATGAAAAATTAAACTATACCTTTATTCACCGTCACTCTATTTCCATAATCTAATCAGAGTAAAACTATCACAAAAGAAATAATTATTAATTACAGAATTCATTAGACATGGCACCACACTTTCAAACTACCTAGGACTAATGCAAACGAGCACATGATTCTGAAAATAAAACGCAGTTAATTTTTGCAGCGAAGAATATCTACTCTATTTATAATTTTTTGATTGGTCAGTAGAGTGAAGAAGACTACATCAATTAGCTCCGCCTTTATCAGAAACGTAGTTGGGGGTGGAGCCGTAGGAGGAGTCACAGTTCCTATGTCACTCGATGGCAATATCGTATCAAATAGTCGCTTGGCCGACATGATCGAGGCGTGCGACAATGATTCTGAAGATCGTCATTATCACCCGTGGCTCTAGTGGGAGTGAATATGGTAGGGCCCATTGTAAAAGTGTAAAAAAATCTGGTGGCTGTTCCATCAAGAAAAAAGCAGTTTCTTCCCAGTATAAATTAAATTCTTACATTAGATCACTTGCGCATCTTAATTTTTTGAAGTGGTGTTAAATTGAAGGACGTGGACTTGCGCAAATCTTTAAAAAAGGGAATGAGAAAGAAAAACAATCTTTAGATCCAAAAAATAAGTAAATAAGTAGTTTCCATTCTGAGAATAAAAAATATTGGGGATATCTATAAATGACAAATCAGATTAAACAATCAAGGAGACATTCATCTGAAACTTTAATAAAATATTATTTTAAAATAAACGTTTGAGAAACAACAGACAATTGCATAGATCTAGTAATATTTTCAATAATTTCTATGATGGCTAAAGCGTGTTTGTTGATGCGATGTCATACATTCGAAAATTTTGTTCATTCAGAGGAATTTCTATCCCCCTTGGTATTTCCTTTCCTTCCAACACTGGATTCACCTAGTAAACTGTTAAGAACTAATGAAAGATAAATTCACTCTAATGTCTAAAATGTTTTGGCCTTACTACTGTGAAAAATTCTAAAAACTGCCATAATATATCAAAGCACAAATGTGCGGTGGACACTTTGTGTTAGCTCAAGGGAAAGTTTCTAAAATATTCTACTTGTTTGTGTTTTTTAAATAAGCATAATGTCAATATATAAACTATAGGAGACGACATCTACAATGAAAATAAATTCTGTTGAAATAGAACACAATTTCGAAAAAAATGTCATCCAACAACATTCATTAAAAATATTCCTCTTGCACTCATAGTAGTCAATTACACTGCTCTGCATAAAAATGACAACTTACACATTCTAATAAAAATGACTTTCTCAGTTTGAATTCGACCAATCTTTTTCCTTCATCACCAACCGTTTTCTGTGGACTTTTTGATAATTTTATGGCTATGAATTCAAATTGGAAAACGGAAAAAGATCACTAAAAAAACTCCAAAAAATGGCAAGGAGAGAGTTTGGAGCACATTTTCTCCTTTAAATTGTACCAAGATCATTTAAACATAATCGTTTTCTTGTTTTTATTGCAATTTTTTAATTTCTATATATTCAAGCTTCTTGTCCCCTTTTTTCTCCCCCAAACACCCTTAAGTAACAAAAATATGCAGCAACAATTTTGACAGGTGAGGGGCAGATGTCCCAAAATCATCGCAAGAAAATTTGGAATATTCACTGTACAACGAACGCAATTTCTGGTTTGGGAAGGAATTTTCATGATTTGATAAGTTTAACTTTTCACTGCTATTATAACTGTAGTTGTTAGTTGTAATTGTTATCTTTCCTCGGTGCATCTTTTTTTCAGAACTTCGGCGCTCGCGTGCATCTCGTGTCAAAGAGCAAAAATTCACAGGCATACTACCAATCCAGCGGGCAAAATACAGCTACCGGATAAAAGATTCGACCGCATACACATTAATCTCATAGAACCGCTCCGCCCTCCCAGGGGTACACATATTTTTAACCATGATTGACAGATACACGCGTTGGGTTGAGGCTTGTCCTGTGTCTAATATAACTGCAGAGACAGTAGCTACGAACTTTTACGCTAATTCGATAGGCCGTTTTGGTGTGGTGACATCTGATTAGGGTTGGCAATTCCTCGTATTTCAGGCGCTCACACAACTGTTAGGGGTTAAACGCATCCATACCACCTGCTAACACCCCCAGTCTAATAGCTTAGTAGAAAACTGGCATAGGACCATGAAGGCTACCTTTAAAGCCCAGCTGATTCACTGACCGTTGGACGGAGGCCCTACCTACAGTACTACCGGATTTATGCGCCGCGTTTCGGTAAACCATCAAAGCATCCACCACCGCTGAGCTAGTGTATGGCACTCCTTTGAGGTTGCCGGGTGAATTTTTCGCTCCTAGCAAGACGGATGTCAACGCTACCGACTTTGTAAACCATCTGAGAAACATGATGAGCTCATTTTCGCCACACAAAACCAGCAACTATGGTGCTCGCGACAGAACTTTCATTCCACAAGATTTGAACAAATGCACTCACGTTTTCGTACGGCATGACGTCGTGCAACCTCCGCTGAAACCACCTTACGACGGGTTGTTTCCGGTCTTTGACAAAACGGACAAAGTGTTTAAGGTGCTTCAAAACAACAAAGATTTTTTTATCTCAGTGGACAGAGTGAAATCACAATCGAGCAGCTGACCAAACACAGAAGACTCACCTCCCTCGAAGACAACATCTGACCGACACCGACGTAACCGATCTGGACGCCGTGTTTACTTTCCAGTACACCTAAAAGACTATGAGAAGTAACGTTCACACTGGGAAGGGAGTACTGCGGTGGCTATGAACAATGACATCACCGCATATCGCAACTCCTGACCTGACGGAATTGCAATACACGGTTGCGCGTTACGCAGCTTGACTGGACTCTCGGTGCTGCAACCGTAACTGACATTCACTCGTCCATAGAGTTGTGAGCAGTGGAAAAAATCTGGTTTAAACCCGGGAAAAAACCTGGTTTTTTGGGAAGGGAATTTTGAAAATTTCCAAAACATGGGAATTTTGAAGTATTTTGTTTACTTTTATCCTAATCGCACAAGATAATTTTTACATTTCATAAATGATTTGATATTAATAGTTAACTGGCAACTGTAATTAATAAACGTGTAAGGAAGCCAAACAGACAAAAAATTGAATAATTGGGATTAACTAACTATATTTAACAAGGTATCATGTTTAGCACGAAAGTATGAGTATATTTTTCCTTTGAGAAATATCCAATATTTTTATTATTACATAAATATGAGGCAATAATCTGTAGTGTCACAAAACCCATAAATCACTATTTTTTTTTTTTTTGGATAACATATTTCTCTCTCTCTGTAATTAATATATATATATATATATATATAATATATATATATAATATGATAATTCTTAAATAGCCACTGTTGAAAATATAAATGTAAATATTGTTAAAATGATTTCTTCCTAAAATTCCCAGTTTATTCCCCAAAATTCCCGGGTTTATTCCGACCTTTTCAAAATTCCGGGTGTTTTACATCGCTACTCGTCCAGGAATCGCCCCACTTTGTGATCTAGTGTACCGTATGCAGTTCTATCTGTAGCAAGATCCTTTGTGCACGTTTATCTTTATTTCTGATTAAATATTTGTTAAGTTTATAATTTATAGTGTCGACCTTCTTCCCTATTGACCACGTGTATCTAGTTGTCGGAGATGGTGTACAATATTATCGTATACATCGTACACCCAAATTCCGCAGTATCAACTGTGAGTTATGAAACTTTATATACGTATAAATTAAAGTATTAGTAAATTAATCAATTTTTTTTAAATTTAAAATCCAATATACGAAAATCATCCGATTTTGGTATATTGGATTTTACGAAAATTTATATTTAAATATCAACTGTGAGTTATGAAACTTTGTATACATATAAAATGAAGTATTAGTAAATTAATCACAGATTTTTTTTTTTTAATTTAAAATCCGATGTGTTTAAAAATAAGTTTTTTTCCGAATATTTTTTAATATTTAAAATGCTTTTTGTCCTAGCTACTTAACTTGTTATAGATTTTTTAAAAATGTATAGCAAATATTTCCATTTGTCTTAAAAAAATAATGGTAATCCACTTTAAATTTTGAATTTATTACAGTTATTAAAACTAAATTTAAATTTAGATATACGTCATGAAAATCCTACGTGCAATTAAAAAATATTCCCCTTAAATTAACTATTCAGTTTATCTGCAAAATAATACCTTCAAGGTGTTCAAAAATATTTATAAGAATTAAAAAAGGTAAAATTAGAAGAAAAAAATTAATGTACAAGGAACAGTTTAAAAATTAACAAAATATTTCAAAATATTGATTTAAAAAGTAAACACACCTGATTTAAGAAATTTTTAAAATGTAATTCTGATAGTTTGCTTATTAACGTCAATTCAAGATTTAATTGTAACTAAAAATAAACCCTGATAAAGTTACCTCCCCTCCCCCATGACGGAAACTAACATTTCAAAGTACGTCATTCGTTTGATCCTTGTTTGATTAGATTTGATCAACATATTTCATCGTTTGATCAATTAAAAAAATTTTTTAAATCTCTAAGGGGCTAGGGAATAATTTTATGGAATTTTTAAAATGATCTTATAAAAACGAATGATATATCATTCTAATAGGAATCATTAGATGAAATTCGATCAACCATTTTTGGGGTTTAATCAACACCGAAAATGATCCAAAGGTGTAACCAAATCAAAAATTTCATCACCCCCCCACAATTTGGAATTTTGGGATAAATTTTATTATCATTCAAAATCCCATCATTAGATAAGATTTAAACAACCATTCTTGGTGTTTCATAAGTACCAGAAGTGGCTCAAATTGTACCCAAAGGCACCTGAAAACAATAAATTTATTCCCCTCTCCCAAATATGGGCAATTATTTCGACAATTGGGGGGCTCTTATGTTAGAATTTAGGGACAATTTTACTGTCCTTCGAATGAGCATCGTTAGATCAGAAACGATAAATACCACTGTCCCCAAATGTGCAGACGAAAGATGGCCGAATGCTGCTTTTCGAGGGTTCGAATTCCGCTGATGGCATGGATGTTCATAGCCGTTCGGAATCGGCTTTAAGCAGTAGATACCGGTTTCATTAGCCCTCGTGAGCAAATCAGTAGACCGTAGCTCTCCAAATTCAAATCAAACCAAACCCCAAATGTTCACTATACTGAAGAGTTGGAGCATAGGAAGGGAGCAGTACGTAGAATGTCAGGATCAGTAGTAAAGTGTTAAGTCAAGATAAGTGAAGGCAGACAAAACAGACTCTGAATTGAGTTCCAGGCATTTATTTTTATTACTCCAAATTGCAAATATTATAGTCTATTTCTGCTCTGATCCTATAATGGTTATTGGAGGTTTATTTTGTTGCATTGTTTTTAAAAAATATTGCGACGATTAATGTGTAGACGGAAAAAAATAACTACAGGAACATCGCAGTATCGGTACCAAAAGGTGGGCTCCAACAGAAAAGGTGGCCGGACCAAAAACGTCCGCAAAGGTCTTAAAAAATCTCTCTCTGTCTCGCAAAATTATCAAAAACTTCTAGGCTGTGCTCACGCCAAAAGCGCCGAAACACAGCCAGAAAGAGGGGTGCCAGGCGCCAAGAAAACCCCGCGCTCACCAGGAGAGCGACGGGTTCTCCCGATTATGACCAATGAAACGTCGAGACAAGGCGCGCGGAGAACAAAAACCCAATCGCAGTGAGGCGCAACTCTGGTAGTGAAAATTCGCCAAAAACTATGCGGAGCGGACCTTGGCAACACACCACAACGCGGCACCTTTCAAAGGAGCGGTTGTTATTTCAAACTGAAAATTATGGCTACAGAATTGTCAGAATATGAGCCGATGGGCGCAAATTATGGTCGAAAGGTTTAAGGGCTTCGGATGCAGGTGGCCAGAATTCGACGCTCGGTCCGAAACTTAATCCCAGATCGGGGGCGGCTCTGTTTGAAAAGACAGTCTGCAATCGTTAGCTAGAGCTGCACCTGCAAGAGACAATATGCGAAAAAAAAGGCGCAAAATGTAGGTTAAAATATATCTACTCCACAAGGGAAATATGTAATGAAGGGACATGAAAAATCTTCATTACATTCACCTAAATTTTAAAGTTGAATCCATGTTATACTTTCCAGTAATCCTAATTATTAGTTTTATAATATGTAAGAATTTCAGACTATATGAAATCTTAATATTAGTGTTCCATTGGTGAAAGACATACTGATATTTAAACTCATTTGAAAAGTAAAACAATATTTACATTTTAATGACAACGTGTGTTTGAAGAGGAGAAAGATCAAGAAGGTAAAGAAATCAAACTATTTGAGATAGATATGTAGTATTATGTATCCAACAAAATAAATTATATTTATATCTTTGTAAAAAATCAATTTGTGTTTTAATTGGAAAAACCAGCTTATTTCTATACTGAATAGTTGGAGCATAGGAAGGGAGGAGTACGTAGAATGTCAGGGCCAGGAGTAAAGTGAGTTAAGTGAAGTTGAGTGAAGGTAGACAAAACAGACTCTGACTTGGGTTCCAGCCATTTATTTTTTATTATTCTAAATTGCAAATAATATAGTCCACTTCTGCCCTGATCCTATAGTGGTTATTGGAGGTTTATTTTGTTGCGTTGTTTTTAAAAATATTACGACGATTTATGTGCAGATGGAAAAAATAACCACAGGAACGTCGCAGTATCGGGACCAAAAGGTGGGCTCCAACGGAAAAGGTGTCCGAACCCAAAAACGTCCACAAAGTTCTAAAAAAATCTCTCTCTGTCTCGCAAAATTATCAAAAACTTCTAGTCTGCGCTCACGCCAACACAGCCAGCAAAAGGGTTGCCAGGCGCCAAGAAAACCCCGCGCTCTCAAAGAGACGTATGGTTCTCGGGGCTCTGACCAATGAAACGTCGAGACAAGGAGCGAGGAGAACAAAAAACCCAATCGTAGTGAGGCGCAACCCCGGGGGTGAAAATTCGCCAAAAATGATGCGTAGCGGAGCTTGGCAACACCTCGCAAAGTGGCACTTTGCAAAAGAGTTTTTTCAGTTACTTGATTTATCAGGTATTTATCGCTTAATCTGAACTCCTTTCGATCGCGACAGATATATTTGCAAACTTGGTGAGAACATTTTTCGGAAAAATAAACGAAAGGAACCATGATGTTTTATAATTTGTATCGATTTTACAGATTTGTTAAGATTTTGCCATTATAACTAAATAAACAATAATAAAAATAATGGTTAAAAAAGGATTAAAACAATACCGTTTTAGAATTATCGAATATTCATTACTTAAAATTTTGACCCCCCACCCAGTTGAAACTGCCAAGTTACGCCTCCGAACATGAGTTTTGGGAAAAGTGAAAAGGACTCCCTTAACCTAGGAAAAACTGAACACTAAACGAGATTACTTCAGTTGATACACAGTGACGTAATCGGACCTGTCAAAAGGTGCTACATCAAAAGGTGGATCAATTACATTGTTACCTTTGTCGATGACTACTCAAGGTACGTTGTGGTTAAACCCATGAAATCTAAAGATCAAGTCCTTGTAAAATTCATTGAATACAAAACATGTGTTGAAAATTTCCATAAACCCAAAATCACTACTCTACGAAGTGATAATGGAGGCGAATATGTTAGCAAGGAATTTGATGATTTCTTAACTAAAAACGGGATAACAAGACAACTCACGGTTCCTCGGACACCAGAACAAAATGGAGTTGCCGAGAAGATGAATCACACCTTACTCGACATGACTAGATATCTCCTCCTGGACTCTCACATTCCCCATGAACTGTGAGCAGATGCTGTGACTACCGCCTGTTATTTGCGCAACAAGTGTAAATCAAAACTTATCCAGAGAAGTATGTCAAAAGAGTTTTGGACCGAAAAGCGTATAAAAATTAGCCACTTGAGAATCTTTGGCTGTAGAGTCTTCGTTCAAATTGATAAAACACAGCAAGATGGAAGCTAGGGAAACGTGCACAAGAATGTGTCTTCATACGGTATTGTCGCGCCTCGCGCTTCCCCGTCTGCACTTTCTGACGTCTGCAAGCCTCCTTTCTATACCTGCTCACCTATTGTTACTGGAGCAGGTATCTTGGGTTCGATTAAAGTCTATATTGCCGAAAATTAAGCACTACAGCGACAAAACTCTTGACTAAGCATTTATTTACAAATTCTGTTAAGACATATGTACACCCAACATCTTACGCCTAAACATGGCTGAAATTAGACAGAGGGGAAAAAAACAAATTGTGCCGAGCGGAAAACACCTCTCTCGGTCTCAGCTCCTTTCAGAAGAATCTCATGTCCGTCCTCCGTCGTTCCGACCGGGCATCTCCCTACCCTCTCCGCGAGGGCCGGGGTGGAATCCCCCCTCTTGGTCAAGCCTTCTCCTCCACGCGAAAAATGTCCTTTTCCGCAGCTGGCGCGGGCGGGGGGGCACCTCTCGCCCCTCCGGTTGAACCTCCCTGGAACAGGGCTTGCCCACCCTCTTTCGGGTTGTCCATCTTCGGCAGCCAAAAAAAAATAAATAAGGGACCCATGTAACACCAACTCGAGTCTTGAGTCTAGTATTATACACCCTTTCTACACGATTGAACTTGCCTGTCAAACAGGCTAAATCAATCCACATTTTAACGACGACTCAAGACGCACAAACCTCCTCATTCCCCCATTCCCTCCGTGGTTGTGAGGTGTAAGGGAAACAAGATTATAAAAATACCTTCAATTTTCACTAAGACTTTTTACAGGCAAAAAACACTAATCTGTGCTATAAAAATTTACCTCACAAAGAAACAAAAATTATGCAAAAGAAAAAAAATGTAACTTCTACAAAAGAAAATATAAACTGCAATAAAACATACACATAAAACTTATTTCTTACACATAAAACATACTCATATACTTATTCTCTACACACAAAAAAAAAAAAATACTGAAAGGTAAATTAACAATGCAATCAATTATATTTCTGCTTCACACGAGAGATTTAAAAGGCATCCGCTGCTAGGTGACTATTTCCGGACGTGAGTTTTAAGTGAATATGGTCCGTTGCTGTTTTTCAACCCAAAATCCATTTTTGAATTTTGACAGCGAGAACAAAATGCCCTATGCCTCCCTTTCAATGGTGGCATAATTTCCAATTTTCGGGATTCGAAACCCATTGTCTTAAAATTCCCCTGTTTATCTCTCCGCTCAAGGCATCCCCCAAACGAAGTCTCAGGCCTTACTTCCTTTTTATTTTTAGGCCGGTTTAAATTTCCAATAGCCTTTTTCTCTTCTCGCGGTCCTTGTCTTCGGTTGAGATTTATTCCCACGTCCTCCGTTAGCCGCTTCAGGATATCGGGTGGGATTAACATATCATAATACAAATTCTTAGCCACGGCGCATACTACCTCTGTCGGGAAAAGCAACGACTTATCCCCCTCATTAAGAGACAATTTTGCTCTGACAAGCGGACATTTCACTGGTGGTCCGAAAATTCCCTTCACGAATATACTAGGCAAGTTTTTATAATTACCTTTCCCTAATATGAGAAGTGATCAAATATAAAGCTCGAGTGGTAGCAAAAGGTTACTCCCAAGTTTCTGGTAGAGATTTTTTCAGATGACATGTTGTAGATGACATGTTAATAGTAGGGACTCCAGAGGAAATAACTGCATTTAAGCATATGGTTGTACAAAGATTCAAAGCGAAAGACCTTGGTAAAGCCAATGAAATATTATCTATGAAGATCCAGAAACACACTGATGGCAGGCATCCATCAGACAGCCTACATAGAAGAAATTCTAGAGGAGTTCAAATTAAATCTGGTCAAGGGAGCATCAACACCCATGGATACTAAAGCCCCAAAAGGTAAACGATAGAGAGTTCAAAGATATAAAGGCAGAAAGTGATCAAATTCCATACAGGCAAGCCATTGGTAGCCTGTTATACCTCGCCTGTGGAACACATCCTGATATTGCATTTAGTGCAACCTATATGAGCCAGTTCAATGAGAGACCATCTGGATTTTACTGGTGAAGTGTTAAACACCTATTTCGCTACCTCAAAGAAACCAGACATCTATCTCTTATATTCATAAAGACAGGAAGAACACTTGAATCATTCTATGATGCTGACAAGGTAGATAGAAAGTCTTTCAGTGGATATGTTCTAATATTAGGTGGTGCTTCAATCTTGGTGCAGCAAGAAGCAGTCTACTGTTGCTTTATCATCGGCTGAAGCTGAATATGTGGCTGCTGCCCTCGCCACAAAAGAAGTTTTATGGATAAGGGGTCTGCTTAAGGAACTGGGGATGTCCAACTTTATCCCATCACCCCCAGTGTGAGATTCACTTTATAAATCTCGGTTTATTATGCAAAACAATTATTTAAATTTTATTTTGTCACCGTGAACTGAACGATTTTGATAACGATATTTATTATGATGAGTATATTTATTTGTACGTTGTGGCAACAAGCCAGTTCTTGTTCTGTAAGTTTTTGATGGCAGTGTGAAGAAAAAGGAGGCATCTTGTGATGTCTATGTAGCTTATGAAAATGGGCTTAGTTCGCTCGAAAGTTGACGATATCTGTTCTTTTATCTTTATTTGTTTTATATTGAATTGTGCTGTCTAAAGAATAAATATTTTAAAAGACATTCTCAAGTTTTGATTTCAAAGTCCTGTTTAGAGACAAGTCTTTTGGAATCACCACGGCAAGATAGAGATCCCGTTATGAACCTGGAAAATTTCAGGTAAGAGATATTTACTCTTACAATTTGATATCTGTTTTTGGAAGCAGAAATCCAAAACCCAGTTACAAAAGTAGACAACCAAGCGCCTACGTTCATCGCACAGAACCAAACTACACCTGAACGTAGTAAACACATGAACATTAAGTATCATTGCATCCATGACTACACTGAACAAAGTGCCATTCAATTGGAATATGTAAATCCTAAGAAAAACGTAGCTGGTGTTATTTCAAAGACAGTGTTAACCAACTTCAGAAAATACTTGGGATTTTGTAAACAGTCCTTCGAGGTGTAATAAAGCATACTTTGGCAAGGAAGAGTGTCAGAACTAAATTAATCTTTACATGTTCTTTTTACCTGCCAAAGTATTGTCATGATTACTACCTCAATGTTTTTTCTCTTATTCATGTATAGTATTTTTTATATTTGCTGTTTTGCAACATTAAGTTAATAAATAAGTAGTCTCTGTAAACATACTTGTTGTCTTGCTTACATTTTTTCTCTTCCAGTTATCAAAATAATTCTGTCTTTACTAATATTTTTGCATCAAGATCTTAATATCTTAACTTTTAAAGAAATAAGTATTAAACACTCCATTAAATTTTATTATAATATCAATAACGTTAGTAAGGAAATTATTGCTGAACTCCCCGATTATGACTTTAAGGAGGCGAGAAATCGCAAGAGGCTGCGTGCTGCAATGCTCCCGTAAATCATTTTCTTTTTTCCAAATTCTCTTAACTTGAATCATCTAACGATCGCGCCGATACTAGATGGCGCCACGAACACTATTGCTTCTCTCAAAATTCAAGAGAGACAGCACCTCCTAGTGTTGATCGGGACAGCCAATTACGGTGCTACATTTTCAGATGAGAATTGCTTGGTTCACTGGCGCCATCTATTTACTATTGTATTAACTAAACATATTTAAGTAATTGTGAACTCGTAGAGGGATGCACAACTTATATTAAAATTTCCCTTATCATCCTTATTAGTTTTTGTTATTTTAAGTTTTTAAAATTAATTTTTGCCATTATAAATTTTCTTTATACTTCGTTCTGTCTATATGCAGGAAATAGCTTGATTTTAAAAAATGAAATGTTTCTGCAGAAAAATGTCAATTATTATTATAATATTTCAGAAAATTACATTTTTCTATTAAATTTTAAAATCCCTCCAAAAAGTATATAGCAATTTAAAATACTTATTTCACTTAGTAAATTTGATTTGATGTTTAAATTCAACCAGAGTAAAAGATAGGTAAATTTCTGGAACAGATGCGATATCTACACCGCCAAGTTTTTTTTCTTGGTAATATTGGCAAAAACCCCATTTTCTGAAAGTTACTAAACTGATATGGCGGAAGAAAATGGCGTTTTCTAAAAAAAAAAATCACACACACACACACACAAAAAAAAAAAAAAAAAAAAAAAAAAAAAAACAAGGACGGCACCATAAAGGCTTTGGAACCACACGTTTCTTAATGACTTTTAAGAGACCAAAGTTATTACAAAATTCTACAAAAAGTCACACAGCGTATATTTTATAGATATTTACTATTTAAGTACTGTATGATCACACAAAAAGTGAGTTTTATAATGCGTTTGTACAGAAAATAAATATTTAAAAATTCTCTAAAACAAATTAAAAATGTTTTAGGGTGTTCCCCCCTTCAACGATTATTACATACAATAATAATACATATTACATACACATATATTTTAATAAGGGTAATTAAGTTTAGTTTTTATAAGACCGACCTCTCTTAAAAATTATGTAATAATTTCCTCCTGTTTAACAAATACAAAGCAGAAGTTGATCCTATTACACCTTCATCCCTACATACGCGTTGCCCTCTTCACGAATTGCATAATCTCTCCAAAATCACCTGATACTTCTTAACCATTATCTTTATTTGGCTGTAATTTCCGTTAATTACAGCCAAAACGTTCAAACTATAAAGAAAAAACATAAAATTCTACAACTTACCACACGTCCGAACTCCAGGAAATCCCGTAATGACTAGAAAGAAATTATTCCAAAGTGCCGGTTGGTGACGTCAGAAAGCACGTGCACCAATGGGACTGAAAGAACGAACCAGGGTTGCCACTAGAAAGCGTCGTCAGGATAGGCAAAGCTAACCAGTCATCGCCCGGCGAAACGCTCGACAATCACCAAATTTCGCGATAAAAGCTGAGGTGTAAATATCGCTTCTGTACCGAATACTTATCTTTAGATGCAATGTGCTTTTACTACTTAATTTACGAAGGAAATAATTATTTAATATTGTTCTATAATTTTGAGAGGTAAGGAAAATACCTAATAAGAAAATTAAACTCCAAACAAACTCCACAGAGGTTAAAGAAATCTAATCCCAATTTAACATTTTTTTAAATCCTTAAAGCATGAAAAAAAAATATTGTTGAAAGTTACACACATAAATAAATAAGTGCTGTAGGTGCATTCTGTTGCTGATCATAGATATTAAAATTATTGAGAAAATTCTGTTTTCATATTTAAATTTTACCTTGCAACATTTAATTTGTATTTTTGTATAAAATAAAATTTTGCTGGAAACTTCCTAAATTTGCTTTTTTATTCCTATACATACATACATACATATGTATATAAACACACTCTTTCATTTATATGTGTGTTTAAAATATAATTTATCATATTAAGTGTAACTGTATTATTTTTAGCATAGCACTTAGTTTAATTATTCTACATGTTTCAACATTTTTCGTAAATTTAATTAATTTTTGAAAGATTTTCTCTACCATATTTTAAGAGCGAGAATAGTCTTGTTTAATCTTTTAATTTTTTCTTCTTCTGAATGATTTAGATTGTATATATCAGTGAGATAAATACAGACTAATAGATAAAAAAAGAAACACATATGCACACTTTATTCAATTCTGTAGGCAATGTAAAAAAAAATATTTGAATAAAATAATTCAATTAGTTAGGGTAGTTCAGATTTGTTACCTGTACTGGGATTTTAAATGTTTTAGTATGAAGGAATTCATCAAAATTTAATTTTTTAAAATAATTATGCTGGTTTTTTTTCTTGAAGTTATATATATATATATATATATATATATATATATATATATATATATATATATATATATATATATATATATAAACACATATTGTGAAATTAAGAGGAATTTTGTAAATCATGGAGTTGTAAAATCATGAAATCTATATTTATAACAATTTGTTTTAATTAGTACCAGCAAATATGCAAGAAAACATTTTCTTCATAACATACATTTCTCATAGAGATAGCTATTTAATACCATTAATTTATACCAGTGAATAAACTTAACATGGGTCGTAAATTTTCTATAAAATTGTTAGTTAAAATAATTTGTTAGTTAGTATTTAAAGATAAAATTATCCTCTAATGAATAAAATATGCATCAAATTAACTAAATAATGGATGTTTTTGTAACTTAATTTGTCAATTACATATATCTAGAAGTACTGTTAGACTATTCCTGGAAGTTTATCAAAAAACGAAAATTTTAATTTGAAGAGAGCAATTTTTTGAGAGGACTACTCACACAACTTATTAGGAGTAGTATAAAAACTACAAATTATATCAAATCTGTTTTGTCTAAATAGAACATAGAGCAGTCGGGTATAGATATGCATAAATTTACAAATAGCTTTTGCATGTTATATTTATCCATAATTTTAACCTCATTAAAGTTAATGATTTTTTTATCAACTAAAAGTTTAACAAATGTGCAATGATCAAACAATGGATATGAAATATTTATCAAGGTTTTAAAATATAAACATTCTTTGGAAAAATATTTTAATATAGGAATTTAATTTTCTATATGTTAAATACATGTCAAGGTGATTTTTAATTGCAACAGATTCTAAGTTTATAATCTTCTAAATCTGTTATTAGCACTTTAAGGCTTTTAAACAAGTCCAAAAATGATAACAATTGTATAACTGATGTTAAAAATATAGTTTGTCTTTTATTTAAGAATAAGATATGAATATATAGCATAATAAATGTTACAAAAAGTCATATATTAGATGTCTGAATTATTAAATTAATGAAAATAGTTAAACTTTAAAATATACATAGAAAATATTTCAAAACCAATTTGCCAAACTTCCGATTCTGTACTAAATATGAACACCTATTCTGAGAGGGCTATATTAACCGTTTCTTTCTGTTTGGGGGTAGGCATCAAATATGCAATGTATCAATATGCAAATATGTGTCAAAGTTAGAGGCTTGCTGGGCACAGACTCTCCAGGATCCACCTCTTATTTATGTATGCATGCAAAAGTATGATTGTATGTATTTATTTTGTTTGTATTTAAAGAATTTTTTTTAGAAGATTGATAAATCAATGTACTTTGGATTAAGTCTATTGGACACTACCCCCAAAAATATTCTGGCTATAACACTGATCCCTAAATAACTGTAAAAATATGGTCACCTTATACAGGGCCTGATTATCACATAGGCACTTGGGGCACGTGCCCTGGGCACAAAAATTTAGATGAGTATTTTAAACACATATTAAGTGGGGAAAAATTACAAACATATGCTACCATTGTTAAGTTTTAATAAATTATTGTACAAGGTAATTGTGTTTGTGATGAACTCTATTGTTTTCTATTTACTTTAGTTTTACTGTTATTTACCTGATAATTAATTCTCTCAACGAAACTGGTGCTCTTTTTATCCTATGGGTTATTGAATATTTATAAAAATAAAAAAAGTAGGTCACTCTAGGTCTTTAAAAGCCCTTAATTTTTAGCATGGCTAAATAGAGATAATGATTAGGTAAAATGAAAATTTGGTGTTTTTAATTTTGAAAATTACTTTAATGCTAAATTCTTAAATTTGCTTGCTTCAATAAATATAATTCAATGTTATAATTTTTATATGACTGTAATTATGATAACTTGTCGCTATAAATTTGCAGGGGGGTGGAGGGCACAAAATTTGGATTGTGCACTGGGCACAAAAGTATCTTAGTCTGGCTCTGACCGTATCACTTTAACACTTGGGCAACCAATTGTTTTTGATAGAATTGGTTATTTTCAAACCCGTGGACACAGATTAATTTGATAAAATTCTCAAGTTTGCAAGATTTGATTTCCTAATGAAGGGATTAGTATATACAGCAAGTAGACGATTTGAATGATGTATTAGTCTGATGATCTACATCATTGTCAAAACAAGGGAATGTTGAGTCTTAGTCGTCAAATGTACTCAAAAAGCACAGATTATATTTTGAATTGGAATAAATATTTAATTTTTTGACAAATTGATAGTATATAAAAATATTATTTTCTTGAAGAATTCATTTATTTTAGTAAGAGATATACAAAGTTTTAACAATATTTAAATTAGAAATAAAAAAATACTTGTTAAAGTGATATAGTTGAGGAGTTAGAATTATAGCAAACATGTGCATGACGAGTCTTAGCTGTCAAATGTACCCAAGAGAGTAAAGAACTTTCCTTGAAAAAAAGGGACGGGATTTCTAGTTATAATAATGTTATAATAAATATGTGTACAACAGTTAAATGTCACCTAGCAGAAGGAGGAATGGGAACTTAATATGCTCACTTCTGACTGACACTTTAGGAATTAAAACAATTTTCTGATTTTTCATGGTTAATTCCAAAACCAATCCTCCAACCACTGGGCTATACCATCTTAATACTATTTTAATAAATAGCTATAATTAAAACTACACATTTGCAAACAGAGAATATGCTCATTTATTGTAGAAATAATACAATATTTTAATGCAAAGTGACATGAGCTATCAAGAGGGAACAAATTTTTACCTCTTCAATAACAGAGACACAAAATGACAAAAGTTTCTCATTGTCATTTAACAATTAAAGTACAAAATAACTAAATATGTAGTAACTCATTATAAAAAACTACATTACATATGTATACATTTAAAATCTTTGCTAAGGAGTAAATTATCCCTAAATTAAGATGAACAGATACAACTTCAAATTTTATTAATAAGAATTTACAAAAATATACTCCTTCAATTTAATTGTATTTAAACTACAGAACTAGGGCTTAACTTATTATGATTTTCAAACATTCAGCTTGATTCGGGTAGTACTATTAATGCTGCTGTTTAACTGCTCTACAGCACATTTTAATTCTTTTAATTGCTGGTAGCTGGCATTATTCAAATGTTTACGAATCCACTTCATGAGGGTGTAGAATTTCCCTTGAACATATTCATCCCACTCAGATTCTTTAAATTTAGATGAAATATCAAGAAGTTTTTTCAACAGCTCAACACATGATTTTATTACAAATAATGTATGCGATTCAGGATTAGTTTTCTTTAATATTCGTATGATTTCATTGTTTATTGGTATGAACTCTGCTGGAACAATATGTTCTATCCCATACATACAATCAACAAGATACCAAACTTTGGAAACTTCCTCCTTTGTATCATTGCAACAAATAGCTATTTCTTTAGCTTTCCTTAATTCTTTTTTATAACGAACACTATTGGTGATAGGCTTAAAACACTTTGGGCAACAGGGCCATTCATTGAACAATATACTATTTGCAATATGTTCACTCATCTCAGACTCTGCAATCACATGATCACATTCCAACTGAACATAAAGGTAGTTATTATCTTTGCCATATTTCAAGGAATCAGGATCACATTCACGGCATAGGTATGGGCAAGGATCTCCACAAAGTCCAATGCACAAATGACCACAAGGCAGAGTTTCATTACAAGCTTCCATACATACATCTACAGAGCAGTCTTCCCAACACCTTTTATTACATTTTTTATGTCTACAGACTCTCTCACAGGGTTTCTCACATTTCACACAAGGTCGGAGACAGTTATTACAGGGAGTACGGTGGCCACAAGTCAAGAAGCACTTCTTCTTGCAGGGAGGACATGGACTACCACAATATCCTTGACATATATGTCCGCAAGACAAAACCATTTCACATTTTTCAGAACAAAAGGCATGAATGTCGGTTTCGAAACAAACTTTACATAATCCCATGCAAGGATGACTACAAGCCAAGAGAACACCACATGCTCTGTCACAGAATGACATAATGTCATTTTCACTCAAGTACAAACTACAAGGTACATCAATTGTATGCCCACAGAGTCCAATCTCTTGTCGCTGATCTGTGCATACTACATTCCTTTTAAGCTCTCTCTCAAAACATCGAATATTGTTCAGATGACCACAATCGAGTTTTACTTCCATTACAGCATTACATCTGTAATTTTGCACATCAATATAGCAAGGAATAGTAACTAGATGGGTACATGGTAAAAGATGTGTAACTTCCTTACAGCATCTTACATCACTCCTTGAAGCAATATGGCCACATGGCAATTCAACAGATGCTTTTTTTGATTTCTTGCATTTTTCATAACACAGACGTGGACACCTACGAGTTTCATCAATCATCTTATTACATGGTTCTTTACAAAGATAATAACGGTGATCCGTATCCAAGAAATGACATTTACGGGAACATTTATGAGAACATGGCAGTTCAATATTACAAATTTCAGAACAGCCACTACTTATAAATTCTAATATACCTTGAGGAGTGCTTATTGAGTGAAGAGTTTCATGTTTAAAACATTTTAACATCAAAGTATCACCTATCATATTTCTGTCATCAAGTTTCTTGACAATGTCATTCCACAATTTATTTTTTGAAGCATAGAGTCTAAAATTCCCAAAACAAAACATGCCTTTACGTGCACGCGAAAGTGCCACACACATTCTGTTGCTTTCTTGAAGAAAACCTATGAAACACTCATTACTCCTAACAAAAGAAAGTATAATTATGTCATTTTCTTCACCTTGGAAGTTATCAACAGTAGTTACGTGAATTTCTGTTAGTTTTTGTAACTGTAAATATTTGTGAATAAGATCAACTTGGGCTGCATATGTAGCAAGAATAGTTATTTGATCAGAAGTATAGTTGAGTATTGAGAAATACTTAGCTAAATTTACAACCATCTGAGCTTCAAAATCATTTGAACAACTACCCCCTGAAGATTTTTCATCCTCAAAATGGCGATGTTCAAAGAAAAAAACGCTAGATCCAACACCATTAATTTCTTCATACTGTTTAACATTATCATAACTTTCATACTGTTCATAGATTACTGAAACTAAAAGATCGGCAATACATGGTTTCATGCGATGTTGCTTTATTAAAGTAGCAGATGGTGCCCCATTTCTAATCAGTCTTTCAAACATGGACACTTTTAAATTACATTTTTCACTTAATTCATAATCAGCAGGAATAGGGCGCAATTGCTCATGATCACCAATTAATATTAGATGTTGAATACTGGGAACAAGAGAAGCAATGATATGAGATTCCAAAACTTGAGCTGCTTCTTCAACGACCATAATACAGGGTCCTGCTAATCGTATAAAATTCCGAAATTTGCAAGCTCCTGTAGTTGTTACACCAATTATATCAGCACACTTAAGAAGTTCCAATTTTTCGGGATGATTCATTTCATCTTTGTAGTTTTGTAACATAGCTTTGTAATCTTGGATTTTTTCTTCCAGATCCTTTTTGCAGTTATTCAAGCATTTCCTTCTCCACCCATAAAACAATGCATATCGCTTTGTTTCAGTTAATCCCCATAGATCTTGCTCATGAAAAGGTATGTCTAAATTTTTTTGACATTCAAACTGCTGAAATTTCTTATGACACTTTTCATACAGATCATCGGAACGAGAGCACACTAACCACTCTAACACACTTTCACTCAGAGATTTACGAAAAGCTCCAGTAACACGTCGCAGTTGGTCTTGGTAGGACCTGTCAATAATTCTATTTAATGCACTGTCTTCCAGGAATTTGTCTTCACACAAGGAATAAATATGAAGATATTCGTTTAGTGAACAACATAAAAGTTTCAGATTGGTGTAGTTGTCACCCTGATTTGTTACCAATTTCCCTTTAATTAACTGAGGAGCTATTTTTCGCACTATGTTTAAAGATTTAGTAACAGCCTCATCATTCAAATCCCTTTGATGAATAGCGTATATCAAATTCTCTAATTTGTGAGGTTCAAGGATTTCACTTTTACTCTGGCTTCCAACTCGTATGACTTTTTTAGTGAATTCAAGAGTGCGCTCTAAAAATTGATCTAAAGCGTGATTTGTTAAGCAACAAATGATAATAGGTTTCTTAATAATGGTAGACACATTTGTAAGTAGAGATTTCACAACTTTAACTCCAATAAATGTTTTACCAGTTCCAGGTGGTCCTTGTATTACAGCCACCTTTTTTGTAAGAGCAACTTTATATGCCTTATATTGCATTTCATCCAACTGCAACTCTTTTGCTGCTTCTAACTCTGTCGCTGTTGGCCATTCTTCAGCTTCCAAAGGATTGAAAACCTTACAAGAACACGATTCTGTTAATTGATCTTGCTTGCAGTTTTCATGTAAGCAATACTCTTTCAGTTCTGGTAAATATCTCGGCTCAGTATTACTGTAATCCAAATACGTTATTATATCAGATAATGGAAAATTGCGTTCAGAAAAATCTTTCATAGCAGCTAAGACATGTTTATAACACTCAAAATAAGCACTTGGTTGTATCATTTTATATGGAGTATTTTTGTATAGTTCATCCAGTAACAGATCATCTTCTAATTTAATTTTCAGTTCAATTTCTTTGCTCTTTGAATTGTTAGCCCTAACATTACTACTAACAGAAGCAAAGACGACAGAATTAAATGAATCAGGTGTCAAAAAAACCAAGCTACCAGGTAACAGCATTTCTTTTTTTGACCAATCAACTTCTTTTAAAGTGGTTATTTTGATTCCATAAATAATTCCCTTGGTAGAATATTCTGGAGGATACTGAACATATACTTTGTCAAAAATAAGGCTTTTTGAAATTTTCTGACTGTCAAAGGATGTGCACATTTGGACAGCTTCTCTGAAAGAACGCAACATATCTCCCCTCATTAATTTATAATGAACAGTTAAGTAGTGGTTAACATTTTTGTAGGAACGATCCACAATGTTTTTTGGTATATTTTCATCTTCAAAATTGATAATATCTCTTTCCCGAGGTACTATAGATAAGGCCCGAAAATCTTCAACGACATCTTCTTCATCGGTAGAATTCTCTGAATCACTGAATTGCTCTACTTCTCTTTTGAGCTTCTGGAAAGATGTTTCAGCTTTATCGAGGTTTGTGATTTTTTGTTCTCGTAGTCTGTTCATGTAATTTTCAAGTGCTGGAAATATTTGTTTTAAAATCCTTTCAGTTGGGAAAAAGTCCTTTTTTAACAGAGTTTTCAGGATATTCATGTAGTTCACTAAGAACATCACCACATTAATACTCTGCTTTTTCAAAAGACATGAATGAATCAGTTCAGGGACATCATCGAATAAAAACTGCTCACAGTTCTTCAACATTCTGAGAAATCTATCTACCTGGGCTAATATGTACTCTGATTTTAATACACAAACTCGGCTTATAAGTTCAGTTACTATTTCCAGAATATGAGCTTTGTTCTCAACCTGTGCATATATCCGGTTTTCTAAATAAAATATTATACCCAAATCATTTAATTTTTTCAAAATATCAGAACAACTTTTATTCAACAACAACAGTAAATCATGCTCTTTTATGTGATAAATTGTAGCCTTTTTTCTTGGCATGGTTAAATCATCATTTTTTATATAAGTCGAAGATATTTTTCTTGGCATATTTAAATCTTCCTCTTCTATACAATTAGTCTTTGGTATGGTCTAAACTGTGAGAATGACCTGAAATAATAAAAGAAAAATAACTGAAGAATTCAGATTTATAACACACTTTGGTTATGAATATAAAATTTGATTTTGAGTTTTTTTAGACATATATAATTTAATTTCATCTTTTATCACCCTTCATTCACATTGATATTTCTATTTGCTCACTTACTAATGTACTTTTATAAGTTGCCCAGATTGAATACTGGTCAGCATATTGTGCTCCCATCCAATGGCTTTGATTATGATAACCATAATAAGTTTGGATGCAATAGGGTGTTGTCGTCTCATAGAGAACGATACTGACCTACATATGTGGTACTCTCATAATAAAAAAGGGCAACAAATCAGCAGATTGTATTGTAAAATGCTAATAAAGGTAATTGTTCTGCATTTGTAAAACAAAAATACACCCACTTTTTTCAGTTTGAAAGCACAGTTAAACACTTATTATCACAGACTGATATCTAATAACTGAGTCGGCTAGCATAAGAAAATTGAAATGTGTTCAATGTTTTATAATTATGTCAAAGAAATTTTGAAAAATTGCTATTGAAGTTAGATAGGAGCAGGTATTTGTTATGCGAAGGTCTGAAAATGGTTGTTATTAGGAGAAATATTTTTAATAACTGAAGAAGCTATGGAGAAAAAAAAAAGAGGAACACAAGTCAATTCATAACCCTTTAATGCCTAAAGGATTTCTGCTTATTAATATTAACTATTAAATACTAGATGATTCATTGACGGAAAATCCTGTCAAATAAAATTTAAATTGTGCAAATGTAAAGGATGTAGCACTATCTAAATTTAGGGGGTCAAGGAATGTTGAACTTAAAATTTTTACTTTTTGATATTTTTATCAAAAAGTAAAAATATTAAGACTATTTGATAAAAATGGAATCTTCCAACATTCCTTAAAAATATTCCTAATGCACAGCATACTAACCAAATGCTTTTATATTTACTTTTTATCTTATATAGAAATTTAAATAGTATTTATTGTGTTATACAGCAATTTATATAGAAACAAATCTAGGAATCGATTTTCACTTATGATAAATACTATACGATAATTATTTTATAATACATTGTTTTCACAACTATTTCTACTATTTTATAGTATTAAAACTTTTGTAACTCAGGTAAATACTTTGCATTTTTCAAAAGCATACCCAGTTTGCTATCTAACACATTAATAGGGAATCTCCAAAACTTGAAACCAAACATAAAAATAATACACCTGAAACAATTTAAAATTCCTAATTTAATACAAAAACCATCAAACTAGAAATTATTGTTTTTAAAAGTTAAAAAAAAGTACAGCAATATAATTTTTTAATTCTAAAACTTTTAGACTAATTTTTGAATACTTCATAAAATTATACAAAACAAGTTTTTCAGATAAGTTTCAACTTTTATAAAATCAAGAAATCTTCTCTGTTTAATAAAATTACAGAAGAATTTAATTGTGTTATATTACAGTAAGATTTAAAAAATTTTACTGAATATAGAAACTTATTTTTTTTTCTGTGTACAGTTGTATTATTATTTATAGAAGGAATTAAAATCATTCAGATAATTAAACATCTAATTTTAAGGACATCTAATTTTTACAACAATTTCTGCCTTTTGTCATATTTTTTACTTATTGCATATTTCCATGTATAAGCCGAGATTTTTTTGGTTTTTCATGAACTGAAAGTGTGTGTGTGTGTGTGGGGGAGGGGGATTGGGTTATATATGGATAGATCGAACAGATACAATATACTTTTCCTAGCAACACTTTTTTCCGTTTGCAACAAAAAGCAGCAAAATCAAGAAAACTAAATGAAATTATATTTTAAAGAATAAAATAACAGCAAAAAATAAATGATAAAAAGTAAATAAATTTTTAAAAATTTTACAATAAGAAAAAACACAAAATTAAAAATAAATTTAAAATGGCTTTCACCTGTATTATAATTGTGTCAAAATAACAGTTCTACATCTATTATAAACTGGCTAATTGAAAAGAAAAAAAAAAAGAAAAAAAGAAAACTACAAATTTTACTTGAATGGTGACACATTTGGCTGCTTGGTTTAAATGGCACAGATCATTATTTTGGTTTATATACAGGTTTAGAATTTTGGGTAATTTTTTAAAGTAAAATCACACTCTTAGCTCATATTTGGAAATATAAGTTCATTCATAATGTAGTATTGAAATCTCTTAAATTTAAGTTTTATGTTAATAACTTGATTATAATGAAAATTATGTTTACTATAGTAAATTTTCTTTATCAAAATTCTATTTTATTCTATTTTGCTTTTATTAGAATAGATTTTAAATGTTTTAGAATACTTTGTATAATTTTATTGGGCATTTACAGATTTATGTTCTATAAAAATAGTTACACTTTCAGAAAGTGAAATTTTTTTAAAAAGTTAGGACTTCAACTGATGAGAATAAATATGCCTACTTCTTAGCAGCTACCATAATATACATTGACTGGGGAAATGAGAATGTTTGATCTTGAACCACCTACTGAAAATAGAGCCCATAATATCAAGTTATCTATTGGTACTTGGAACTTTACATAAAATTTATTTTTTCAAAATATACAACTGACCAATTAAAATGTTTTATTAAAACTTCAGTATATTTACAATAAAGAGTTTTTCCCCAGAAGAAAAGCTTGGTTCAAATGTTATCTATTTCTTTTATTTTCTTTTTTAATGACTTCTGAATTAATACTGCTTATTTAACTTACTAATCAACATGCATAAATACAAACAGAAAAGAAATTCTGACAAACTTTTTTTACTAGGTTGTATCTCAACTCTAAAAATAAATGCCCAGGCTCCAACATTCTATGACTTTACGATATTAATATTGCCTGGATTAAATACAATTATGTCCACATAGTCTCGCTTGTGTTCATCCACAGGATGAAATGAAACCTGATTCTACTTCTATGTTGAACATAATTACTCTGAGAGGATGAGGAAAACATTTTCCCTTCATGTTATTTAATCTTAAAAGGCAGCATTTGCGATATAACTGGAATTTTCTGTGTGAATGTGAACAAGTTGTAAAATATATGAGAGTTCAATTTTTACTTGCTTGGCACAAGGTGTCTTAAAATTTATGCAAGTAATTTTGAAGAGAATATCAAGTTTAAATAAAAAATTGTTAATCTTACTGATTTATAGAATATACTATACAACAGTGGCATAGCAAGCATTTTTGTTAGGGGAGGGTCCAAAGTCTTCATTCAAAATAAAGTGAACGTTCAATCTCATGAAAGAAAATTTCGTCACACAAATACCTAATACATACTTCTGAAGAAAATGGCATGCATCACTTTTTTCAGTGTGTGTTGTCTTTTCACCATTGTTGACGTGGGATCATCTTCAAAGACCCATACTTTCCTTTCTTGACATGTTAGAACGCCATAAAACGGTACGTATGTTTTATCACTCGTTTCAATTTTAGAAAGTTTCAGACCACTGTTTCTCCATCATTCAAATGCGTGAAATATGCCATTAAGTTCAACATTCAACAAGGAATTTTATAAACACGAAAGGGATGGTGTTCGTAAGTCGCGTATTGCATAACGATCTCAGTTCAATTTGCATGCAAGTTACCTATTAAAAATAGATGATTTTGGTACTTTACATAAAATTTAATTTTTCAAATTATACAATTGACCAATTAAAATTTTTATTAAAACTTCAGTATATTTACAATAAAAAGTTTTTGCTCCAGAAGAAAAGCTTGGTTCAAATGTTATCTATTTCTTTTATAGCCCATTCAATGACTTGTGAATTAATACTGCTTATTCAACTTACTAATCAACATACGGTTGAATTTGCACGTATGTTCTTTAGCAAAATGCTAATCCTCGTTCAGTGCGGAGGTTTAGCTCAGTAGCCAACCAATAGGATTCACACTTTTTGTCCACAGCATGCAAATCGCCTCTTGGCGGCTAGCATAAAAGCTGTGGTTTTTTAGAGGTTGGGCATATTCATTCTCCTACTTCCAGGAGCACGTTGGGGAAGCTGCTGTCTTTGGATCTCGCTGAGCTGGTTCATAATTTTTTTTGCACAATGCACTTTTTGATATTGGTATTTTCCTCATGTTGAAGTTTTTTATTTTAAATTAAGGTTATTTTTCCCATTTATTCTTTTGGGTATTAAATTTTAAGGACCACATTCTGAACTTAAATTTTTGGTGTGTTTTTCAATTGAAGTATTTAACTGCTATTTCACCAGTAGGTTGCTTTTGAATGCAAAAAACCCTTTTTGGGACTAACATACTTTAAATACATTTTTGTACATAATTTAGAATTAAATAAAAGTATTTCATGTTTTTAAATACGTATTTCCTAATTGTTCTTTTTAACAGCAGTTTAGTTTTGGAAGATGATTTTTATTTTAATAGGTAAGCACCATTACAAACTTTACAGGTTTCCTCATTTGAAATCCTCCCATAAATTTGGTACGTATTGCAACCACCTCACAAACTGAGCTTTTGCTTTTCCCCTCCCGGACAACATTTAGCAATTTAAGAGTTTCTTTGCTGATTCTGACATGTTCCCCTTTATGGTGCACAGTCAGATTATGGAAAACCCAATGGCAAACTACTTTTTTCATATGCAATTCTACATTAATAATTTTGTGTATGGCTGTGGATCCAATGTTAAGTTCCTTCTGTATAATTTTATAGGTACAGCGATTATCATCGATTAACATTTTTCGTATGGCAGACACATTATCCAGGATTACTGTCGACGGTGGCCTTCCTGTGTGTTCTTCATTCTGAAGAAAATTGTGACCTCTGCTAAATTCTTTAAACCATCTGAATACAGTAGCTTGAGCTGGATATTCATCAACAAATGCAAATTGCAACTGTTGAAAGCATTCTTCTTGATTTAATCCTGCTTTAAAATCATAGAAAATCATAGCATGTGCATTTTCTCTTATGTTTAAAATTTATTCTACGGTAAACAAGTTGAAGTAAGTCAGTAAAAAATCATCTCCTGGGTGAAAATACTTTGTATTTTAAAATTAAACCGCTATTTTTATTTTGTAAATATTCATCTGCGCATATCTCAAAAATTTCAGAGTAACTCTTGTATGTATGTACAAGGTAATGTTAACACTAAAACTGTATTGAATATTAGCTGAAGTAGAAATTTTTGTTGTAGAACTTTTGTAATATCTAATTTCATACCCCTCTTTTTGGTGGCAATTTCAATATGACAAATAATTAGATTGTGCAATTTAACTGAAAAATGATTAACCATAGAAGGTTGAAATCTTGTATGAGAAGAATGTTATGAAGAAGAATGTTATGTAGAAGAATGTTATGAAACACAAATGCCTATTGTAAGAGTCGCCAATCCCCTCCCCCCAACAGGGGAGAATGTAAGTGTCTGATAACATATTGCACCTAGTCAGTGGCGAACTAAGGCTAAAGAGGGTCCTAGAACAACATTGTAATTTCGGGTCTATTTTACAGTCATGATACATACTTGGTAGTTTGGTTTTAAAGCATATAGTATGTAGTTCTATTTAATTATCAGATTACAAGAAAAAAAAGGAAAAAATAATATACATGTACAAAAATTAAATAAACATAATTTATTAAAACAAACAATAATTCTTAAACAAATATACCCAGATTGATTAGTTACATTGCCTTTTTTTTTCACTTTTAATTATGCAAACTCGTTAATTAGTTTGCCATAATTGATAGAGTTATTTAATAACTCTTTTTCTACATAAAATAATGATAAACAATTTTTGTTGGCCTAAAATAGATCTTATAAAATGCTTTATTCTGGCCATAACTAAGAATGATCTTTCATCGCTTGCATTCTTTATTAGAAGGTTTGGTTTGGTTTTGGAGTGCTACGGTCTACTTTTTGTAACACAAGGGCTAATGAGACTGGTACCTACTGCTTAAAGCCGATTCCGAACGGCTACGAACATTCATGCCATAGTGGGATTTGAACCCACGAACTCCAGTTCCGAAAGCCAGCACCCTAACTTTCGGCCATCATTCGGCTCTTTATTAGAAGGGTTAAATAAATTCTCAGAATTATGTTTAAATTAGAGAATGTTGCAATAGTATTATTTTCCTGAATAAATGGCCACATGGACAAAGGTGAAATAATATTTTCTTTACTTATAAAAGTCTTAAATTGTAATACTTTATTTTTCAGTCCTGCTAGGTTTAAATCTTGTTCATAACATTTTAATTCCTTTATTAAAGAGTCACTAACATCACTATCATGAATAATTGTTTTTAATATATTGTTAATAATTTTATATTCCTCAGATCTTTTTTTAACGTAAAGAATCGCATACAACAACAAAAAATAATAACTTTAAAATGTTCTTTGCCACTGAATCTTATTTCATGTTCTGGAATTTCACATAAGAGGCAATACGTTCAAGAAACACTGATTTTTAATAGCTACGTTTGACTTTTTAAACACATGCTGACATGCATAGTAAAGGCTTGATAAGCGAGAGGCTCGATCGTATTTACAAACATCGACACTAGCGGGCATGGATGCATAAGCAAAGTGTTATTTCAAAACTATTTATTTCACAAAAAATTTTGTTATTGTTGAATGATTACATTAAGTTAACAGTTAAAGTTTTAACAAGTTTAAATATTTGTTTAATATTTAGACATTGCTTCATTTGTGCTAATTTTCCCTTCTTGAATTTTTTAATTTTATTTGTGTTTTACCTGCACTGGCAAAAATGAAGCTAAAAGTTTTTAAAACTCTTTCAACCAATTGAGTTATGTCACACCGTGTTTGTTTATTTATTTTTGCATGTAATTAACAGATGCTAACTGTTTGATTAACTGTTTAAAATTAGTATAAATATTATGTTACTAGATGTACATACTCTCTTGCTTTTCCCTAATGGCCCTAATGACACCAGGTATTGGTGAATGTTGATAGCAGGCAAGTATGCCTGGAGTAAACCAAATGTGGTAAAACTTGCAAGTATTTGTTACCAAGTTTGGATACTTCAAATGAAGAATTGTAGATGTTGGTGTTTATTTATTTTTTTTTTTAAGTAGAGCTACTATTTTGAGTTTAACAAGTGGTAAATATATTTTGTTGTTAAAGTTTACAAGAAGACTATGTGAGTATGACTATTTTTTGTATCAACTGAAGCTACTGAGAATTTTTTACAGATATTTTCTTCATTAATAAATTGTTGTTATTTTTAAAAATGTAGTCTTCCATATTGTTAAGATACAATCATTTATTAACAATACACGGGAATGCTCGTCCACACTTTATCAAGCTCGCCCACGTCTACTTTATCAATCAATGATCCAGCATCATTTGGATACGTTTCAGCAATAATTTTGAATATCACGTTTTTCTGTTAAATAAAAATAAAAATTAAAAACCTAATTTTTGGGCCCCAAAAATTACGGGCCCTTGGCACGTGCCTAGGTTGCTTAGGCCTTAGTCCACCCCTGCACCTGGTATTCAATAAGGTCACATGACCACTGTTAAAAAAGCATTCATGGATGTTGTCTTCTCAGGGTGTAATATTTCTTGGAAGTTGAGTGCTTTTGAGGGGAAGAAGTGCCCGTAACACAGATAATGAACTAAAATGTGTGTAATTTTTTCCAAGATCATTTTAGGAAGGAGAAAAAAAATTAGACTTTGTTATTGACTCAGTTAACAGAAACCTTGGTTAATCGAAGCTTGGTTAATCGAGGTTCTACTGTATAGGTAAAAATTGCAATAAATTAATTTTTTTAATAAACTTTTTTTTTTTCTCATCTTAAAAATTTTGAAAATTTTACTTTTTGCATTATATATTTTTTTCCATTATTTTATATTTAAAAAATGTTTCATTTAGTTTTGCTAGTTTGGCAACTTTTATTCACAAACAGCAACAGAAACGTTGCTAAGGATATATGCTATACCTGTTTGTTCTACATATCAGGATCTACATATAAGCCAATCCCCCCCCTTTAAATCTATAAAACACCCTAAAAATTCTTGGCTTATACATGAAAATATACATTGTTCTGAAATTTACTTTTTAAAACCAGAGACATTAAAAAAAGAATTAAGAGGACACTGTAAACATTAAGTAAACCAAAATTATAACTACAGACTATTTATCATAAATTAAAATATTTTCGATGAATTAAAAAATTTATGATATAGTAACAAACATCAATTTTATTTATAAAAAAGTTATTTCTCAGAAACATGTAATAAGAAAGATATAATTATATATACACATATATATACATATATGTAATAAATAAAAAATTATTGTACTAAAGATCTTCAAAATTCTCGTAATTTACATTTTATTTTTCTGATCTTAATTTTTGCAACTACCCAAATTCTCATTAGCAGTCATTAAAAACTTTGTTATTAATCTGTCATTTTTTACTCAAAAGGAAATTTTAATTTATATATTAAAGAAAAAAGTTTATAAAATATAAGTGTAGAAGTTAAAAACGTGATTCTGCTTAGAGGAATCTGTAGCTCTGAAATTGTCCAGACAGCTGTAAACATCATAGAATTTGTCGAAATAGAAGCCCTTTGTATCTTGCTTTTCAGCTGTGTTTTATACTACTTTCCTATTTTTCATTCACAGTCTCTTCCCCCTTCCCAATGTTGCAGGACATATACAAATTAATTTATAATGACAGCAAAGAGGGAGCGATATTTACGCCTTATAATAAAGTGCTAAAAAAAAAAGAAAACATACATACTATACCATATATTTTATTTTTTATTTCTGTACAAAGAAAAGTTGGTTGATTTGCTTAGAACTGTCTTATTGTCTCTTTCTAGTGTAATAATACTTCAATGAAAAGTCATGGCCCAAGAAATGTCTAATCCAGCCATATAAAAACAATTGGTAATTTATGTTGATGTAACATTTTCACATTCATCATTCCTTAAGCATATAGCTTTGAGTATGTATATATATATTGGCATTTGCGATTGTTCTCAATTTTTCTTCTCTCCTACCAAGAACCATTAAAATCAAGTACTTAAGAAAGTTAATTTAAAACTTCTGATGACCCTATCGCCCATAGGGTGAATAACACTTGTAGAATTCACATTTAACTTCTGGCTGATTTGAAAATAATAAAGAATTTTTTTTAAAAAAGTACTATCTAAAAAGTATTAGAAAAAAGTATTAGCTAAGCTGAAGCCAATAGAAATTTTATGAATTGCAAAATTATGGCTTGCAATAATTTTGTAATTCACAAAATTCGGTGTTCTCTTTAAAAGCGAGTTATAATCTCAATGAAGACTTAACGCTGTACCAACCAAGTCTTTCCAATTTTTTCGTTAAATCCGGGTTCTTAAAAATTGAGTTGTACTGCGTTTGACTAAAGATGAGAGAGCTTCTTTTAGACGCCTTGGGATGGTCCTACCACATTACCCCTTGGGATGGTTCTTGGGTTATCACCACAGCCACATTACCATTTTTAGAAATGTAAATCATCAGGAGCTGATATGAATAATAAATATTGCACCATCTTATTCGTCTTCGCAAAAATTCAAGAATACACCAATTACAATTACATTACGAATATTGATCTGATTTAAATTTAAATACTAATTTTGACCCGTACTAATTTTGATACTAATTAAACCTGTAATAATAAGTATAAAATACATGAATAAGAAAAATATTAAAAATTCCAAGTCACTGAAAATAATATAGAATAAAAATTTAAATAATTCAGTTAAAATTGTAGCCATAAATATCTAAGTAACTTTATATATGTGGTTCCAACTATAACTATATTAAAAATTAATATATTAAATAAAATTACCAGTGAAAATAACAAGGCAGAACATCCACTACTCAAGAGTTTAAAATAATTTCTTAGTATCGAAGGTGATTGAACGCAAGAAATTTAATTTTATACTGCTTAAAATGCTTTAAACACCAACTCGCTTCGATCAACTTCCTCTGGAAAACTCGAACCGAAACTTTTAAAAGTAGCACGTCCTTTTAATACAAACAGTCAATAATACAGTGAAATCCTAAAAGCAACAAATGAATCTAATGTATCTTTATTTTCTAAATTTATCGTTAAATGTATCATCTTGGATATTTAAAATACTAATAGTGTTCCACTCATTTATTTGAAAATTTTAATTAGTTAAAATGCAATAATTTGTAAAGAATCCTTAGTATGAGGTATACTTCCTACCTTTATTTGTCATGTAACACTTTTAAACTCTCTAAAGTTTACCATTATTTTGGTCTGACTTAACTGTTTATGAAAATATTTTGTTATTACATTGCATTTAACCGTCTGTTATGTGTTATTTATTTCTTAAGCAATTTATTTTACCTGTTAATTTTTTTAAGGCTTACTATACATTAAGTTCGTCATTAGCTATTACAAAATTTTATTTTTTATTTGAAAATCAAGTACATAATTCAAAATCTGAATCGTATGAGAATAAATTTGATACGATCTGTGAATTTGATAAGTAGTTTGTGAGACACTAAATATGCAACTGAAAATTTGTATATTTTGTCAGTAGGGAACCAGAAAAAAGATATTTATAGCTTTTTAAATATTTTGAACGCTTTATATTGTATATTCACGTTTCATTTATTCCAAGTTTTGTTTTATTTCGTTTCTATTTTACATTAGAATATGGAAGTAACACTTGGTGTACAAACCTTCTAATATGTTAGACCTCTTCATTAACATTTAAGCCGAATAAAAATGCTGTATACTTTTAATTTGGAAAATAAAGATTTTTGGTGTTATGTATTAACTGTTAAGATAACTACAGAATTCTAAATGTAAACTATAATTTTTTTTAAATGTTATTTAAAGTATAAATAGCAGTGTTAATATATTTGATTAAATATACAAAAATGAATATATATTATTTGGTTTTTTAGGTAAAGTTTATAAAATTACTAACAGTTGTAAATAAAAATATGTTCATTATTATATTTTTTAAAATTTAAGTATACAAATTTGTTTCAGATGCATTTTAAAAGTTTTTTGATAAATTCTAGATCATTCTTGGTTTATACTTATTTTTTTCTTACTCATTTTATAACTAAACCGAAATTCCTTGTTCCTTTTTATGGGCTAATATTTTTTCTTTGTTATACATAAGTGTAACTGATTCTAATAAACTTTTTAATTTATGATGATATGCTTGCAATAAAACATTCTTATTTAAGAAGTTTTTTATTCCCAACAGAACCTTAATCCGAAACAGAAATTTGAATAACCTTATCAACAAACTTCATCAAATGATAAGATTATAATTTATGGTACAGATTGGATATAGGCCCTAAATAAGTTTTGTGTCTTTTTGGTCATGTACAAAGCTCTTATTGAGCATACATTCATTATGGCACAGGGATGAGAGGCACATGTCTACATATACCATATTTAATTTAAAAAAATATATTTATATTAATTTTAAAGTAAGATTTTTCGTAAAAGTGCAATTGTGGAGTGTACGGCATTTATCCAAGATACAAGATGTATATAATTCGTATAGATATTTATATTTAATCAAGAGTTTATTTATTTATTAACTTTACAACTTTATTGGCTAATTTTATTATTTATTACACTTCTTTATATTTACATATTTCTCATGTGTTGCTTTGTTAACATTTTGTTTCTTTTAGGAGGGAAGGGGTGTTGGTAAATACCTGTAAAAATACCGCATAAATATAGAAGAATGTCAAATAAATAAATAAAAACGTTACAAAAGAAATTCATTCTTATGTAAATACATAATTTCAATGGTGTACCTATAATTTTTGCCACCCTTTTCAAATCAATTAGATAGGGAGTTTTTTCAATAAACTGACATACATAATTTTTAATGAGATAAACCATATAATCTACTCTATTTACAGGAAAGAAACACAAGAAAATATTTATTTTTAATTTATAAATTAGCATTATTACATCTTTTTAATAAATGAAAGTAATGTACAATGTGAAGGGGATATTTGAACTTATATATTTATATTTCTAGCTTTCTGCATTGAAAATTCATGTATAATGTCCTCAAAATTTATTTTATTTGTAATTTCTTGTTCTGCAGACAATATTTATAGATGTTACAATTTAAAATCACTCATTGCAGAGTTAAGATAATTTTTAATCAACTTTAATTTAGAGAAACCCTGTCATAACAAGTGATACTGATGGCTGTTGTTTAAAAATTCACTACAAAATTACTATGTTTGGTATGGAATTTTCATCCTTATACTCTCGATTAAATTTTTTCAAATCAAGAGGGCTTTCATCACCGTTTTTCGAAAGTTTTATCTTTACTTTTAGCACAGATACAGTCATAAAAACCTGAATCCTTTTTCTTTCAATGGAAAATTGTTCTTTATCAACTTTTTATCTTTACCTTATTATGTTGTTAAATTCAACAATTTATTCTACTTTTCTAGCTACAATAAATATCAAAATTTAAAATTTTCTGTTTGAACTAATATATAAAAAATACCGGCCCAAAATGTGCCGCTATCTTCAGACACCCTAGGTATGCCTCTGTATTATTTTACAAATGAGCATTGACACTGTTCGCTGTGTTCTGTTCAACATATATCAATGTCCAGCGTGTAATCATTTTTGGATGTATATAAAAACAACAATTTTATATTAAAGCAGGGTATTGTATACTTATTCGAGATAATTTTATTTCAGTTTGAAGATTTATTTCATCATGGTAAAAAATGTGCTTTATTTGTCTTGGCATTTTTCCAAACTTAAAATTTAATTTGTTTATTTATTCAAACTTTGAGGTGATATATATATATATATATATATAAAGCATTATTTAATAATTAGCCAACCTTTAGTATTTACTAGAGCAATGTTATATATAAAATTTGTATTATCAGTATTATTTATCTTAAAATTCAGTGATTTAAAAATGTATGTGTTATGTGTGTATATATATATATTTATATATGTATTATATCAGCTGTTAGCAATTTTAAATTGTGTCATATTTTAAAGATATTGTTTTCAAATGTGTTTAAACATTTACATTACTTTTGTGTTTGTAAAAGTTGTTATTTATTATAAAAGTACATAATGCATTTGCCATCCGTTTGTTTTCTTCAAATTAGGAAACTACTTAAGTAACAAAACATCTGCTTGCTCTGCTTTCTTTATCTTATTTGAATATTTTTTTATTGGTCTCTTTTATTATTGGGCAATCATGTTTATTATTTTGTGTATGTTCAAATTTATTTGTTAAAAATGAATCCACTGTATCATACTTAATTATTATAATAGTATAAATTACTTAAAATTTAATTCCTGTTAACTTTCTGTAATATTTTGGTTGTTATCTAATCTATATTTTAAATATAAGAAAATATATGAATTTTTTTTTTTTTTGCCTTTATTTTTTAAACTTTGTACTTTGATTATATTTTAATATTACCTGCTATAATTACATATAAATTTAGATTATTTAAGCATGTGTACTAAATGGAATGAGAAGTAAGAAATATATGCATGAATATCATGTTTATTTATTTAAAAGATTTTATAATCATATTTTTTATCTTCTTTTATACTTTTAGTTTACATTTGTATAATAAATTACTTTTGAAAATATTAACTCTTTGAAACTTTTGCTATACATACAGTACAATAATTTACATTTATCATAGTTATTTTTATACATATAAATTATTGAGTTTTCATACTACTTTCATTTTATTTCATTTGATAATTTTATTCGTATTTAGTGAAGAATGAAACTGTTCCTTATTATTTTTTTCAAAACTTTAATGTAAAGAAATACAATTTTAATTCTGTGTATAATATATTTATGTATTAACCGTAATGAAGATCATGTTAACTTTTTTGTTTTTTAATTTCACATTTTAAGTCTTAAGAATTTATTTCTTTCAATTTGTTAAAATGATTTTCTGTACAAAATTTTTTTCCCTATTTATACAGTTTAGCTGCCAGATCAATCAATCAATAAAAATTGGTTTAAAATGTTTTAATTTAGAATATTTTAAATTTATGAAATCCTTGCCTGATAAATGCTTTAACATAATTTTCTATTGATCTAAGTGTTCAAAAGTTAAAATTGTTTTTTAGTGTAATTGCTTCAGGTTTAACTTTTTGTTATGGGGCATAGTTTTTTAATATTTTTATTTTTTAACATTTAATAATTTGTAATAGAACTTTTAACTGATAATGTTATTGCTTTGTTTTAAATAATTAAATATAACTGTATATATTGAATTTCTAGTTGTACTTCCTATTGAAGTTATAATGTTTTTGTTAAAAAATTTTTTCAAGAAATATAATTTTATTCTATAAATCAAATTTATATAACATATCTTGGTTAAAACTGATTAGGTAGAATTACTTCGTATGTTGTTGAAATAAGCAATAGATTAAAGGAAAAAGAATTTTTTTTTCCCCCTGAGAAACTGAAACTTTTTAAACTCTAATAAACTATAGGTACTTCTCATTTTATGACCTATCTACTTAATGACCTCTTGCTCTTATTACCAATTGAATTTCAACCTAAAATTGAGGGAATCCATGAAAACTTGATCAGTGATAAATCATCAGATACACTTTAAGCATATTATAGGCTTACTATGCACTTTTTCAGTCTATTTCATTTCCACAAACATACTTTATGTAACCTTATAATTTTTTTTTTCATATTTGCCACCTCAAAATAACATAGATATCAACGAAAAGAAAAGTATGAATCATCTGGAAGAACAAAAGAAAACTACTGATCCAAATACTGAATGCTTTAATAAATTTTAATGTGGTAGAAGTGAACTTTTAAAGTGCTCTGGTAAATGTATCAAGGTAAAAAAGATTTTAAAGAAAATCATACAAGTTTCTTTTGGACTGTTACATCTAGGATTTCTACCCTTAAAAGTACAACTTTTGTATTATCATTGTCTTCCATTTTACCCATACTCTCTATACCTTCCAATTAAACAAACAATAATATAGACATATGGAAGGTTTTATGAATAAATTTGAAGTTTTTTTCATAATTTTTATAATTTTATAACTGCATAAGCTATGCTTATCAGCCAATTCACTCAACAGTGTAGTTTTCAAAACAGAACTCAGTTGTAAATTGAGAAGTACCTGTAATGCATTTATAATTTATAGTCTTTTGGCATATTGTGTTTTAACTTTTTCTGTTATTTATAAACTAAAGTATAATTAAAATATGTTTATAGAGAGATATACCCATTTAAATATTTCCTAAAAGTATTTTATTAAAGTTTACATTTATGCTATATTTTTATAAAAATTATGTTTGTGTATGGACTCTATTAAAACGTTCAATTTTTATTTTTTTCTGTAGTGCTTATTGAAGGAATACTAAGTGGTCTACCTTCTGACTCCCCATCATGTACAATTTGTTATCAAAAGTTTTTTAACAAAAGCAGTTTGAAAAGGCACTTGGAGAGGCATCTGATGACTAACCGAAAGAGATTTCAATGTGATGTTTGCTGCAAATATTTTAGTCGCAAAGATTATGTTCGAGAACATAAACAGCATATGCATGGATTGGGATTGAATTCTAAAGCCAAAAGCTTGATATCCGTTCAGCGTTATGATTCTCGCTAAATAACACAGTTTGTTTTTTAAGTTGAAAAAAGGCATAGTTTTGTTAATATTATGATTGCAGTGTTATGATCTTGTTGTATAAAACTGTAAATTTAGGAGTGATTTAAACTTGTTTTAAAAACAAAACAAAAAATGGTATTTCCATGTTTATAAAATGTGACTTAATTGCTGTTATATATTTGGTGCTGAAAATTATTTTGATTCTTAATTGTGCTGTGTTATTTAAACATTGGAGCAATATTTTTATTAGTTGGAAGAAAATATTCATATTTGTTAGTAATATTAATTTTTAAAAAAATTTCAGTGAGTGTAATTTAATTTATAATGTGTGCCTCTTGAATTGTTCTTTTAAATATGAGAATTTTATTAAAATTACTTCCTGTTGATGGAATATGTAAAATATTATTTATACTTTGAAATTTTCCTTGTCTTATGTAGATTTCCAACTAAAATAATGTTTTATCTAGATCTTGATAATTTTTATAAAATCTGAAATCATAGGTTTTTTAAATATAATTTTTAGAATCGTAGTCAAATAATAAGTCAAATCGAATTCTATCATAGTTTCTGGAAGAAATACCATGGTATTTACATGCTTAAAACTTAGAATTTCAGTGAGAGCATAGTTTCTACCAATGCAGTGCTTGTGAACACTTTTAAAATATGCTGTAAGATGCTACTGTAAATAACTTGGATATGTAGATCAGAATTTGCTGTATCTTTTTTAATTTATATTGTAAATAATCAAATTTGAATGGCATCATATGATGTACATAAAGTTTGTTGTAATTATTTAAATTAACAAAGGTAAAATTTAAATTTTCTTCTTTTATTTAATTTAAAATCTTGTTGCAATATTTTTTATAATGTAGTGTGAGTATTATATATATACATGGTTTCCGCGCTCCTGGAAAGTCAGAGGAAATCATGGATTTAGAAAATGGATTAATTTTGTCATGGAAAGTCATGATTTTTCAAGTAAAATGAGTAAAAGTCATGGAAAGTCATGGATCCACTAAACTACCGATTAAAAAAATGCATTGAATTGTTTAATTCTATTTTTACTTGTCATTTGGCTGAAGTTACTGAGTTTGGTATTTATGTATTTTATTGACCATATTGCCAAGTAAAATTTGTTCACCAAGGAAACTCAAAGCAAGAAAGCTTAATGGGTGGGTAAATGTATATTATTCTGGTTTTTTCTTAAATTGTAGATTAAAATTTTATTCATATAATAATTAATATTTTTTAATAAAAATTAAGATTTTTGCAGAAAATAAAAGTTTATCTCTAGGGATACTGTATATAAACATTATAGAGTTATATTTGGCTATTATTCATGGTCACCTGGATAATACCAAAGTATCCTGAATTCAAATTGGAAACATTTTGATTGAAAAATTGCTATATGATTAAACTTAGGTATGTAGATACAACAATTTGTTTTTATGCATATAAGTTTATTAACACTTATAAAGTAAGTTTATAGTTTTTTTATGATAAAATTCCTGTAATTTCTGTAAAAGCATATATTTTATTTGTATGTACATCAGAAGTTTTATTCATATATACTTTAACGAAAGCTTTTTAAAGTCATGGAAAATGATCTGCTAAATCAGGGAAAGTCATGAAAAGTCATGGATTTGAAAAATTTTATTTTGGCAGATACCCTGTATATATATCAGTGCACTGTGGTATAACAGGGGCAAAATTTAAATGCAGTCAAACTGCTTGAATTAGAGCACAAAGTATTAATAATTTTTCATAAATCTGCATTAGTTTTATTGTCTTAATATAGTTGTATATCATTTTCTGTTTAACATTGTCCTTTTTAAATTTTTAAAAAATTATTTGGGTCCTCTATTTTAAGTTTTGCTTACAGTGGCAAAAATACTAAGGTCAGACCTTTGAATATAGTCTTCTTTAACGTTAAGTTACATGTAAATACATTTATGTGAATGTAAGCATGTTTAAATATTTATTGGGTGATTTTGCTCCAGGTGTTCCCTGCAATTCCAGATTTGGAAATAATATCTTCTGGAGCGAAAATTTCCACTGTAGTAATTTTAATTTAGAGAAGAAAAAAACAAATTTTTTTAAATAAATTAAAAAGGTTTCTTGTTTCTTTTGTTATCGCTTGTGTTTCGTTTTTCAGCTGCAAAGCTAGTATTCTACTACAGTCAACATTTCCATTTATTGTGGGGAGTAGAAGAGAAGAGGTGATTGGCTGATCTATAAGCTTTGACCTTTGAACGGGTATTAATTGATTTGTGTAAGCGTAGCAATACCAGGATGCATTCTTGTGACTCTTGTATTTGTAGGGTGAGGGGTTATATTTTACTTCTGTGTTTGGTTACAGTTTAATTTAGTGCTTATTGTACCAGAAAACAGATTTATCATAAGTAAAATGTATTTGATATTCAAGATTCAAAAATCCATTTCTTAGAAGGCTAATTTGTTCTGCATCTCAGAGAGAGATTCACCCCTGATTTATGACCTATAACTACTTATTTTAGGATTATAACTGAATAAGACATTTACACCTGTGTGGTGTTTCTGTGCAATCTGTTTTTTTTAACAAAAAAAGGTAAAAAAAAAAAAAGAAGAAAAAGCATTTATGTTGATGTGGTCTTTTTTCCAGAAATTATGATCCACTCACATGAGCATGGATTAAAGTCTAAATTAGAAACTTGCTTAGAATCAACTCATGTGAGTGTTGGAAAACTTGATGAAAGTCTGTTGGGCCTGGAACAATTTCTTTTTATTGTCTGTCTGTTGACATATGTTTTGCTTCTGCCTCAAACCTAGTTGACAGATTACATTTAAAATGTAATTTATAAAATTTACTAAACAGGCATTTCTAAAATTGTTTCTTAGTCTGTTAAATGCCTTTAAAAAACTGCAATTAAACAAGACATTTAAAAATTATTAAATGAAGTAGATGGGTTTTGTATCAACAAGATATGACAATGTGGCCTTGTATGTATATAATTTGAAATTAGTTTTCTTGCTATAGGAAGTAAGTTTATTTTCATATAAGTTATTAAAGTGACTTTTAAAAATTAAGAGTGTAAGTTTTGGCATATAAATGTCTGGACAAAATTTTACTGTAAAAAGAATAAAATTTGTGGGAAATTTATTAGACAAAAATAATTCCTTTTTCAAATAAAGTGCCTTAAAATTTTTTGTACAATTGTTGTGATATGTTTTTATGTAACAGATTAAGTTCAAGATTTTGGTACGTTATATTATAGGGGCACACATTAATCTGTTAATATTTATATTAAGAAGTTTATCAGTGTGATAGTAGGCTTGTTAATATTATTGGAATTTATCATATAGTTTATAATGTATGTAGAATTGTAAATATTTAGCTTTATGTTAAAAAATATTCAAAGATATCTTTTGCTTTGCAAAACTTCCTAAATGGTCAATACAAAGGCATAGTAGTAAAAAATTTTATTTAACTTTCAATTAATTATATGAGATAATTACTAAACTTGATTAAATCTTTTGTTTAGTAAATCATTCTGGTACAAATAAGTTTTCATAAATGTACTGTCTTATTAAGTGTGAGGTATTTTGTAATGCAATACACAATTTTTGTTATTACAATTTTAAAGTAAAAATAGGGAAATAAAGTATTTGACATTTTAGAAAGCTTACATAATTTTCAGTCCTCTGTCCTTTCTCAGGTTAAAAGTATTTTTATAGCATATCAATAAATACAATTTGAATTTGTGTTTAAAAAAATCATGAATATTCTGTATTTTTGCATAACACATAGTATTAGATGCTGTTTTTACAAGCAGGATTTTATACTAAAATGATTCATTAGTAGCAATAGTTATGTGTGTTAAATACAGGTTTGAGTCCATTGAGTTTTCTGTCATTAGTTATGCATGAAATACTCAAAGAACCTAATCTAATCTTAATGTGAATCTTTACAGATCCTTAACTTAATCCACAAAGAATATTATACAAATACAAAGATGGCAGTCAGCCCAAATATATTTTATTAAATATAAAGATCATCTTTATTTAGAGTGCTCTGTAGAGTGGGGATTTGTCAACCCATTGCAAAACCTACAGAGAGAGAGAGGAATATTTCCATGATATGGTATCTTATATAGCCTAAAGTAGCTCAGGTGACAAAAGTACAGCTATGTTGAACATGCGCAAGATTCACAGGCATGAAAATACAACTCCATGGATTATCTTTATATTGTTGCTCACGAATAACTTTTTTTTTTTCTTAGTTTATATGAAAAATGACTTGATATTTGATGATTTAATCTGTACTAGTTTTAGTCATTAAATACATTTGTGATTATTATTTTCTCTGTGTGTTATGAATTTGAACCCTGTAGTTCTTTGAACATATATAAATGGTTCTTATTTATTAAAATTTTGATTGTGGCAATAATATTCTGCAATCACTTTTCTGAATGATTATTTCATGAAGTAAAGGTAATAAAAAGAATGTATGCTTATCACTATTTAAAATTCAAACATTATATATAAATTGGGTGTTTTACTTTTAAATCAATACATTGTTCTATTGTTTAATTTTATTACACTTTGAAATTTTTGTATAATTTTAGCTTTATCATAATTTTTTTTATAAAGTTCTGTTATTTCCGTTTCTGCTTTTTTTTTTTTAAATTCCACATATTTTTAGTCATTCTAAAAAAATAGTCAAAATATTTGTTTATCATATAACAATTGAATTTCTGAATCTTTCATGAACTTCTTTCACACATTCAGACATATTCTGTACCCCTGGTATAAGTGTCAGCTTATCTATCCAAAATCATGGTACCTGAACATTAATTAGTTAAATTCTCCATATATGCAGTCTTTTATCTGTATAAAGCACTAGGTAAATAATTTCCCATCACATAAAAGTCACCTGGAATTCATTCCCCACAAGTTAACCTGATTTTCACTTTATGAAAAATACAAATAAATAACATTATACAACAGTTATTTATTTATTTTTTTAAAATTAACACTAGACTGTGTTTACTGATTTTTGATTCACCTTGGGTTATGTCATATGCTTTTGACTATAATAATTAAAGTAATATATGTTGTAATTTCTGGAAGAATTGCCACAGCATTTTCATAAACCTGTATTAGTACTACAAGGTTCCCACGGTCATGAAAAGTCATTGAAAAGTGCTTAAATTTCCTTAAAAGTTTTTGAATTTTTTTGAGGTCATTGAATTAAAGGTCTAGTGCTTGATTTTTCTTTTTCAAGTCCCTGCAAAATGTTAATTCATGTCTGCACCGGAAAATTGAGAAGGATCGTTATCGGCAATTGTGGGCGTGTCACGGGACTCATCTTTCATGCACTGCAAACTGCACTAGCTACTATCTCCGGCTTGGAGGGAGGGGAGACAAGCTCAGTGTTCAATGTCATCCCGAAATAGAAATTCTTGCTTTTCATTCGATGAAAGATAAGGGCTTTGAAAGAGATTTTTAAAAGACCCCTACCACTATGGTCCACTGCAAGCCATTACCATCGTCTGGAGGAGATTTGGCTTATCGTGGCCGATAGCGGCAGACGATAAAATAGCCTTGGAGGACGATGGCTTCAGATGGCAGTTTTTCTCCAAAGATCAAAGGCAGCCAGATGCGCAACTAAAGTGAGCAGTAGACCCTATGGCTCATGTAGTGGATGCAACCCATGAACCATCATTCAAGGTCACCATCAGAAAGTGGTGAACAATTGGCCATAGTGTTTAGGCTACATTAGTGTCGTTTTGCTCTTTTTTTTTTTTTCCCCATTTTGTGTCTGGATGCCTGAGTAACGAAACAAAGTTTGACTTATTTTCTTTGATTGCTTATTTCTGTTTAGTTAGTGATGTCAAATATATATATATAAATAAAAAGTTTGGAATGCTTTAAAAAGAAACTGTATATTTTTAAACCAGTATTCATGTGCTTATAACCCTTCCTCTTTTTTTACACCATTTCAAAAGCCTGATTTTTTTTTCTGGGAAAAGAGTGAACATTATATATATAGTTCTACTGTTTTGGGAAATTATTTTAACTTTTCTTTCAATTATGAACAGTGTATCAAAGAGGTGCTTGAAAAAAAAATATCAGGTTTTGAAAAAGTCATTGAAAAGTGCTTGAAATTTTCAGAAGCAAAAAAGTGGGAACCATGTACTATCGCCGTAATTCAATCACATGTCATTTTTCTGATTGACATCAACCTTTTACAATTCTATTAAGTTTTTTAAAGTTCTGAGGTTTGTCCACAACACCTAAAATGATAGTACCAGCCCATCACATAAAGATTTCTCTATTGAATAAATATAAGTACATTTGGGAATGCAAGTATGTTTTCAGCATTTATAACACATGAGTCATTTCAGCAATTTAATTTAGTGGAATGTTAATGCTAATACCCAGTTGCCATTGGATAGGCCTTTGTGCTCCTAAGACACAGGTCCAAGATTCTATCTTTAGGCTGGACAAAGTTGACAGTCTTTCATCCTTTCAGTAGGATGTTAAATTGAGGACCAAGCATTCTTAGGAACTAAACACTGGGAGTTCTGTATAAAGTTGACCACCTAACCAGGACATGCTTTGCACTCTATGGCCCTTTGGTCTTGAAAATGGAGATTGGCACTGAGACCATGAACTAAAAATTGAGTTGTAGTGCCAGGGGACCAAAAATTGAGGGAGTGCCAGGGAGTTTATGCTAGGGCAACCTTTCTTTCAGAAATTACAGCACTTGCACTGGATTGAGTTTTAATTCATTTTGAAAATACATTATTTTAAACTAGAAATATAGTCTTATTCAGATATTCACAATTACAAGTATGTAATTTTTTTTGGTCAATGCTGTTTTGCAGACAGTTTCTAAAAAACATTTTTGTATTCAAGAAAAATTGATTTGAGAATGGCCCTCTAAAAGGCTAATTTAAACTATTTTTTTGAAAGAATAAAATAAGGTTTCTTGTTCTAGATTTTTTCACCATATAAAAGAATGTGATTCTCCTTTGAACCCCAGCAAAATATTGACATTAATTTTGTGAATTCAAGTTCTATGTGTAGTCTATCCCTCTTAATTTATTTTATATAGTTTATAAAACTGTAAATTGCTAGTATTTACCAGCCGAACGATGGCCGAATGGTTAGGGTGCTGGCCTTCGGAACCGGAGTTCATGGGTTCGAATCCCACTATGGCATGGATGTTCGTAGCCGTTCGGAATCGGCTTTAAGCAGTAGGTCCCAGCCTCATTAGCCCTCGTGTTGCAAAAAGTAGACCGTAGCACTTCAAAACCAACCAACCTAGTATTTACCAACTGTTGGCTTTCCAAGTTGTTAGTACTGATAGAAAATAATATTGATGCAAAATTAATCATTAAAAAACAATTTTGTCTTACACACCAGTAGTTCATTCCTCAAGGAACAGTACTTTCAGCTTATAAAATTAGACTATTATTGAGAAATAATATAGGCTTTGAACTACATATAAAAGCAATATAAAATCAAGCTTCTGTTAAACTACATTATTATTAATTTTATGCACCAATATTATTTCCTGATATGCTAGGAACTTGTAGAATTAAAATTGTGTTTAACTATTTCATCCCACAATTATTTTCAAGTGCAATTTTAGAGGAAAGGTTAGAAGAAAAAAACTTCCAAATCACAAACGGTTTTCAGTAAAATAAAATTCTTCTTATAGATCCCAAAAAAGGGTAGGTTATTAAAAAAAAATTTTGATTAACTATTCTATATGCAAGTTATATTTTGCTTTAATTTTTTCCATTAAATTATTACAAATTATTTTAGATCAAATGTCAGTTTATTTGATCTTAAATAGATACCAATACCTAACATACTAATAACTATACACTAATACCTAAATATACACCTGATAACACACCTGACACAATAATTCATTCACTTGATGAAGTTTATTATTTATTGTAATCTCTTTAACATGTTAATTTCTCTTGTCAATATGTTCAAAGCTTGACTATTATTTATAAAAACTATTATTTGTTATTATTGTTTTTTATATTAATAAAGAATTGCAATATTACTATTTTGTTACCATCAGCTCAATTACATATGTTTTTAAAATAGTCTTATGTATTGTTGATGATGTGACTATTATTTTTCTTCTTATTTACTAGTTGCAAATTTTATTTTTATTTTGTGCATATATATATGTATGTTGCATTAACTGTTAGTTTTTTTACCATTACCATGCATATATATACTGCATGTGTCTGTGTATAAGCCCAGAAATTTTTGAGGATTTTATAGACTGAGGGGGAAAGATTGGCTTATATATAGATCTATGGAATAAATGTAGTATATGTGTTTCTTGACAGTGCATTTTGCCATTGATGAAAAATAATCGCCAAATTGGCAAAAATTAACAAAATTGATTTTTAACTAAAAATAATAAATATATATGTAATATATCAAAATTATTTTACGATATTAAATTATTTTACTCTTTAAAAACCTCCTGCTATTCTAATTCTTTAAAATATATTTTTCCAGCCAGAAAATGTCTTAATCAAAGGAGTATCCTCAACTTAAAATTTTTCCAACACATTTCCCAAAGCTTTCTGTGCAATAGATATAAATTTTCTGTCCATTCAAGACATTTTCCATTGGCAAATGGCTCTGTTTTTTTCTTGATCTAACAGCTAAATTTGCTGACTAAGTTTCTTACCCCATGGGAAAATTCTACCTTTCTCACCCTGAGGTACACTCCTGTTCAGGGACATTTTTTTAAAATCATTCTTGTGTCTGCCGTCGGCTGGCCAAAAGGTCTTTTTAGCATCTCCTCAATAAAGATTTAAGTTGTTCTGATAAATGTGCTCCTCTTCAATGTGGCTTGACTGCAACATTATTTATTACTGCTAGCTGTTTAGGCTTCTCCTCACCCAGTAGCCTAGGCAAGTAAAAAAAATAGGGCCAATAATCAAATGTATCTGGCCATTTTAGATTTTTTTAGATTACATATATAATTGGGAAAAATAAATGGAAATTAAAAAGATTTTGAAACAAAAAAATTATAAACACAAAAGTTAAAAAATAAATTTATAGCATTTTTTGCACCAAAATATGAGAACTATATCTGTAGTAGATCAACTAATCTTTTAATAAACGAAATTCTATGTAAGCTGGAAGTAATCAATAACGAAAAATAGCATTTTTAAAAAAATTTTAAGTTTAAATTTATGAAAACATACTACCTTCATATAGGGTTATCAGGTAGTGAGAAAGACTATTAAGGACCTTCTAATGGGGGAGACTTATAGGGCCTGGCTTGATTCTGGTAATTAAAGGCAGGCCAAGGAGCTTAACCAGGGTTATCCCTGGATGAGAGCTAATGAGCTACTTAAACTCAGTAGGAATGAGCTAAGAGTGGCCATTGGTCTGTTGACTGGCCATTGTTACCTCAAGAGGCAACATTATTGGCATCGTGAATAGCCCAGTATGTAGGGGGTGCTATATGGTGGAGGAGAGTTCCTCACACATTTTGTGTGAATGTGACTACTACTGTGCCAAGCGATTTGAATTTCTTGGATATCAGTTCATCAAGCCGTGGGAGCTGATCAACTTCCCAGTTAAATTGCTGCTTAGATTTATCTCAGCTATTGGTCTCTCTGAGACTTAATTGTTAATATTTCTTAACTTTATGCTGGGACTTTTTTGTTCCAGTAAATGAGGGGGGGGGTTCAGTACAATAGGTCTTAGGTTGCAATACTGGTGCTCTTATGGGCCACCCCACCCTAAATCTAAATCTAGGGTTACCAGAGTTGAAGCTACTTGCACTGGTATCTAAATAAAAATATTGGGTGCCTTGTCAGTAATCTATATAAGTTAGTATAAAATTGTGAATATAATAAAGACAGCATAAAATTGCCTAAAAATTAAAATTTAACTTATTTTTCCTCGTCAATGTGCTAAGAGATGCATTTGTCTCAAAGTGCAAACAATCCTCTACCTCTGTGGTAATTAAACTGGATACCACAGTGAAAAATGTTAGTCTAGCAATTTAATTGGAAAATATTTCTTCTGTTTTATCTGCTTGTCAAGATACTTGACTGTTCCGGAAATTGTTTTTCTCATCTTTGCTTATGTACAGGTTTTGAATTTAGGGTAAATTTTTGATGAAAAATCACACACTTGGCTTACACATAGATGGGCTTTTATTCATAAATATATATATATTGCATTTAGGAATTATGTAAGATGGTAGATTTTATATCTAACTTATCTGAAAATTTCTATTTCTCAGCCTCCACTCCTTTTTTTTTATTTTTTTTTTAAAGAAAATTCTCCCAAACAAAGAATTTTAGTATAAAAATAATTTGCTGTCCAAGAGATTGATAATAAGTTAGTTTTTAGATTATTATAGTTATCTCACATAGCAAAGCTAAAATATTGCTATAATCCTACACCTTTCCTTGAAACTTTTAACTGTAAAAATGTTTCAAAATTTTCAAAAATTAATAAAATTTTACAATGGTTTACAGCTATAAAATAATAGAAAAAAATTTTTGCATTTGTTATATTTGTAATATTATGACAGAAATTTATTAGAATTACCTCTTTAAAAATTGTTTATATATATATATATATATATATATATATATATATATATATATATATATATTTTTTAATATGTAATTGTTTTTTGTTCAATTGCTTAATGTAATATAGCTTTTTGTTGTACATATGATTTATTGAATAAAATTTAATTTTGAGATTGTAAAATAAGACATTAAAGTCTTGTCTTTTCATTATTTACTTTTTTATGCTGGATATTTCTTCTGGATAAATAGTCAGTTTCTTGGCACATTTTATTTTGTAGTTAACAAAGATGTCCATTAAGAAATATTTGAGAGAGACACAAAAATTTACATAATATTAAAGCAAAAATTAGTATACATTCAACAAGATTTCTACATGCTTATATCAACTATCATACTGAAAATAGTTTTTTAATGTGGCATATGTAGCAACTATTATTCATAGTTTCTTGTAAAAACCTTTCTTGCTATAAAGTGTTAGTATAAATTGACAAACATTTCTAAAAAATAGTTGTTTTTTTTTTTAAACTTATTACTAAAGTTAATACTTTGTTGACTATGTAGTAGATCTTTACTTGAATTATTGGACAATTTAGGATTATCTACAATATGAAATTAGATTTTATCTAAGTTTAAATATTACTGCACATATCCAATGAAGGCCAAGTAGAATTTCTGATGTTATAGTTGCTAGACTGTTAGTTTTTACATTGAGTACTTTACAATATTCATAAATATCAATATGAAGATTTTGTGTGTTATATAAAATTTGTGCACTTTATATTAACACATATTTATAAATTGGCAAGCTTCTTTGTATTTGCATGCTTCAAATTTTATGGAATTGTTCATTAATGTGAATACTAATAGTATTTGTTATGTATTTGTAAGTGTTGTATGATTTTAATAATGTAATATTTTTATAGATTCTAAAATACAGTTTTTAAGAAGCAGTCGAGGAAGACACTGGCTTATTCATAAAGGATTCTACTACCGTAAAGATTCATTTGGCGTAAAAAAACAGAGTTGGAGATGTGTGAAATGTTCAAAATATAAATGTTATGCTCGAGTTCATACTCAAAATGGCAAAGTTATTCGGTTAGTTGGCCAGCATAATCATGATGCAGAATCAATATCTCCTATAGATCCTTTTGAGTATGAGGACAGTACTATGTTTCCTGCTGTTGGGGATCAAAGTTTCTTTCATTCTTATAATAAATTTTAAACACTTTTTGCAGTTTTATCTATCATATTTAATTTAAACTGTTCTGGAAAGAAAAAGGCTTATTTAAAAAATCCTTTTATTTAAAAAAATCCTAACTTCAGTTGATTGTGTTACGATTTTTTATTATAAAATTTACAGTTTATAATCCATAATAGTATTTGTATAGACCAGAGATGGACAAACTTTTTCAGCCGCGGGGCAAAAATCGACAGAAAATAAGTTTGGCGGGCCAAGATAAATTTTGCTAAAATTTTAAAAATAATATAAAAGTACCGAACGGTTTAAATATAATTATGAGATGAATGAAATTGCGATTTCATTTTTAAATTTCCTTATATTGAGGTTCGAAGTGAGATGTACTGATTTTCAGGAACGATGCTAAATGCTCAGCTGTCAGTCTACTTCTGAAATTATTCTTTCTAAGGTTCTATCAAAGTTGAAAACACTTGTTCACATATAAGAAGCAAATATGCCGCTGATCTTCTGGGCATGAGATAATAAATTTGGTATATAATATTTAAGCGAAGTAGAAAAGGGATGGATATATAATGTATAAATATATATTTCTTTCAATTTGCCTCGGACCAACAACTTAAAATTCTATCCGTGGGCTGGATAAAACCTTCTGGAGGGCGGGAGTTTGCCCATCCCTGGTATAGACTGTAACAAAAATTTCATAATATTTAAAAATAATTATTAATTTTAAAGGATATGGTTGCATTTCAATAAAATTTATATATTGCAGTTGAAAAAAATTAATATTTTAAAATTTCAGCAAATTGTCTGCAAAACTGTGTGATATCACTAAAAAGTTTCATAAATTGAATAAATAAATAAAACTAGAGATATCAGATCTTCCATATCTGTCTGCCATTCATTTGCATTTAAATTGTTTTCACTATCCATATTATTAAATATTGCAGTATCATCTGAATAGTCAAATTCACTCTCACTTTGTATTAAAAAAATTATTTTCTTCTATTTAACTGATTTATACATCAATTAAAAAACTTGTTTTCACTTATATATTTAACTATTTTCATCATGATGGCTAAAATAAAACTGACCAAGAAAGAACAGAACTCTTTCTACCAAACTCCGTACTGCAAACGACAATTCTACTGTCAACTTTAACCATAATAAGCATTCCCTCCTTTCCCATTTTGTCAAAATATAAACACTCAAAGCTGAATAAATCACAGCCCTTAGGAGGACTCAAACACTTACTGTTGTTCACTGTTCAAAATTCCCCAATTCAGAAGGACTAAAAAAAACTTGAAACTGAAATCTTATAAAATGATCTATGAAACATTATTTAAAAATCTAAAAGACTTTAACAGCACCATCTAGTTCCATTTAAAAATTTAAATGCAACATTCTGATTCACAATCACACTGGTGTATACATAGGCCCTAAAGAGAGAATTGCATGATCACCTAGGTGTGATAGAACAAATTAAGATATATTCATTGTTTCTTTATATTATTTTATTTAATTTTTAAAAAAATTTTAAAAATGAATTAAAACTATCTTATATTTAATTTAGGAATTACATACATACATAATCTGAATGGTTAGTCTAAGTTACAGAAAATTTTTATTTCAAATTCTTCTTTGAAGAGATTAACCCTTTAATGGGCAGTAGTTTCACAGCAAAACCACCTGTTAATACTTTTTTTCTCTTCTTTTTAAAAACATCCGGGAGATTTTTTTTCGATTTTCTGTGTCATTGACTCTTTGATGTAGTAATAGATAATAGAATTTTGCATAATTTATTTTTTCCTTTGAAATATATTAGTTTAAAATTGCTTTACATGAAAAATCTCGAATTTGATTTTTCTCCTTATGACTTCAAATAAAAACACCTACCCAAAAAGAGCAATGAAAAACTGTGTAGTTATTTATTTGTTACATCATTTTGATGATAATTATACATTCTTCTTCCAATATATTTAATTTTTAAAAATTCTTATTTTCATACTGTAAAAGGGAAAGGTATCACAATTATCCCCAAAAAAATTTTACCTCCCAACGGAATGTAAAATTTGTTTTCATAGGGTTCCTATTTATAAATTTCACAGACAACGTTTATAACCTAATTCTGTTAAATCTGAAAGAATTTTTAAATGTGACCTTTAAAGAATTAAGTAAGGAAGTAATAACAAAAAATTCAGTGTTGGCCATTTCTGTCATTATATAGAATCAGTTTCTGCTATTGATCTTACTGAATAGGATGGTATTATTATGCAGCCTTCTGTTGTAGACTAAAGATTCTTTCTTATTTAACATATATTATAAATATTTTTATAATTTCTTTCACTGATTTTTGTGTTATTTTAGTTTGTCAATGGTATCATTTAACTTAGTGTAACTTCGTGTTTTTGAAACAGATTTAGAATTGTGTGAAATACATCTTAATTTACAAATTGAATATTAAAATGCTTAGTGTTTAGAATTCAAGAAAAATTTCCATTAAGATTTGTAATTTGTAAAGTTTAAGTGAGTGAGTCACAGATAATTCATCATTTTCTTACAGTATAGAATAAAAATTTCTACTGGCTATGAAATTTTGGTATTACTGCACTAGTGAAATATGATTTTGTTCTATACACTGTCTACCAATAACTATTTGGACACCTATGCAAATTATGATATCTGCGGTCCTGAGGTACGTCACAGCCTTTGTTGGTATACATTGTGTAGAAAACAGCATTGCCTTAGTCGCATGCAAAATGCCACGCAGTTCAGAGCTCTCCGATTTCAAGAAAGGTATAATTATCGGGTATCATAAATGTGGCCAATCCTTAAGGGACATATCTAGCGATCTGAAGTACCCAAAATCGACATGTGACTTATGTGATTAAGAAGTAGGCGGTGAGCGGTAATTGTCGGAATGTGCCCTGAGTCGGCAGACCAATGAAACTGGGAGACAGAGACCGACAAGTTGTCCAGAGAAATTCAGAAAAACCACACCCAACTGAAGGTCCTCATCTGTGGGAAGCTTCAACAGGCATTCGAGAATATTGTTTCATTGAATACCATTCATAAGGAAGCACATCTGCTTGGTTTTCATGGTCGTGCTGCTGCCCATAAGCCTTTGATCACAAAGTCCAACCATGTTGCTCGGTTAATGTGGTACAAAGCACATAGAAATTGGACCGTAGATCAGTGGAAACGGGTTCTTTGGAGCGATGAATCAAGGTTTACCCTTTACCATTCGGATGGCAGGGTCTTGGTCTGGCGTTTGCCTGGAGAACACTCCTGCCAGAATGTATTGTGCCAACAGTCAAGTTCGGCAGAGGTGGAATTATGGTCTGGGGGTGTTTTTCCTGGTATTACTGAACCTTTGGTCCCCATTCATGGTATGCTCAACGTCAATGCCTACTGCACTATTTTGGATGACAATGTGCTTCCTATGTTGTGGCAGTTTTACGGGTTGGACACCTGTTACTTTCGGGACGACAATGCCAGTTGTCATGTTTCGAGGTTAACCAAGGCTTGGTATGGTGCCAATGGAGTTCATCAAATGGAATCGCCTGCCCAGACCTGAACCCCATCGAGAACCTCTGGGACGAGTTGGATCGCTGAATTAAGGTATGCACTACCTGTCCAAAATCGGTGAAGGAACTTGTATGTCTACTCCAAGCCAAGTGGAAGACAATACGACTAGCTGTAATACAGACTTGTGGAAAGTATGCCCCAGAGGGTTCACGCTGTAATTGCCTCTCATGGAGGCTCTAACAATTATTGATTTTAAATAAAGTTAGTTTTTCTTTTCTATCACAGGTGTCTAAATACTTATTGGTAGACAGTGTATATGTTTATCTCCATAATACATAGTTGCAATTTTAAGCAAGATATTTTTTATTTCATATATCTACTTTGTTGCATGTTAGACAAACAATTTTACAAATAAGCTATTGGTCATTTCTCTGTACACTGTAAGAGTATATTTTAAAATGTTATAATTATTTGCTAAGAATATCTAAAAAGAACAACAACAAAAAAGTACCGACTTGTATTTTACTAAACATATTAGACATTTATTTTGCATTATCTTTATAGTTTGCAGTTAAGCACATTTTCCATGTTAGCTTTTTTTCTGAAGTAATATTTTACTATGGTAACAATTATGTAAATATTACATATGTAAATAATAGTCTTTCTATGTATAGAAGTTATGTAAAAACACTTTTGTCTCCTAGTGTATAATTAATACAGTTTTATGTAGTTAAATTATTAGCTAAATAAAAAAGAAAATTCTGTCAGTTATGAATTCATCCTTTGTTTTTTTATGGGTGAGCTTTCATAAATAACTAGTCATTTATCATTCTAATTAGAGATTTTGGTTTGTTATTAATAGAACTTTCTATTTAAAACTAATAATTTTTAATTATAATTATTAAAATTATAAAATATGCTTCATATTACAATTTTTAAAAATTGTGTTTGATTTTAATTATTAAATCACATGGTATTATAAAAATATTATTCACATTTAAATCTATATAGCAACTGTTATAGAAAAACTTATTCTTGTATAATTTATATTGAATATTGAAAATCATTTTAATTGTATAACATAAGGTTAAAAGCTTGTTTGTTAATATATCGAAAAAACCTGTATTTTCTGTCTATAAAATAAGTGCTGAAATACATATCTTGGCAATCATATATATATATATATATATATATATATATATATATATGTGTGTGTGTGTGTTTATGTTTAAATGTATACATACTCAGTTTTTACATGAATTTAACCTATTGTATTTAAGGCACTGTTCATACTGAATTCTAAAGTTTTATCCACTTTCCTTTTTACAAATTTTCTCAATTGCTCTTCCTGCTATTAGAATTTTTATAACAGACTTTGTAGGATTGAAAAGTTTTAAATTTATAATTTTTTTCAAATGAATGATATATTTACTACAAGTTTACAATTCAATAGTTTCTTTTTTTTTAGTGTTATTTGTAGGGAAAAGGTTTGAATGTTTTCTAATCCAGTAAATTCCCTATTAACTGTTTTCCATTTAATGAGATCTTCACTTTAACTGGCTGTAATTAATTTATGTACAAAAATATAATTATAAGAAAAAATTGAAAATTCCATAGATATGCATTTTAAGTATTGGGAATGTCTTTATGCTACGTAAAACAACAGGCATTGGCTTTCTCCAGTGATGTGATGCTTCTAAAATATGTTAAAATTAAACTGAGAGTCACCAATTTCAAGCCTTTAGTAGAAAAAAGAAAAGAAAAGTATTGGGAATGTCTTTATGCTACGTAAAACAACAGGCATTGGCTTTCTCCAGTGATGTGATGCTTCTAAAATATGTTAAAATTAAACTGAGAGTCACTAATTTCAAGCCTTTAGTAGAAAAAAAAAAGACTGAATTTTTTAAACATTTGTACTATTGATATGTAAAACTTTTGTATTAAATTCACACATTTAATAAAGGATTACTTTAATTGTGAAAAAGTAATTTCCTTCAATTAAATCAATTTTTTGTTTTTCATTCTCCTCTTTAACCTGATTTTTTTTTAACTGTTGTAACTCCAATCCCAATTAAAAGGGAGTCTACTGTAAATAGCTGTTAGACATTGCATTTAACCTTTGAAAGTTTGAAAAGATTTATGAAACAGAAAAATAGAATTGATGATTAAGAAAAAGTATACATTGTCTTATCCTATCCTTTAGTTTTTTTTTTTTTTTTTTTTTAATCTGTGATATATATATATTGAAAATCTTAATTTCAGTTTCAAGAGGGCAAATTGATGAATTTAGGCTGTGAATATCATTTCAGATTTTTGTCGAAAAAATATTTTTGGTATTATGAAGTGATTCTACTTTTGCAAATATAATAAAGTATATTTATGTAGCTATCAATACTGTGCTTAATGTATTTGCTGTAATTATTTAGTTCACAAATATTTATTTTAAACATTTTGTATGTTTTGTTCAGTATTGAAGCTTGAAGCACTTTATTAGATATTCTTTATTTTAATTTAGTGTCAAAGCTCTTATTATGCTGTTTCAGGTTGCACATAATTTAAGATATTAATGTATAGTGATTTAATTTTAAATAGTGTAAATTGTTTTAGGCGTAATCAAATCAATGGTAGCATAATTTTATCAGTAGTGGATTCTATTCTAAATGTAATAAGTCTTCATATTTTATGCAAGTGTGATAAAATTTACATTGATCAATGTTTAAAAGTGGCATATTTTAGGTGAGGTCTGTATTAAAAAGCAGTGGTTCTCAAACTTTTTATGCTGCCTGGTGTATGTTTAGGATGCACCAAGGTACTGCAGCACCCAGGTTTGAAACTGTGAATGTACAGAATCAGTCACATCTCAAGATAAGTACAAATATTAAATTTAAAAAATTAATTAAAAAATGTAACTAGAAATTTTAACTTTTAAGTATCTTTATGCTTTTTTTAATAATTTTTTTATATTGCTGCAGTGCCCCTGGCACATACCCAAGGCACCCAGGGTGACATTGCATCAAGTTTGAGAACTGCAGTCATACAGAATTAAATGTTGCCATTATGAAAATTTTAGAATTACTATTATTGTTTGCATGCATATGATGCATGAATTCCTATTATCACTTATACTTTATCTAATTATGTAAAATGTCAGTAAACATATAAAGGGATTATAAATGAAAAATAATAAAAATTTTACATAAAGTGAAATTTATATACAGAATAAGTAAAATTATAAAGTGCAAGTTATTCTATGATGAAAATCATAATTAATGAAAATGTGCTTCTTGGTTGGTAAAATTTATGTTTATTTATATAGTTATTGTTCTTGGATAAATAATATTTTGCATTTCATTTTATAGATTCATTAAAATTTGTCCGAGGCAAAAGATGTGGTTCCTGGCAGTTATATCACAAAGGGTACTTATACAAAAGAGAACGTATTACTCCTGAGAAAGTTATCTGGAGATGCCTTGAATATGAAAGGACGAGATGTTTATCACGCTGTCATTCCTCACAAAACCAAATTGTAAAAGAAATAGGTGTGCATAATCATTATATACCTATTTACGGAAAGGAATTATACTTTCAATTAGAAGGTTGCTGTACATAAGTTCATGATACCAAGAAAGAGTTGAATTGTTAAATGAGCTTTTAACATAAAATAAAAGTTTTATAATGTGATTAAAATGTACTGCATTATATGAAAACCACGATATATAAATTTGGAATGAATTCAAATCAGGAAATGTGTTCCAAGGAAACCATGTTATGAGAAACTGAAAATAAGGCATATCAGATTAATTTATACCACATTATAAGAAGCTCAAAATCAATATAAATTAAATCATTTTATACTATCATATAGAATCTTAGAAATAAATTATGTATAAATTCAACTTTCAGAATTGTAGAAAAATTGCACTGACAAAGTATCAAATTATGATTATTGCATTTTAGCATATTTGTCAAGCTTTATTATTATTATACAAAAAAGGCTTATAATTTATTTATATTGTGGAAACTAACAAATGTTAAAACTTAGTACATTTATTTTTGGTCACAAACTTCTAACAAGGAACTTTTAAGGTGATCATATTCCATGCTACAAGAATCAGTTTTATAATTTTTAAGCATATAGGATGTATTACATAATGATAGTTTAAAGATACTTTATAATATAATCATACATCTTAAATGAAATTCGAAGTGGATATTTATATGTATTGAAACAAATATTCATTACTTTGGAAGCCATAAAATTTTGCACCAGAATATTAAAATGGAGAAAAAAACACATAATACACTAGTCCCTTGATATATTGTCCATTTGGACAAATCAAGCATTTTTCTCTTGTTAATTTTATTTTCTTATGGAATGAAAAGTGAAAATACACATATGTTGTGCATAAAAGTAAAAAGATTAATGGAACTTTTTTATCCATATTATTCAAGCGACTACTTTTCATTACTGTTCATCCAATTATTTTTTTACATGATTTTGAAATAACAAGGTTCGTCATTATACTACTTTTTTAAACTAATTTTTTGCTCTAGTACTAATCCTCCCAAAATTTTTAAAAGTTATAATTATGACAATGTAATTAGATGATAATCAGTTTATGCCCATATGGGAGTTACTTGATGTACACCATGGCGTATTTATTTTGTATTCTGGAGTTACAGGATATATCCAAATTTTATAATCACTTTTTGCTTTATTTCTTTATTTCACTGTGCTTCAACTTGAACACAGCATTTCATTCTTCAGTATAATTGTATTTTGTGTTCAGTTTGTAATAAATAATTTCAATAAAGTATTTTGATTTTTGAATCAAAGGTTTTTTTAATTTCCAGTATAATTTCTGTTAATAATTTTTTACTATTTAAAAAGTTATATTGTAGAAATCATGGTTTTCTGAGGGGTATTAATTAAACAATGCTTTATATTAACAGAAAACTATATTCTAATAAATTCTCATGGTCTAGCTGAAGTTCTCATGTACTTTTAATTCTCAGCTAATATATGACAAATATTATACAAAATATGTAATACAAAATTTTATTTACATATTTAATAGTGTAACATATGTTTCTGCCTCCTGGAACAATGCCAAATTTACTATTGCCCCCCCCCTTCCCAACATACACACACAAAATATGGTATTAATATGAAATTAAAAATTTGTATATTGAAGAAAGCACAAGGTTGTATTGAGATTTCTTTCATCTCCAAAATTTTAGTGTTAGAAAGTAGAAAAGATTTAATTGTAAAAATATTCTTTAAATTATAATATTAATAATCTGAAAGCAGTATTATTAATTTAAGAAAACTTATTGTTAATTGATAATTTTAATAAATATTATCCCAAAACTAAACCATTACAAATACACTTTTATCCCCCAATTATGACTGAGTTACCATGGTTCAGTCTCTAAAGGTGTTGATCTCATAACCAGAGAGTTAGGAGTTCCTGGCTCAAGCTGCCTAAAGATCCACCATGTTCATTAATGGTGACTAGGACATATAAAATAGGTTCCTGATCGCAATGTTCTCCAAGTTCAAACAATACCTTTGGAGGTAGTAGGCCAACATGGTGGTCTCCTGCTTGGACCCAGTTTCTAAATTAAGAGACCTGATTTGACAATGTCACTTAACATCCACATCATTCCTTATGCTACACGTTCTCTGAGTGGGGCTAAATTTTAAACAGCTTTGCAGTTGAATTTGGCATAAAGATATCTGATTGCATTGGCAGCTGTATTAGAAAAATTTTTTTATCATTAACTTTTAATGTATGTATATATATATATATATATATATATATATATATATATATATATATATATATATATATAGGTCTTTTGATATTAATTCAACAAAAGGGATCTTCTGTACAAAGTGCTGCTTGGGGCTTGTGCCATCTTTTGTCCCCTTCCACACAATGCTACTGATGCTTAATTAAATTTCTTAGATAGCTGTATGAAATAACCTAATATTTCTGCAAACTTATAATTAAAGTGGCCTGCACCAACTCTGGTAAATGTGATATACTGTCTATTCATATAAATATGGTTGTCAGTCTCAGTTTTCAATGTCAATCAGTTGACTATTGCAATAAAAGTACTTATTAGATATTTATATAGAGTGCCTTGGGAAAATTTAGATTAAGCAAAGTCCTGAAACTCAAAAAAGTGTGACACTCACTCCTCTTGAGAAAAAATAAATACCATGTAAATTACAAAGTTTAAAATAACAAAATACTCTTCATAATAAATACATTGAAAAAATGCAAACATCTTATGTTAGGAAATCTCTATATTTTTAAAAATGTCACAACCATCTCTTTTGCTTGCTTTTTCTCAAATAATATTGGATAAGTTTCTTAAATTTTTTAAAGAATATTTTATTGTAGTTTAAGTAATTTTCAAATTTTTAAACTTAATAAAATTTGTTATAATCAAGTACAATGTTAATAGTAAGTATCAACACCAGATAAAATGGTGTTTCATAAAGCATGTTCTGCGAAACCCTTGAATTTATCAAGAAAGTTTTAAGCACCACTGAAATTTTAACGAAGATTCATTCTATAATTTTTCTCCAATTCATTACATAGAATTAAAACTAATACACCAGAACTACAACAATAGGGAAAAGAAAAGCAATGTGACAATGAGTCATTTAAACCACACATAATAGTATAGCACAAGATGGGGTGAAATTCAGATATCATCAGTGTATTATTTCATTAAAAAATGATCCAGGAATAAATAAAAAGGCCCTTAGTTTCTCTTTTGGTAATATTTATTTAGCAGGTCCACTGCTATATACGTGGTGAGAAAAGGGTTCCTTGGAATAAAAAGTTTCAGAACTACTGGTCAAAAGGAAGCTTTTCTGTTAGATATTTGATAGAACATTTAAACCTTTAAACTGTATTCTGAAATGTGTTTTTAAGTAGAGACTCTTAACATGCATTTATCTACTTGTGAATTATCTACAACTACTAATTTGTTTATTAGTGAAAATGAAGTAAACTGTGTTACAAGTTCATATAGTTCAAGATTTTTAAAGCATGATATTTTTAAAAATACTAATCAAAAATTAAACACTTGTGAATTGTAATAAAGTTGAAGCTACAGTTAATAAAATCAATCCAATGAAAAGGAAACCTTTTAATTTCATCCTAATTAAGCTTAATTAAAAGGTAGTAGGTTTACTGTAGTGGTAGTGTTTACTTCAGAAATTCTAACTATACTTTTTCAAGTTATTTATAGATAATATAAAGGTCCTTAGTTTTGTTTCAGAAGTGTATTAATCTGTAATTATTATGCTTAGTTAAATAAAAAGTGTTTATAAAAATCTGAGACATTTAGACGTTTAATAATTCATAAAATAATGAAGATATAAATAAACCTATAGCCAACTTAGCATTTTCGCATAGACTAACTTAATATTTTCTTTTAAAAAATGGATGTTTCTATAGAAAATTACCTTTTCCCGTGTGAATATCTATTCTTTGGAAAGATATCCCAAATATACTCCTGTCAAATAATAGAGTTATGGTTGAGTGTCTTTTCAGTAAAAGCATTCACATCTGTCATTTACTCAAACAAGTTGAAGATTTTCATACTTCCAAAACTTAGAGCTGCAGCTACGTGTTTGCAACTAGATGGTACACTACATGATTCTGGTATCCTTGTTCATAGCTCTTTGAATGATCATTTTACAGAAAGATGGATTAAGGTAAAGTGGCATAATTCTTGGCTACCCAGAATAATATAATGCCACTGGAATTTTTGTTTGAGCAATTTAAATAGGATTTCATTTACAGCAAGAGAATGTCTCACACTGGTGGATCTAAAGGCCAGCTTAACAATTGCAACCACTGCTCAGAATACCAACATGCTTGTTAATACCTGTTGTGTACTGTGCTGGTATTCTCCATGTGACAAAGGCCATAAAAATTTCAATATTTAACCATTAATGGTATTAATTCAAATCTAGCTTCCATATTTTATGAAATGTTAACCTCTGACTGTCAAGGCATGAGATGAAAAATGGGTACGCCTTGTTTTTGTCTTGTGTGTAATCTCACTAAATTGCATTTTGTGAAAAACTGAGCACAAATTATAGCCTCAATATAAAGAAAAAGATAAAAGTTTGTTTCAATTCAGAATCACTCTTTACAAATCATGCTTTTATCAACAAGAATGACATTTAGCAAATTCATACATATACGTATTCAATAATCAGATGGTTTAACATTAAAATGTGTAATAGATACCCTGTTTATTTAATGCATCATTACAGTTTATCTTGCACTTTCATCTGTATGAAAAATTTGTGCTCACCAGACACCAGAGGTCTTCAACCTGGGTTCTGCAGAACAATAGGGTTCTATGGTATTTGACAGAGGGTTCTGTAAAAGATCACTTAGTCAAAGAGCCAATTTTTTTAATCTTTATAAAAGGCTGAATAACTTAAAAGAATAAATACAAATAATTTTTTTATGGATAAAATCTTAAAATAATATATCGACTGAGACTCAGTTGAAACTAAAATTTAGACAAGTTGATACTATTTTTAGATTGGCATCAACAAAAAATATCCTGAAACTGCCAGAAGAGCTGTGAAACATCTAATGTACCTTGTTTCAACCTATGTACGAAAAGTCTTTTTCTTTGTACACTATGACAAAAATCAAGTGCAAAAGTAGATTGGATACTGAAGATGACATTAGATTACATATTTCGACATTTATTCTAGACATAAAAATATTTTGCAATAAAAAACATTCACAGCCAAGTCATTAAAAGAATTTTCTTTTTATTTATTTGTCATATTTTAAAATATGTCTGCTATTATTCATTATTTATAAAATATATTAAAAGAAAAAAACATTTAACCTTACCATTCAATATCTTATTAAGATGTTTGTATTGTGATAAAATAAAGATTCAATAATAATTTTGTAAATCTGAGTAGGATACAGCTTTCATATCCAATTTTCTCTATTTCTTGATCAAGAGGTTCCACAAAGTGTAAAAGGCTGATTATCTCTGTTCTATATAAAACTTTGTACTGTAATAAATGTGAATAAAAGCTTTACAATTAAAATTTTATAATGTAGGTTTCTAAGGTAATTGAAGTCAAATAAAAAATTACAATTTTAAATTGTAATGATCAAGAAGAAGCCCATTAATTTTATGGATAATAAAATTATTTTGATTTTAAAAGAACACGAAACTGGTGGTCATCCTAATTATCTATCTATCTATATATATATATATATATATATATATATATATATATATATATATATATATTAAATGTGATTTAAAGAATAATCAATAAAAATTTTATCATTTCTCTTTATATGGTTTATTTATTTAAGAGTTTGTAAATGTTCTATAAATGACATAAATAAAAAGTAAATTATTAAAAAAATGTTACTGTTAGAAAGTATCTTATTTCATTAAAATTTTATTTTATTCATTATAGTAGAAAATTTATCTTAGTATACACGAATGAAATAGCAAGATACAAAGTAATTCAACTAAATTCACTGCCATTATTCTTAAATTCATGAAACAACTCTAGTATATCTTTTTTAACCATACAACTAAAAATTAAAATATTTTCTTCATGAAATAGTTTTTATTATTTTAGTATAGGAAAGTGTCATTCCTCTGAATTTATTTTTAAACTAGCCTGTGTGCACGTTCTTTGCTACGGTAAACTTAATGTATTACTTTTAAACAAAAAAAATTTTTTCGTGCATAACTCTCTAAATTTGTCACAGTTCAGTTCGAATAATTGGTATTTTTATATATTTCTATTATAAGCGTATTATAACAATATTCAGTTTTTATACTACTGTATTACTACTGTACATTGATTAGCAACGTTAATAGATCTTTACATATTAAATGGTAGAATAGGAAGCAAAGGTTTTGACAGCCACAGTGCCAATTTTGGTGGTATTAATAAATGTTGTCCAAAATTAAGGAAATTTATGACAAACCACATGGTTTTGTATGAAACAGAAACACACATTCATACTGACAACTATATGAATATAAAGATAATTATATAAAATGATAGGTTTTTATTTGCCCATGAGAATCAATGAAATTTGTCCTTTTTGTTGTTAGAATATTGTTGATAAACATTTCATTGTAACGTAAAAATGAACCAAGAATTAAATTTAAAATTAGTTCTTATATAAAAATGCTATAATTTCCGTCACATAGAAATGGAAGTTAATCTTCTTTATATCTAAATTTCCAGGTCAAATCGAATTGATACTATGCAGACGATGTTTAAATAATATAAAACAAGAAATGAATAAATGAGATGTTTAAAGGAATGATGTCATAATGATAAAAAAATCGTTTTCACCTATTTATTAAGTCATAAATTGAAAATTTTAATCTCCTGCTTTTAACCGAGGAAAACTGTGTTTAAAACAATTACTTGGGATGACATCACATTGCTAGAAATATTGCTTCTTTCACTTAGTTATGATGCAATAAATTAAAAACTTAATTGTTTTCGTTTAACCGGGGAAAATAATGTTTGGAATAATGACATAAAATGCTCGAAAAAAAGGAAAGGAATGGATTTCAATTCAAACGTTAAAAATTTACAAAAACCTTCCCAGGGATATACCTAAGAATTTCCCAAATTTTCCGGTCGAATAGATGCATGGTTTTTGAGTCTATCGAGTACAGACAGACACAAATTCATTTATATATATATATATAGATAATCCTATAAATGTTGGTGAAGTATATTTTATAATAAAGGTAAATAATACAGGTTAATTTTAATAAATAAATTGCTAAAATTAAACAATATCACATTTTTTATTAGGCACACATATATACAACAATACTGATTTAAAAAAAAAACAGACAAAAGTTATAAAACAAAATATTTAAAAGCATTTTAGTATCTCCTAAACAGTTAAGATAGCAATGCTTTTCATAAAATGAGTAAAACTATGTAGATTATTAATATATTTTTCATACTTAATCTCAGAGAAGAAAAATAATATTCTGCATTACTCTTAGATTGCTTTCGACAATTTTGCATTCAGTATGGTAGATGTTGCATTAAATAATATATAGATATTATAAGTTCAATTTTAAAACTATTTAACATTATTCTAGTTAACAGAAAATGATGATTTTTATATTTTAATGTAGGTGTATATACTATATATTAAGCTCAAATAAAATAACCCTGTAATTTTGAAATAACTGTTATGTGATAGAATGAACCATTTTTTTATGTGTCACTACATAGTGCCTTCGAGTAAATGTCTTTTGACACACATCACATGAATATCTGCGAGGATTCTGAGCATGGCGTTCTAATATATGGCGTCTCAATGTTTGCTCTGAGTGGAATTGACGATTACACAATGCACAAATAGGACGATTTTGATTTGTATCTAGGCTAAAAACTGGTGAGAATTCTGGATCCATTGTTAAACCTGAAACAGAGTAGCACATTGATAATTCCAAAGGTACAATACAACCACAGGAAAATTGCAATAAATTATTTACTTCATATATACAAAATTATTTAATTTATAGTTAATTAAACAAATAGTATAATAAATTGTATGATGGAAAAACCAGCAATTTTCCCTTCATTTTAGAGTTTAAATTAAATAATTTTTTTAATTATTATTATTAATTTAAAGCCCCCAAAAGAAGAAAAATATAGATTATGCTATTTAATAACTTTAAAATTTTTTAATAAAGACAGTACTTCTAAATTTTCTGAAAATTGAAAAGATTACATCTACACTCATCATATTAAAAAAATTTACTTCAATCTTTTAATTTTTCAATTTAATTCCAATAATTCACATAGCTATTATGTAACAATTGTGCAACTTTGCAAAAAAAACCCATTCATATAAAATACATTGTAAATAAATAAATTATAGTTTTCAAATAGTAAATTTCCTAATTTTGTGAAGGAAAATTTGCTAAAATACTCTTAATATATAACAGTTACATTAAGAAATTAATAAAGATAAATATACAAACTAACTTACATAAACTAAACTCTATTTTATAATATATAATAAATTATAAAATAAATTAAAGTAAAAGTTATTAATAAGGAATTAACATTTAGTAAATTTTTTAAAGGACTATTGGAGTATTAAGAATAATTTTTATTAAAAAAAAATAATAGATATAAATATTAAGACTTATTATTACAAATATTATTACTTATTTTTTAAAACATTACAGTTTTTTAAGTATATCTCAAAAGACATATAAAATTTATTTTCACAAAAATGCAATATTTAAACTAACACAGAAAAGAAAGTAAAATTATTTACAGCATAAAGTATCTACCATACTCTAAAAATTTAATTTTAAAGGAATTTTTACATCTGCATAATGAAAATAAATTTCTACACAAGATAAAATTAAATTATGCAAGTTACAATGATATTATACAATCAAATTTGAGATACTTCAAGATGAATTGAGGTACGAAGACAATTCCATAAAAAATATTTTACCATCAATAAAAATTAGTGAAATTTTCATCCAATTCAACTAGTTGAAAATTCCAAGAATACTTCTTTAAATATTCATATACTCCTGCCTACAGGAATATTTCTAATATAATCAATTGCACTGATAACAAATTCTATTACTGTTTCTCAGTCAAATGCCGTTTTAAATTTTACTTTCACTTAAAAGTGCTTTTGAAAAAAAAATAATAATTTGGTGTGTTTTTAAAATTCTTTAAGGTAGTTCCTTGTCATTTGTGTGAATATTTATCTTTAGATAACCTATGAAAAAAAGAAAAGTACATCAATAATTCAGATTACCAAATAAAAAATAATGTACAGTATAAATATATATGACTTTAAGATATATAAATAATTTGATACATAGTTATCATCCACAAGAAATACCTTTTTAAAATAAAATGAGCAGTATAAATATAAGCAAAAATAGCACTTTTATTTCAATTGCACTTAGTGAAGAAATCACCTTCAAACATTTTAAATATTTTTACATTTACAAACATTTTAAAAACCCAATCGGATGCACTTATTCTTTTAATTTATATAAAACATGTTAAATTTTTTTGTGTGCTGTAAATTTTGATAAATGTTGGCAGCATTGTTTGATTTAATAACAGAAAGGAGGTAATAAAAATCAATAAAAGAATTAACTAAATAAAAGAATTCCTATTAAATTATGTCAAGATTAAACATACGTCTCACTGATTACTTAATATGACTTTAAAGGAATTATAGGCAGAGTAAAAAGTATAAATCAACAACTAAGTAAATGTAATAGATTGTATATATTACAAAATTGGATAATTTGAAGTAAAATTCCTATATTTTAATGTATTTCTAAACGTAAAATCAACAATTTACTCGAGAAGTGAGTTCATTCATAATTTTAGAAATAATAGTATTTATACCTAATGTCAAGTTATTCATTTGTAAGCAACAGACAGTTTTGTTTAAATAACTGAAAGTAATTTCCTCTGCCTTTAACATTCTCAGGGATATAAATATTTCAAATATACTGTTTTTATCTCAGATTTGGACTCTAAATAATTACTTTACTATATCTCACTCTTAAAGCAAAATTTATATATTCCTTATTACACTTGTTAAATTTTGTATATATTGTAACTACCATGACAAGAGTTAATTTTTATATTATCTACCAAAATAAACCTTAAATATTTTTTTCTTCTTTTCAATTCTGGTATGTTTGCAATGTAAAATACATTATTTCAAAATCTAATTTGCATGTCTATAAAAGATACTTTGGTCATTTTCTATATTTAAATAGAAGTATAAATGTTTCATATGCATAAGTGATATAAATAACTATTTTAATAAATTAACTTTAGACACGAGATTTTTTTTAATAAAATTACGATAAAATTTCCTTCTTGCATAGTCACATGCCAGAAATCTATTTCCTTAAATTTGAAAACAATTTAATAATCTCCTTGAAATAATTTACATTCAAACAAATAATCCTATAATGTTGTTAAATTCTTTACAATACACAGCCGAAATATACAAATTGGTACTTAAGCTAAAATTGGAGGCTAAGCAGGTACTAAGAATTCACAGATTTAGTTTAAAACAATATTCTATCATTTTTCCAATATAAATTTCATTTTTTACAGGTTATCTGCCAAAATAAAATTTTTCAAATCCATGACTTTTCATGACTTTCCCTGATTTAGCAGATCATTTCCCATAACTTTAAAAAGCTTTTGTTAAAGTATATATGAATAAAACTTCTGATGTACATACAAATAAAATATATGCTTTTAGAAAAATTGCAGGAATTTTATCATAAAAAAAGCTATAAACTTACTTTATAAGTGTTAATAAATTCCCATGCATAAAAATAAATTGTTGTATCTACATACCTAAGTTTAATCATATAGCAAATTTTCAATCAAAATGTTTCCAATTTGAATTCAGGGTACTTTGGTATTATCCAGGTGACCATGAATAATAGCCAAATATAACCCTATAATGTTTATATAAAATATCCCTAGAGATAAACTTATATTTTGTGCAAAAATCAACTAATTTTTATTAAAAAATAATTATTATTATATTAATAAAATTTTAATCTACAATTTAAGAAAAAACCAGAATAATATACATTTCCCCACCCATTAAGTTTTCTTGCTTTGAGTTTCCTTGGTGAACAAATTTTACTTGGCAATATGGTCAATAGGATAATGCATAAATACCAAACTCAGTAACTTCAGTCAAATGACAAGTAAAAATAGAATTAAACAATTCAATGCCATTTTTTTTTAATCAGTAGTTTAGTGGATCCATGACTTTTACTCATTTTACTCGAAAAATCAAGACTTTCCAAGACAAAATTAATCCATTGTCAAAATCCATGATTTTCCATAACTTTCTAGGTGCATGGAAACCCTGTTTTTAACATGTTATAAATACACATACAAGCTGTAAAAAAGTTTTGTACTGCAAGTGAGTAAGGAAATTTGACAAAGTTTTAAAGAACTCTAAAACATTATTTGACATTTTAAAATTAATTCTAAATTTTGACAATGACTTTAAATACTAGAGTTATGCAAATTTGAAATATTTTAATTTTTAATAGCAATCTTAATAAAAAAAAATAAAAAAAAAAAGGATGTTACATTCAATCTTATTTATTAGTTTTTAAATGCATCATGAATACTTACCTTCCAAAGACCTACTCTGTTTGGTACAAATAAATTCCATAAATAAAATATAACTGCAGCTTAACCCTTTGAGGGGCACTATAAGAAATTTATCATTCTCTAGTATAAAAATGGTCTTTATCTTACCATAAGGGTCTAAAAACACATATTATGCATTCAAAAAAATTTTCAAACCACTGTATATTTGTGGGGGTGGTGTTGGCAATTGCCAACACTGCCCCACTAGAGCTTAAGATGTTGTTTGAAACAATACTTTTACTCTAAATATTAAAAACATAAAAAGTGATGGAAATAAATGGCAAAAGGTTCAATTATAAATAAAATATGCTAGATATTCAAAAATTACTCTTTTTTTTTTTTTTTTTTGCTGTATTAATTTTTATAGATAAAAGGAAATAATACTTAGGATTACATGATAAAAAGGTTCATAACATAGCAAATAAAGATAATAATATATAAATTCACACTATTCTAAGAATATGAAATGCTAATTCAATAAAACAATAAGAAAATCACTATGTTGAATTAATATATATATATATATATATATATATATATATATATATATATATATATATGGTGACAAAATAAAAAAAATGTAAAAATGTAAATTATTCCACAAAATCGTTTTAGTTATTTTGAATGAAATTTTTCAAAACATTCGGGATTCTGTTTGCTTAGACATAGCCCTACATTGCATGTCTGGCACATAATTCTTGTAAAATGTGGCTTAGCTTTGGTGCTACAAAACGCACACCTCTTTGGTTTGCATTTTACAGGAAGATGGTCAGCATTTTTCAATCGAGTTTCATCAGAAACTCGGTATTTCAGTTTTTTTTTATGATGAGTGGGTGTTGATTTCTTCTGTATGGTTTTTCCTTCATTTCTTGGTTCTGAAGGGAAGAGGGAAAGGAAATATAAAGATAACCCTTCTTAGTCATTTTTTTTTAAAATATCTAAGATTTTGACCATACATTAAATAAATTAATTAAAATGTACAAAAATAATGCAGATGAAACACATACACACACAACAGTTTCAGGCAAGTTATCAAGCTTATCTTTTTTTCTTTCCTATGAAGTATTTTTAATAAATAATACATAAATTGGAATAAGATAAATAAAGTGAAAAAAAGCAATCAAATTATTTATAAATACTAAAATTGTATTAATGTTTGATAGAAAATTAATTTAGAAATTTTTAGCATATTCAAAACATCTAAAACTGCATATGGATATGTGGAATACAATATAAAAATAGCCTAATTTTAATTTTCTTATCTCTGAATTAGTAAATATTAAATGCACAGATAAAACAGCAAAATAAATATGGTATATTTAGCATTAAGGTTTATTTTGTAAACTACAATGCAAACAATGCCCAATAAACATAAATATAGCTTAAATTTGGTTGGAGCATTTATAACTTTAGAAACACATTGGTAACAGAAAGTTTTCACTTTATATTGGATATGTTATGAACAGTTTCCAAGTGAAACAAAACATAATCTTTCCTTGTGTATCGTTTATGACATATGTGACACTGAAATTTCCTGGGATCTTTCTTGTTGTGAATTTCCTCCACATGTCTGTTTAAGTTTCCTTTATTGGCATAAGAACGTTTGCAAACAGGACAGATATATTCCTTGGTATAAAATTGACCTTGAAAAGAAAAGAAAGGCATCTAAACAGTGACTTCCTCCTAAAATATAATTAATTGTAATAATAATGATATAAATCAGAGTAAATTTTCAGTATTAGCACAGATACAAAGTTTATATTATATGATGAAAATTATCAATAAGCCATAGTCAGATCATCCTTTACAGAAATCAACTGATTATTTTTTCTATGTTCATAAGCAAGAAAATGAATTTCTTCTGAGGTTTGGTTTGTAGCACTAAAGTAAATTTTTTGCTACAGGAGAGCTAATAAAACAGGAACCTACTTCTTACAGCGAATTCTGAGTGGTTATAAAGTGATGTAAGAGCTTCCAAAAATGCACAGCATGACATGTTTCACACAGTGAAAATCTTATTTTATAAGTGGAAAAACCCTTAATCTACGGCATTAATATACGTTATTAATCCAAATAAAAATGAAAACATTTTTTCTTTCCTAACGCAGCTGGCAATATAGGCACGTAAAAATGAAAACATGATTTTCTTTCAATTTTAAAGTATGCTTTCAGTTCAATAAGTGACAATTCATTTTTAAGTTAAAATAAAACTTTAATCTATCTTTAGGTTTTAGGCTTACACTAAATAAACATGAACTTTTAATTAAAATGGTAAACTTTTTATATTTCAAAATTATAGACATTTTATAAACCAAAATGAAATATAGCACATAAAAAAAGAGATGATCATAACGCTAACAGGCAACTTTATTTATTAAATCAATTACATCATATAAAAAGAAAATCCCAAACCAATGACAACAATACAACTAACAACAAAAAAAAATGTGTTTGATCATAAAGATTATGCAAAATTACAGGTGTTATGACACAAAAAATACATATATATACATAAAAGCAATAAAACATGTTAATAAAATATTAATATTTAATAAGATGTAAACACAAACATTAACAGGTTTAAATTTCTAACAATTTTATGACATACAAAAATTATAATGAATCAGTTAAAATAAATAACTAGTGAAGATTAAAGCTTGATGTTAGTAACAGATACAAATTTGGGGGGGGGGGGAACTAAGCAATAACAAATGGGGTTTTGAAAAAGTAATTTCACTTTCAATCAGATCAATTTGTATAATAGGATAATCACAATTATGTATTCAGACTAAAAAAAGCATTTATCAATATTAATTAGTTTAAATAAATGAGATACTGAGATTTATTTCAAAAAGGCAATAAGGTGACCAGTGAGCAAAATTTCATAAAAGATTCGGAGAGCAAACTGAATTATTACCTATATCATACATGACATACCAGTGGAATAATATATGACTAAGTTTGTTCAAAGGTTATGAAAATGAACAAAACATTATACTACCAATTACAAAACATATATAACACAACAATGAAATAGAAATACAGAAAATATATTCAATACAAACTAATGTAGAACATGATATAAAATTAATTTAATAATGAATCAGTGTATAGATTTATGAATTACAATACTGATATATTTAACAGAATCAATGAGAGAGGGTAAGCATACTTATGTAAAGAAGCATGTATAATTTACAAGAACAATTAACTCAAAAAATCATCTACACGCTATTAGGAAAACTTGCAATTTTTCTATGTAGAAAATTTAAATATTTTTTTTTAAAAGTTGAATTCATTTATGCATATTGATAAAAGTTATATCTGAATCTAAGAGTTAAAAACCAGTAGGCTTTTATATTTAAACTGACTAAAAGATAAATGCAAAATTAAAAAATTTACCAAGATATAGATATAAGAATACCAATATTATTGGTGAAGTAATATACTTTTATTGTGTAAATTTAACATCAAAAGTATATGTATATTTATTTAATATAATCTTTAGCTAATCTTCAATAAAAGGCATATTGGCATACATTATACACAGAGTATATCATATTTCATTCATACAGTTTTTTTAAGTTACTATCATCTCTTGCATTATACTTGATAATTATCTTTCATCAAAAAAAATTCTTGTCTCTATGGTTTATTACTAAATTAAGTATATTACAAGAGCCAACTCATTTATTAACTTAGAATGCACAAGTTCTGGCTTATAAGGGGAAATAAAAGATACAGATTTCATACATATGTATATAAAAGTAACATTATGATCCATGAGACAAAAACCTTGCATAAATGAATAAAGGCACATTTATATTTAAAAACAATACATATAAAAATGCTAATGGTTCATCCAAACATTTACACATGACACATACACAAAAAAACTTATAAAACTGTGGTTACAAGAATAACTATATACATATCTTAACACAATAGTACACTATTAGGCACTTAAAAAATAATACAAGTTTTATGAAATAATAGAAACTTACTGTCTTGATACTAAACACCTCAATTAAAAAAACCAAAACTCACAAAGTATGCACTATATTACAATATTTATTTGAGGTTTTTTTTCCTTTAAAAAAAAAATTAAAAATATTATTTTATTTATTTATTTATTATTTTTTTGGTAAAAATAATGTGTGCAAGACTTTTATAAGACATTTCAAAAGTTAATTCTGTTATAAGTTTTGTTATAGTTTTTTTAATTAGGTAGAAAATACTGCACATGTGATTTCATGAGCTCTATGGGATACTCATTCAAAAAAATGTTTCAACTTACCAAATGTACAAATCGGAATATAACCTGCATTTTTTATTTGAAACAAAATATTTTAATAATAAAATAATCCAAATTTTTTACTATTTTAACTTATTTCCAATTACCACAGATAAAACTTGATGCCATCCACGAGGTGTATCAAAATTCATAGCAGACACAATCTCGTGATAAGTTTTATTTGTGTTATGGTGACATATTTTTGCACTTTTCCAAAATAGAAACTGCAGGGTAGCATGATCAATATATAAGAAATAATTTCTGGATGATTTTTCAAGGTACTCTTATCAAGACCAGACTTAGCATTTTTGCTGTTGCACACAAGCCCAAATGTACTTCTCCTTAAGCCTAAACTACAGAACAATTCATTTATTTTCTATATTCAAAAAAATGAAATATATTTTCTGGGTGAAAACTAGGTCCTTTGGCACACATGGCAAAAAACTAAATTGTACATTTACCACAAAATATAGTGGAAAAAATATATGAATGTGTTTCCCTTATATATCATATATTCAAAATGAATTGACAAATACAAAGGAACAACTTTATGCTTGTGTATTATATTTAAAAAAAAAAAAGATATTTATAACATTCCTGTCCTAGATTAAGTGTCTATTAATAAGTTGATGGACTTCATCATAGTTCGTGCTTTTCTACTCATTCTTGTCTCAACTAGAAGCATAGATATGATTTTATCAGTTTCAGCTTGCTGAAAAAAATGTTCAGCCAAACTATAATTACAAGCAATCATAAAAAGATTACCAATGCAAGTTACTAAATTTGGATATATATTGTCTAGTTTTAGCTGATGAATTCCTTCTAAAATTTCTATATAGATTCTCCCAGTTTTAGAATTTTTAAAACTATTCTAATATGCATAAAAGTAATTTTCTCACCTGTTTTTTCAATTATTCTAATTTATTGTCATTTAACCCTACCTTATAATTAGAATCATGAAAATTTGAAAAATTATTTTTAGAAATTTTCTATTCCTAATGAACAGCAAATTATCCCTAATTGGATCCCATTTGAACACCTTTAACAAGTATTTTAAACATGGTACAGCACCCCTACAACTGATGCATCTATGGAAAATGCTTCCTTAATTATGCCCTAGTATTGGGTTATGCTCATTTTTTTATTCCATTTTGTCATTTCTTTTCTATGCTCTAGTTCAGACAGTTTTGCCACCATTGGCAGTAGCCTATTACCTTGGGACAACTTTGGCTTTTATGCACAAGGAAATTATTTCTCAGTGTCTTACCACATACAAAGTTGAAAAATTTTACATTTTTCTCAGTATGTACAACTGTTCTTTACTAGCTTCAATACAAAATGGATGTAGTAAGAGAAAATGTATAAAAACACATTATTTCCTAATATATGAAATTCACTTATTACTAATTATGTAATTACAATAACCTCCTCTTTATGATTCTACTTTCTCAAGATGTATGTCCCTCAATATAAAACCATTTTATAATATAGAAATTCATAATTGATATCATGCTCATTAAACATATAAAAGCATGAGTAAACATTAAAATTTGCCTTTAGGTGGTATTATCATTTATAAATATTTATTTAAATATACTACAGTAGTAGTTCGTTATGTTTTCAAAACATAACTTCATAAAAAAAACTATATATTTACAATCAAATATGCTAATAGTTCACAATTAACCTAAGAAACACTAATTGTTAAAGATAAATTTCTCTTTAAACTGTCAGACATGATGTTTTTTATCTCCTGATGATGAAATGTTTTAAGCATGAGTCTTTACTTTATTACAGATATATATTTCCAATTTAACAACACCTAGTTGTAGTTTATCACAAATCATTTTGCATAAAAAATTAGGTAAGATTTTAATTTGTAGAACATTTCAAATGATTAACACTAAAATAAGTTCCTCATTTCTATTTTTCATAAGGCAATTGATAAGTAGTGCAGATTACTACTAGTAGTAAAAAAAAACAATCAAGTAAGATGCCAAAAGAAATCAATCATTTTTGAAATACAGATTTTATGATTAACCCATTAGCGCCCAGTGATCTATTTTTAGATCGCTAAACGTAGTGTAGGAAACTAGCTTTTAGGTGCTCTACCCATTCCACACTGCACAGGGGGCAAGACAAAGCATGCATCGCCAAAAATAATTTGGGCGTTAATGGGTTAAATATACTATTTGTAGAAAAAATATTGTAATTTTGACAATAAAAATTTTTTAATTTATATGATTTTGAAATAGATTGGTTAGGGTTTGGAACACTATGGTCAATTTTTTTCTTTCTTTTTTATCAAAGGCTTACAAACTTAAACTAGTTCCAAACAGTTACAAACATCCATATCAGCAGTGAGAATTGACCCTAAGAGCTATAATTGTCACCAAAAGTCAGTAATCTACTTGTTTGGCCAACATTTGGTTTAAAAGAGATCAATTTTGATCAAGGTAAACAATTCTCATAAAACACCAAATGGTGAATTATTCACATCATTTTTAAACACTTTTATAGATTCCAATATGTTTTAGCAGTAAGCAGTACTAACAGTTATTCACAACACCTACTAATTAAATGGTATATTGTAGTTATTTATATTATGTGTAAAACTAGTATATAAGAGTAATACACAATACATAGTTTTCTAAGCATTTTCTCAAAACTTTTTGAACAAATAAACAAATTTATGGGATTCTACTCAAAAATAAGAACTGTTTAAAGTTTTGAAAACAAAGCTTATAAGTAGTTATTTTTATAAACATAAGTACTTTTAAAAGCTTTTATTAAACCTTTTTTTTTTTTAAATAGAACTAAAAATAGTTCTAAAGAATTCACAATATGATTTTCAGAATATTTTATTCTATATATAAGCAACTATTTTCTGTATGTTTAAATATAAAAATATGAAATTCAAACTATGATAAAATTCAATTTACCTTACATCAGGATTTTCCAAATTGTTAATCACAACTTAGAAATGTTTTCGTTAAAGAATTAAATTGAGCCTTTTGAAGACTGATTTGGTTGATTTATAAAAATCTTTATTATTTTGCCTCATAACACAATACAAAAAGATGTAATAAATAAGGTGTCATGAAGTTTGAAATTATTTTTACTATTTACAGTCATCTAGCACATAGGCTCCCATATATATGGTAACTTAACTTTTCTCTTAACAAGAGAAATATTTTTCTTTCATTCTGTTATCATAGTTTCTCCCATTCAAACCACCTGTTATTTTTTGCATCAATAGCAGCAATAAATCATTGCTATTTATGCACTTTAATTTCTGAAAAAGTTTCAATTATGTCAAAAATGTTTGCAATATCAACAAAAAATTTCATTTAAAATAGTTAACTTTGCTTTACTTCTATCATTTACATATCACAATTTCAACTTATAATTGTAAATGAATCACAAACAAAATAATGACATTTTTTCTAAATGACTGCTATTTATAAACTAGCATATAGCTTATCATATGACGGGATCAGTAAAATTTTTAATTTTCCAGAATTGTAAAGAACTCTATGAGGCAGGTATAAAAAATGGTTTGTTTTTTTTGGCTGAAAATTACCTTTCAACAAAAATAATCGATTAAAATTATCACATATATACTTAATCTATTATTTAAGTCAAATAAAAAAGAAAATTATTTATGTAATATCCAAGTTTAGTGATAAAACGTATGGAAATAAGGCAGACAATATTTAAATAATTTAAAATAAGAAATGATTAAATGAGATGGTTAAAGGAATGAAGTCATAATGCTAGAAAAAAATTGTTATTTTTACCTATTTATTATGTGATAAATTGATATATTGAATCGCTTGCTCTTAAAATGGGGCTTGATATAATGGCATTAAACGCTCGAAAAGGGGACGGGGTGGATTTCGAACGTTTTAAAGAGGACAGTATTTTTCGCTGTGATACGAAGCTTATTCATACCAATTTACTTCAGAATCAGATCTAGTTTAGGAAAAGATAAACTTTACTCGCTTTGAATTTTGCAAACCCTAACTCATCAAAAATCCAATATGGATGCTCTATCCATTCCAGGTCCAAAAGCTTCATAACTTCGAGGACAGACGGGCAGATAACTTAGGCTATTATTACATTACGAGAAGAAAGTTTAAGGATACACAACATGAAATGTTTATGACATCCGTACAACAATACGTGAATTTAATAAAATAAAAATTATAAAAAGTTGAAAAAAATAGTAAAAATTTATTTTAAAAATAATAAAACAACTTTTGGAATAAGAATTTAAAAGAAGAAGAAAATATTAAATTTATTAGACATTAAAAAAAATTGGCTGCGTCGGGGATAGAACCGTCAATCTGAGAAGTATGATGATCAAGTGGGTGGACATTCTACCAAACGTACAACTCCTGCCCGTTGTGAGTGAACTTGTTAGAGTATATGAAGGTTCAAGTAGAAACAGTCTAGAAATTTAAATATTACTCTCCGCCTTTGCCATCCTATCAAGAATGAATTTTGTATAGAAAAAGAGGAAGGATAAGGCTTGAAATAATAGCATTAAATGCTTGAAAAGGGGGGATGGGTGGATTTCGAACTCTCTTTCAATTTTGCTAACCCTAACTCATGAAAAATCCAATATGGATGTCTGTATCCATTCCAGGTACAACCGCTTCAAAAATTCGCGGACAGACAACTTAGGCTATTATTATATAGGGGATTTAAAGTACAATTATATCAACTGATGTTCACTTTACTTGTTTGCGATACCATCATTACATCATTACAACTCATTTTTAAGTCCACACATTCTTGTCAAAAAAATACTGAATTATAAGAATTGGATAAAAGTTGCCTGATGACTTGTCAAGCCTTGTCAGCAGTTCAGATGGGTTAAGCTGAATCATACTGCAAAATTTTATGTTAAAGTCATTCTGATTACCAAATCAAAAAATCATTAATTGTAAAGTATTTATAGTTAATTTTTTATTACTCACTCCTAAATTTCCACACCATATTTGCTTCTAAATCCATTACTGCTCCCCTAAAACAACTTTAGCATTCACTTTGGGATCCTATGGTCTATTATTGTCGATATACCATTACATATTTACAAACCAATACTTGTTCAGATCTGAGAACAAACTTTATCACTGATCATTTTTGCCATTTTCGTCATGTATATTTATTCATAAAATAGTGACTTTAGAAAACAAGCTTGAAATTTAAGTATATATCACCCAGCAAATGAAATAAAGTAAAATAAACAAGTATTTTTTTCTCTTTTTTGATGATACTACTCTTTGTTTCTATTCAATGCCATCTAATAACCCTTAATGCTACTAATAGAAACAAATTATATGTAGATTGAATTGCCTTTATATATAAGCCTTATTCTATTTACTTTCTCTGAAGTGACAAACCTGATTATAAACCACAAAATCTTTAATACTAAAAAAATTGTTTAGAAAAATGCTCTTGTAAGGATCAGTAAAGTGAGACATTATACAAAATTTTAACAGAAAAATATATGTAATTATACGGTTAAGAAAAAATTTATCAACAACCATATTAAGAATAGATATACTGATTACATGACAGAATAACAAATATAAATGTTAAGGCAATCTATCACAAAGTTGTAATTAGTTGGTTACATTCAGTTAAACTAATGATTTAAAAATATTTTATAAAGCTACATTATATAACATATATAAAAACTGATAACAAAACTGTATAAATTATTTAAATGTGTTTATTAACAATTTGACTGCTGAAGTCTGCTGTAGAAAATAAGAATGTATGACTTGTCTTTTTAATATCACTTAACACACAGAAAGTCATTTCTACTTATGATAAATTGAGCATAATTGATTGCAGGCATAAAATTGTATGTCTAACCATTTAACAAATTATTAATTACCAAACACTGTACAAAAAACCACTTTTTATTTCATAAATTTACTTTTTTCACTATTAGAAAAGGGAAATAAATTATATTTTTATAACTTTACATATTTGAGGCAAATACAAACTTTTTACCTTTAATAATTTGAACACATTACAAGCCATACTAATTGATAAAAAATATTTTTTTATATATATTCACATTGAAAATTATTCAAATTCAGCCCATAAGAAACAAAACTGATTCATTATGACAGTTCGCAAAGTTATATATAAATTTTTGTGTGATACTGTTAAGAACAAGGAAGCATAAAGGAGCTAACATCCCATTCCTCACACTGGTATCTTGATTCACAACAAATCCCCTCCCCACAAATTCATTCTTCTTCCATAAACATAGGCCATAACCCTTGTTTTAATTTTAATACATAATAATCACACTGAGTTTCTGGTACATATTAAATGACGCAAATTAGCATGAAATCATCCTTGTTTGCAGCTCTAAATGATTGGAGATACATCCTTTAAATAAGGATTTGACTATATTGGAAAGAAAAATATTCATGATTTTGTGATAGTTTTAATACAACAAATAGAAACAAAATAGGCATAGACAAATATGTGGAACATTAATTAAATGTAGCAAATGAAAAATAACTACAATATTTCAAAGTAAAATATAATTTCTGGTGCCCATTGTAAGGAATTTGCACCCACGATTTTGTGTGATCTGGATGATATCGGAAAAACAGCCCCATTGAACTTTTCCACTCAGCGTTTCTTTGGAGAAGTAAGAAGCCGGCCGGTAAAAAGGGGGCTTGATAAGGATGTTTCGGTGTAATGGTTTGTTTTCGCAGGGCCTCAGAGAAGGAGGATGTGCTCTTTTCGGCAGGGCTCAAGTTTCGAGACACCCCCCCCCCCAAGAAGGGAGAGATCTGCAAGAGGGCAGTTGGAGTTCAGCGAGGAGAGTCGAGATAGAGCCGGCGGCCAAGAAACATCTCCCTGTGCTGATGTGAGAAGAGATGACGCTCGGTTTCTAAAAAAATACTGGCTCTGAGACTCACTATGATATTTGATTTTCTTTAATTTTATTTTTAAATGTTGTAAATAAAATGTGTTTTGTCCGTCCAAGTTTCCGAGAAATTAATTTGGGTTATGCATCCCAACGACAGTGCACGAACATACCTGCCCCAGCAAAGTAGGCGGGCAGGTCCCACGCTAACATAGTGCACCTAGAAAGAGGGTGTGTTACACCCATAATATGAAGTCTAAACCAAAAATAGTGCTTTGTGCAGAAAAAAAAATAATTCTACATTTAAATTTGTTAAGGGGCTAATGCAATCAGAACTACAATTTACAAGCCATACATTCATATTTCTACCAACAAAAGTTACATTAGGTGAGTCTGTTTATATAGAATCTAACAGTCAAAAGGTTTAATCATCGTCTGATACCTCTTTTAACAATACATATTTTGTACATTTTGAAAGTTCTGTCATGGAATCAAAATGCTAATAGGACAAAAATTTCTGTCATATGATCATGTTGGAACATTTTTAAACATTTTAAAATATATTGATATACAACTTGAAAAATATAATTCTAAAGCAGTTCTTTATCACAGAATTAAAGATTTAAAAATGATTTTGGCAGAAATATCAATTTTTGAAAATTGCATGAAACATCTGTATTTTGGCTTACAATTATTGTTGCTGTTGGAACCTGAAAGTGTATACATTAAAATACCATATTAATACTTATGGCTCAGTAATACATTAATTTTCCTGCTTCAATTTTTACAGGAGAGTTTAAGTGATTCTGGAAAACTAAAGTCTTCATAATAATCCTCTCGAGGAATATGCATGAATTTCCACTTGTTTTTAGGGCTGTGGACAGTCATCTTATGTTCCTTTAAGTAATCTTTCCTCTTATATTTTTTAAGACAAATATCACATTGAAATCTCTTACGATCACTCATAATGTGAATTTCCATGTGGCGTCTCAAGTTTCCCCGACTGGAGAATATTCTTTTGCAGTAGGGGCAAATGGGTTCTTCTAAGTCAGAGAGAATCTTGTCTAAATCAGTTCGCTTTAATTTGGGATCAACAGTTGTTTCTAAAATATTTAAAATATATATAACAGAAAGTTAAAAAAAAGCTTAATGATTAAAAGCAAAATTTTTTTAAAAACTGAAATAAAAATAGTTAAACACAAAAATATTTACTGAAATAACCCAAAAACATTTTTTTAAAAGGTAAATATATAATTTGCAAGATTAAAAACTACAAATCAAGAAAATAAGTTTTAAATGAAAATTACAATATTGGAATCTTATCCTAAATTTATAATACAAATTGAAATTATTATTGAAAAATTAATTTTTAGAATTGCAGAATAATAAAGAAAAGTAGCTTAAAATGCTTTAAGAAAAAAAAATAAAATAAGATTATTATGAGATTTAAATATAAAACAAAATAAACTTAAAGATAAAACAAAAAAGCTTATATCTAAATTCTTAGACTATTTTAAGATACCAAATATTTTAGAAAAGTATTATTACAAAAGAAACTTAGACATAAAAGCAAGTTTTTGTTTTAACTATCAGATAAGAATAAGCAACACAAGGACAGTATTTTTCAAATAAATAATCATATTGTTTTGGAACCCAAAATTTTACATGAATTTTGATTTTATAAATTTTATTAAAATATGTATAAAACATATTAATAAAAATACTGTGACTTAAAAACATAAAACAAATTGAGAATATAAACAAAAAAAAACCTAAGTTTTTTTTCACTTTAGACAAGAGAATAAAATTTCCATTAAATCGAAAGCAAAATCAAGATTTTGCTACAAAACATGAATATACAGAACCTTTTTAATACAATACAGGAAAGAATACACATTATTCAAAATTAATAACTGAAAAAACAAAACTCATGGAAAAAAATAAAAATAATAAGGAGCAACAGTGACAAAAATCAAAATAAGGAAGAGAGGAATAAATATTTGCAAATTTCCAATAATTGCACTTCGTATTTATCACAACTTTATCATGCATCTATATTTCTAATAAAAGTTTGCTTTAATAACAAAAAAAAAATAGTCCACACAAATAAAAGCAAAAGGACCTATAAAAAATATACTATATTTAATAAATACAATAAATCATAACATAATAACAATACAAAACATAATTGCAATGTCAAAGAGAGTAAAAATGTGGCACCAAGAAAAACATAAACTATAAATTAAAAAAGATTGAAAAGGAATAAAATATAACAAATTATCATCCATAAAAAGCTATGAGATATAAAAATATCAATGCATAAAATAATAAACATAACAGCAAGTACAACATTTCAGCTTTGGTGAAAATGTAACAAGTTAAACTTAAAGAAAGATTTAAAGAAAGAAAAAAAAGTAAATAAATGTGTAGGGGCCATTCCTTTAACATAAGTCATGCATAGTAATAACGAAAATTCCATCATAGTAAATTTTGAGCCGGTGTATATTTAAAATCTAAAAGAAAAAGAAACAAAAAATATAAAAAAGGTCCAATATCATAAAAGAATATAACAGAATGCAGCACAAAAATTAAATCACTTATAATGACATATTCAAAGCAAATTTTATAAGAAAACTTTACATAAAATGATTTTAATTCGTCGCACTACACACCATATTTACAAATGTGCTCCATTAACTAACTTTACATGTGATTTAAAACCTGTGATGAAAATGATGTTCCTAGAAGAAATACTCTATATCAGAAGTTCTCAGCCTGTTTTAGACAAGGGTGTATTCAAGGTGTCAAAAGACATTGCCAATCACAATTGAATTTGAAAAAAATAAAGTCTTATGTCCCCTATGCAACATAAGGTTTGTAAGATGTATTTAGTTCTATGTTAAAGGATAACACCTGGATCAACATCCGTGTGAAAGCCTCAGTCAAAATCTCTGGGAAATTCTACCTCCGATAGCATGCATCTCCTTTTCATTCTAAAATTTCCTAAATTGGCCGCTAGGGCAGTGTAAAGCTTTAATTGGTTAGACCCCCTTCCCTGAGGGCGTGAACAGTAGCCCAGGTGGTTAATTTAGGTTAGGGGTTAAAAAAGGAAAAACAAAAGGGACGCGGGGTTTTTTGGCCTTCACTTAAAATTTGAAAACCCCTGAGGCTTTAATAACGGCCGTCTTTGGGGTTTAAAAAAAAGTACCTAAGTTAGTTTCTCGGTCTAGTTTACTTTTCCTTACAATACATATATATATATATAAGCAAAATTATTTGCATGCATTATTCAAAACCAGAACACTCATATTAAATACCACACATTTCGAATATAATCATTGATATCGGCATTTAAAGCTTTTGCAAATATTTTGCATTGCTTTTTAAACTGAACTCTTCTCATAATAAATTAATCTGTCATATAAAATATGAACTAATGGTTAATCTTTCTGAAATATGATTCAATATTTTAAAAAGGGTGGAGTTCTTTACAAAATAAATAACAGCTAAAATTTCATTATTTAGTCCAATAAGTTGTATTATTTTTTATATCAATTCATGTTGAGGCACTATTAACTAGGACTTGGCGATATACCGTAATATATTGATATTTCTTTAATACCGCGGTAATGGTATTGAGATTTCAATCCCTTCAATATACCGTTTCAAATAGTATTTTAACTAGCTTACAGAAATTTAAAAAGAAATAATAAAAGGGGTTTAATAAAAAGTTACTGTAACTGAAAACACTGACCATTTTGCAGAAAGAAAAAAAGTGACTTTTGAGTAACCCAATATAAAAAAGTTACCGCTGAAAATACCGGATAAACGAACTACTCAAATACTTTAAAAGTGTTTGGCAGTTGGCAAATTTTTTCTCCTATGGAACAATAAAATCAGTTTTATGAATGATGTATCACTAATGCATGAAGTCAAAGATTTTCATGACAATTGAATAAAATTAAATTGAATGTACACTCAAGAGCCAAAACATTATAACCATCCCAACATTTTGCAATGAACTCGTCTGGATGACATGGAAGGCATGTGATCAGGTGGAAGAGGTATTTAACTGCTGCTGGAGAATCTGAAGAATCATTCTTTCACTTCTGTGTGTGATGGGAAAGGCTGCTGATTTAAGCGATTTTGATAGAGGGCAGATTGTAATGGCTCGGAACAAGTATTTCCAAAACTGCACGACTCGTGGGTTGTTCACAATCTATGGTGTTAGTTCTTATACAAAGTGGATGAATGACGGTGAAACCAGCAGTAGACGACATGGTGTTAGACGTCCACATGCTATCAAAGTAAAAGGTCGTCGGAGACTGTCTCGCATGGTGAAGCAAAACCGGAGCCAGACAGTGGCTCAGCTGACAACCCAATACAATGCAGGGCCAAGTAGAATAGTAACGAAGCACACTGTTGGATATAAAGCTACGCAGCAAACGTCCCACTCGTGTGCCTTTGCTGACCAAGCTTCATCGCAAACTCAGCCTATGCTGGGCCCGAGAACATCGCAAATGGTCCATAGATCAGTGGGAGAGAGTTGCCTGGTCTGATGATTCATGGTTTGTCATTCATCACGCTGATGGCTGTGTCGGGATACGTCGTCTCCAGGCGAACAGTTGCTCCCTCAATGTACAGTAAGTCATAAACAGACTGGAGGTGGCGGTATTATGCTTTGGGGGATGTTCTATTTGGCATCTTTGGGACCCGTGGTTGTGGTAGAGCAGACCATAAATTCAACAGGGTATCTGAACATCATTGCGGACTAGTTGCACCCTTACATGGCCTCTGTTTTTCTAGCTGGAAATGGAATGTTCCGACAGAACAACGCCCCGCGTCAAAGAGCTAAAATTGTGTTGAGTGGTTCCAGGAAAATGATGCTGAATCCCAGTTAATGTCCTGCCCTCTTAACTTACCAAATCTCAAACTGATAGAGCACATTTGGGATGTCATGGGACAGCAGCTCAGAGCTCAAAGAGCACCAATTCGCAATATCTCGGATTTGCGTAACCGTTACTTAAACATCTGGTACAATCTGTCTCCGGCCATCTACCAAGACTTGTGGCATCCATACCAAGGCGGGTTGAAGCAGTGTTGCGAGCCAAAGGTAGGCCAACTCGATATTGATAGGTGGTCATAATGTTTTGGCTCTTGAGTGTATAAAAGAAATATAAGCTTAAAATATTATTCTCAAACATATTTCTTCAGTAGTTAAAGACATGAACTTAATACTTGAAAAAATACATGCATACAAACTTCTGAAAAAAATAATAACAAATACTATTTAGAAAGCCTGCAAAAACAGGTTAAAATATTGGCACAACAGCCAAAATGTAACGAAAAAAAGTAAAAAGAATTTGTGAATAGTTTATTCTTGTAAATTTCAAAAACTTCTTAAGGTATTTACGATGTAGCGATTTTAGTTTTCATTAAAAAAAAAAAAAAAAAAAAAGCACTCCTATTGCATAGTGAGAAAATATATAAGCATATTTTTCTTCTATATCATATATTCAGGATGAACGCAATATTTTGTTCTTAAAATGTTCCTAGTATATTAATTTCTCTTCTGTTTTTACCTTATCAATAATTAAAATATTTTTAAACACTCTGGAAGTATTATTTTTCAGATAAACGGAATAGTTTGAGGGGAATATATATATATATATATATATATATATATATATATATATATATATATATATATACACATATATATATACACATATATATATATATAAACATATATATATATTTCAACTTCTTACTTCCACTCAGAGCGAATTTCTCTTTCGGACCCCATTTTCATTTTCAGCCCTAGTTACAGCCCTGTTCTAAAGTGATCTCTCTTGTTTAAAAATAAAAATTAAATATCTCACGGTGATTTTAAGAGTTAAAAATTAATGACAGTTTTTTCAATGTTGCAATTTTAATATGAATTAATCAGACGGAAAAGTGACTCTTATTATTTCTATCTAGCACAAAAATAGCTCCTGCATGAAGTCTAATTAGAAGCCGTCGCTGTAATAGCAAGAACTGTCCAATAGGGGTTAATCGTAGGATGATTGGACACATAGGCTTAAGGTATCCGTCTACGTTCGGAGAACTTATTTCTTTAAACATAGAAACTAGTTCATGTTTTTACATTTTTAGATTTATTTTTTATATTATCATAGAGAATTGCACTTAAAAAAGTTATTCCTGGAGAAGTTTTTTCAAAAGGTCTAATTTTTTAATAAATTAAAATATTTCAATATTTTTTAATGTAACACATTTCTTATACACTGGACTAGTGAATCACCTAAAATCTTTGCTTAATTTACATTTGGTAAAAAATTTTGGTCCTTCAAAATCATACACATTGAATTTTTAACGAATTTTCATTACCTTTATATCTAACTATGAGTTTAACATCATTAAAAATTATCCAAATTTAAAACTTTTAGGTCATTCACTAGTAAATACTATCAAAAACATTCATAATAATTTTCAACAAAATATTTTAAGAACTTTTTAAGAAATCACATTTCAAGTTTCAACATTTTATTAAAAATACCGTTCTGAGAAAAACGCATTTGAAGTTTATGAAAGCAACTTTAACTGTTAAAAAATTAAAATACATGTTTAAAATTCTCCACACTTTCTTGCTTCAAAACTTTCTAATTGCCAAGTTTCTAATTATTAAAAATATTTAAAAAATGTTTAAACTAATCTTCATGAAAATGTAAAAAGTTTTGTCCAAAAAATGCTCTTTAAAAGGCTCTAAATTCACAACTTCCGGTTCCTAAGTCGCTACTTCCGTTTTGTTTTGACAGCTGTCACTGATGTTTAAACAGCTGTAACTTTTCTTTAAAATGCCGTAGAGACAAAACAAAAACTGATTTAGAAGCCTAAAAGTTGAAATTTTACAAAAAAGAAATAAATATGATTTTTGGCAAAAAAATGACGTTTTCAACGTAGACGGATACTTTAAAGCGTAACGTTTTGATACACGGTAGCGTCACTGAAACTTACTGCTTAGAACCGTTTCGGAACGGCTACGAACATCCATGCTTGTAATGGAATTCGAACTCCGATACCAAAGAACAGCGACCTATATATTTGGTAATAGTTCAACGTGCGGTGTAAAGAGAGGTTTGTAGCGCTACAGTCTACTGTTTTCTACACAGTAGCTACAATGAAACCTACTGCTTATAATAGCTTCGGAACGGTTACGAACATCCATGCTTGTAATGGGTTTCGAACACCGGCACCAAAGAGCAGCGATCTATACATTTGGCAGTCGTTCAATGTGAGACGAAGGATTAGTTTGGAACACTACGGTCTACTGTTTTGCTACATGAGTACTACGTATTGCTACTACGCATATATAAATACACGAATACATACGTATATAATGTGTATACATATTTACTCACATTTTCGAACAGACAAAACAGTAATTAAAAATGATTTTAAGGGTCACTTCTTCGTCTTCTAGAATCTTGACTAGCTTTTTTATCTTGAAACAATATACTTGTGACCGGTGACAGATCCTAACGCCTGAACTGCCACCAGCGAAAAACAAAATAGCCTCAAGCAACCTATTTTGACGATTAAGCGTGTCACTTCTTTGAAAGGAAGAATTAAAAATAACATACCCACCTTCCTTCTAAGCACTGCCAATAAGGAATATGCACGCACACCATTTCAAAACAAATTTCTCGCCGAGCAAAATTACTTCAAAGTGGGTCACTTTAAAAAAAAAAAGTACAAGACATTCTATATCTATTTCTCAATAAATAGAAAAAAAAATTCCACTTTATAGATGACACACTCGGAATTTCTTTGAGACAGAAAAAAGGGTACAATAAAACAGACTCGATTGCTCCAATGAAAACTGAGTTCTTTCCGGGTTGAAGCCATACATCTATTATAAATATAAAAACACGAATAGAATTTTTCAGCAAGCCGTAAATGTGTCTGATCATGATCTACTCTAGGGAAGGGTGGTCAAATGTCCTATTTTTAAGGGGGCATCGAAACTTTTTGTTACAGGTATTGCAACGAACAACTCAATACCGGTACTTTAGCAGAGCAAGGTTCTGGTAGTGATTAAAAAATGACGAACTATTTAAAAAACGAAAATGTAGATTTATTTTAAATCTTAAAATAGAAAACATCATACGATGTCCGCCTCCGTGCCGGAAAAAATGCACAAGTACCAAAAAAACATCCAACAATCCTCTTATATATCCAGCAGCAAATATCGCATAAAATTTAACATATACATGCAACTTCCTCTCCCACTCAGCCAATCACAAAATTACACACAGTTCGTAGCTGCCGAGTGAGAGTTGAAATCACAATCAAACATACAGCGAGAGTCAGCTTTACAAATGGCGATTAAGAAGCCTCGGTTAACTTTAAACAAAAACAAATTGCCGCGATTCACCGGAGGCTGAGAAGGTGCCGATTCGGCTGAAACTTCTAACACTTTTCCACTCTTGTCCCCATTTGTCCTCTCAGGATTCATATTCAATTTTGGAAATAAAAATACAGGAGTTTTACACGATAAAGATGATGCTTTTCAGAAATACATTTGCGAATTCCAAAATGTTCTTTTACTACTATAGTAGACGTCGCTTAATGTGATCACGGTTGATGTTATCATTCGTTTAATACAGTGGTTCTCAAATTTTCATCCCACAGAACCTTTTTCTTGAGCACATACATAGCAACGAAAACCTTGAATAAATATTACATAAGGAGAAGCTAAATGTCTATTATTTATCTCTGATGAGACATAAAAAACTAAACAATATAAAGCAGTATAAAAATGTCAATAATAATTACAAAAGGTTACAAGGAAGCAAGAGGTTTTTTTTTTTCCAATGAAATGATACAAGTAAAATGATATACTGAAGAAAAGTATCAGTGAAATGAATGGTTTTGTTTTCGACTGCAAAGTTCTTCAAAGTTTGGTTGTATTGAAGAATATTTTATTTTCATATGCTCTGCACCTACCATATTCCAGTATTTTGTTTTCGTTAAGACATATGCAGAAAAGCCAGTTTCGAAAACATAGATAATGGATATTCTCCTTTCAAAGAACACCTGAATTATGACACTGTTTGTTAAAGTAGTGTTATTGAACATTCTGATGTCAGTTCATTAAATTTTTCATACTCCTCCAAAGAGAAACAAGAGGGTTTTTCGTTTATGGCAAATGATGTTAAAAATTTCTCGAGGAATCCCAGGAGAGTCGTAGCGAAACCTTGAGTTATCGCGGAACACACTTTGAGAAGCCACAGTTTAATATTATCAATAACTTCCCATCCTAAACAGACGTATTCCAGTTAACACAAAAATAATAGTTTTATGTTATCAAATTTTAGGCCAATCAGTTCATTTTCTATGGGCGATTCCCGGAGAATTTCGTGGACCGTTTCACTATACGAGATGACGGAATAGGGGACATTGTCCATCTTTGATAGAAAGGCTTTTAGAAAAACCTTTGGTCCTGTAAGTGAGAATGGAATGTGGTGACCAAGCCATAATTTTGAATCATATAGAACCTAGTTTTTCAAGGAAGCAGATATAAGCAAATGCATTAAAATAAGTCGCCTGAAGTTTGCAGACCACAGCTGCCGCTTGAAGCCCCTCTTCCTTCAACCATAAACCTACTGAAACAATAACTAGGGGTAGACCTAGGTTGAGATGGATCGACTGTGTGGAGGAAGATTTCAAGACGTTGAAATTAACCATCTGGAGAACTACTGCTAAACGGAGACGAATGGAGAAGGGTTCTTTCAGAGGCCTTGGCCCACCAGGAGATGTAGTGTCAAAAGAAGAAGGAAGTATTAGGGGACATCATTCTCCTCTTTGTTGGGGAAGAAAATTAGAGCTCTACCCAGAATGACTACTAAGATTCCAAATCTTCGATAGATATGGACGAGAACCTAAAAACTTCCAATGCTTTAATCGATTTGTGAATCTGTATCGAACATGAAAATATCGACGTCTGTTTCTGATGAAGATAAACCCAAAAACTTTATCGAAGATAAGAAGACTCCAATAAATGCTGAGATGAGAAACGAGCCTCGAATTTTGAGTATTGCAAGTAAAAGTTGAGGCTGATGGGTTTCGTAAATATTTTAAATATAAATGTTTTGTTGATGGCTTACTCCACAATTTGATGATTACATTAAAAACTGATGATTTCTTCGTTCCTTGATACGTATGTAGTACTATTTTTTTGTTGTCAATTTTATTATTTTTATTTCATGCATGTTATTTTATTATGTTGAGTACATGTTTTCTGCTGAAATCGTCCTTTCATTTCCATTACTATATGCTGCCCTTTTCTAATTTACTTTATTTTTCGTTTATTCTAATCAAACGCTAATCATAATCGATTAAGACCGATGTGCTGACATCAAACGGCGTTTACTAAACAAGGTTAAAATATTAATAAAACGAAGCTACTTATCAAAATTACATCTATTCTACAAATAGTTTAAATTTGAGAACCACTGGTCTAAAATTATCCTGACCGGCCCTGGTTATGAGACAAGTTATTCAATAAGGGAATAGATAAATAATATTTTAACATCCTATTTATGTTAATAGCTTCATACTGTATGATACGAGTCATAAACACAAACTTTATAATTAAAAGGAGCTATAAGTTTAGAGACAAATTTAGTTACAAGAATAGGAATTCGAAATTACTATAATTCGACCTGGTTATTAAACAAAGAGAATAGAAAAATAATATTTTCTCATCAAATGTATAAGTTAATAGCTTCATACTTTCTGATACAAGCCATAAACACAAACAGTAGAATAAAAAAAAAGTTACAAGTTTTCCTTCCATATTTATTACCTTTTTAACATTAAGTTATAAGGATTCGGAGGTTAGAACTATATTTATCTGGCTTCAATCTTTTTTACCACGGTAGATGATATTGCAATCAAGTGAATCTGAGAAACGACAGCATTTGTCGTACACATACACACATTCAATGCTATTTTTATTAGAATATTAAATTAGAAGACCCATTCGCAGAAATTTCTGAGAAGTAAAATTTAAATTTGCCTATCGCAAATCGCAAGGGGTTTAACATTATCTGTCTGCTTTGTGTGTAAAAAGATTCACTGAAACAGAGAAATGCAAAGGGGTGACAAAAGTAAAATTTGCGGAAAAATGGAGCAAATTTATATTATGTATTAAATTTTAGAAGACTTTCATATTTAATCGAGTGTTGTATGCAATTGGTAGTTTAATATGTAATATGTGTTATTCCTATTATATGAATTATTTATCTTCAAATTTTTATTTTGTGATTTTCAATCCTTTGGTTCTTGGCACCTCAATTCAACGAAGTAAGAGCTGGTCACAGTGTTTTTGCCGTTGTATGAAAACCTCAAAAATAAACCTCCCATTTCCCTCCAAATTAAAAAAAAGGGCTTTGAAATTTACAAAAAAAGTTATGAAAGAAACATGGTGTAACAAAAATGACATTATGGTTAAATTATGGCAGTAATACAAATTATAAAAAATGGTTTTATCGAAAAACAATGGTTTTATAGAAGTTTTTAGCGTCGTAACGACAATGAACTTACAACAAAAATTAGTGCTTGCGATAGAGAAATACTCAGAATCTTGCCCATTCCTGTTACATTTAAATAAGCGCATTAAATCTGATCTGCCGTCTACCCAAAATATCAGACGGCTGCCTACTCGTAATACAAGCGGTTTTTTCCAGTATTTTACTGGCCTAGGTAGTCTACCTGAGGTTGGAGCTGGATGAAACAAAATTTGATTTAATACAGTAAACTATTTTTTAAATATCTATCATCAGGGACCGGTCTCACCAATTCGTTTAACGGCTTACCGCGATTAATCTCTGAGGTTGGCGCCATGAGTTAATCGTGGTTAGCCAATAAACGATTTTGGCGAGACAATCCTTGGAAGATTACAGCTAATCACCGATTAAAAGTTTACGTTTGTGGTATCTAATTGCAAATTAGCTCTAGCTGATTGATAATTAAGCGAAAAAGTCTACTTTGTACCATGATAAGTTAAAGTTAATCACCAATTAACCGCTGTATAACTTTAGATGTACTAAGTATATATCAACCAATATAAAATTCAAGTTTCGAATGCGAATCTTGCAAAAATAACAGATATCACTTAAATCTTCGTAGTTATATTAGAGAATATTAATGCTCATTTTTCAGTACTGCAATGCACAAAACTATTTGGATGATATTTATATGATCTTCAAATTACATGACCTTGATTATTTCCGAGGCACTCAGTTTGAGACCCGCAGTTCTATTGCATGGATAGTCAAACTATGGTCCAAAGGGGAAATTAAAAAGAATTACATTGAAACAAGTATCACATTGACACTGTCATAATTTTATTAGTTCCTTTACTCATTATTATAATTATCTATGTAATTATTAATGCTTAACCGTTCGATTGTTAATTTAATAATTAAAAGAATAATATTTATTATTTAGAGTACATTTAATAGTTCCTGACTCAAACTGAAAACAGTCAGACGTATCCAAATTCCAAGAAATATAAAAGGGCAGATTGGTCAAAGCATTATAAATACCAGCAGAATACGGTGTCTTACACAGTAGATACAGTCAGAACAGCATAATCAAATGGTATAGCAAAGGCAGTTACGTAATATAAAAAACTATTAAAAGTTCACATATCTGTACATTTTTTTATAATCCGTAAACAATTGAGTACCTAACATCCTAAGCATAACCTTTTCTCGAAAATGTAACAAGCTGTCATTATTCCAGTCACCACTTGATTCGTTCGTAACTTGAATTATATAGTAATCTATGTCTTTCAGCGTAACTTTCACATGCTCTAAATGACGATTTTTATAATTTCTATTCATCGGTACTTTAAAGTAATCTCTCATTCGGCGTTTATACTTATGACTGCCACGGTATCCTCTATGAACTTTCCTACGAGTACCTCCAACTTTACGACGCCTCAAATTATACACCATTTTTAAAACACATCTGATATCTAACTGAACCCAAACGAAAATGGTTAACTAGCAACAAAGACGAACTTGAAATTAAACGGCAAGCCGCAACAAGCTCCTTACATCATAAATGAATCATCAACATTTCGCAATAATAAATTAAAATATGAAACATAAATCAGTTTACACTATTCATGAATAACTAATTCTAATTCAAGTTTAAACACGCACGACAACAACAATAAATTCTTTCTTCGATACATAAGTCATAATTTATTTGTATATAACAATAAAAAATTAACATATCATTTGTAATTTTATCAATTACATGTTCCTTTTAATCACATTGAAATTTTATCATTTTTTTTACATTAAAAAAAAAGAATGAAAAAGCGCGTTTAGGGGAGAGACCCGCCCAAAGTTCATTAATGGCGGGTGGAGCACGTAAAATAGGTTCGTGGTCGCGAAGTCCTCCAAGTTCCTAAACGATACCTCTAATGGTGGATCTTCTGTTTCTAAATTACGAGGAGACACTTTGTGCGTTTGCATTGTCCCAAGAAGTAATGTTGACCGTCCGTATTGTGTTTCTATAATAAAATGGCAAACAACTTTATTATAGAAAATCTAAATTACGAGGAGCCACTTTGTGCGTTTGCGTTGTCCCGGGAAGTAATGTTGACCGTCTATTTTGTGTTTCAATAATAAAATGGCAAACAAATACCTGCGGCTTAGTAATGGCGAATGCTATAAAAGCAAATGCCCCCGCGTTGAAAATGATAATCTCCATTTCCAAAAAAAATAAATGGAAGATTTAGCGAATTGAAAAATGCACTATGAACTAACATGTTCCGAGGTACAGACTCCTATTTGATTATAAAATTTCTTATTTTACTATATTTGTATGTTTAGAGTTTATGTTTTTGTATACCCACTATATTTGTATGTTATCACTATGTCTTCCCTATTAACACTAAACCTACCAGACCGGTCAAATGACTGTTTTTGAGACTGATCAAAATTGTTAAATTCAAGGTTTTCATTTTTCTAGAAATTACTACACGACTTTTTATATAATATATAGCTACTTAATTTTTGAACATCTATGTCTCTTATTTCGTTTTTCCTGAAAGTTATATGCACTATTTCGACCGCTGGAAAATATATGAAATTTTAAAGCTATTTTTAAAGTTATCAGTATTGAAATCTTAAACTTTCTACTAATTTTAAGTTTTCCAAGAAAATATCATCCGATTCTGTTTGGGAATATGCCATGTCTTTATGTACTGTTTGTTTTATGCTGAGAACAGAACGCCGACTGCTGTAACCCATGGGGAAAAATAACGATCATTCGAATTCTAACACGGGCTTTGTATGCAGTATTACAAATATTTGCGACGTGATCAGTTTTATTTGTAACGAAGAACAAGAAATAAAATGGATGGAGAAAAGTTCAGCAGATTCCAAGGCAGTTCAGCAGACTACATTTTCTGAAAGACGAATGCCAAGCATGCAAAATTGGATAATGCAATAAATAAATAAAACCATAAACATTTGTTCTACATGTAAAAAAATGTCTGTGGAAAATAAATCTTTACGGGAAAGATCTTTCATCAGTAAAAAGTGCGAGGACGAATAAATTATTTTAATTTGAATAACAATATCTATATACATTAAAGAAGTAAAATATAATTTTTAATTTCGAGTCATTTTTGTACAAATGTATACTATTCCTTAAGCCCGAAAAAATAAGTGTTTTTAATTATTACATAATTATTTTGCCTCTTATTACCAATGCTAAATTCTGTATAATTTATAATCATCTGGTAAAGAACATAACGTTTACTTGAATAGCGGTCGTTTGACCTCCATCTGTAGAAATAAGTGTTATATAAAATAATGGAACATTAAGTATTAACTCAGAGACATTTACATAACTTATCAATGAGAACAGAACCTTAAAGAATATTTATTGTTTTCCATAAAATGTTAGACGTTAGTGCACTCTGTTTTCGATATATAGGTGTAAAAGAAAAAATGCGAGAGCTTCCAGATTATTATTTACACAATATAGACGATAGCAAACTGATTTCCAGATGTTGTAATAATCCTTTGTTGTTGGAATAAGGAAACTATAAAGATTTTAATGAGGATTTATTTTAAGAAATGCCTCACTACTTTAAACGTCATTGGATGGGCTAAAAATTCAATAACGTTTGGACCAATCAATAGACAATCGATAACAAAACTTAATCGATTATAACAATAAAAAAAAAACTTAATCCATTTTCAATTTTGTCTCGCGATTGAGTGCACAATTTCCTAATTTCCTTCAAAGGAACAGATGAGGAAGTGTAAAGGGGGAAAAGGTTACTAAAACTGGAGGAAATAGAAAAAGTTACATTCTAACAGATTACTAAGAAAACTGTCGTTCCTCACACTCTATAACTGCTCAGACATTTTGCCAGTCGAAAGTTTAAATTGGATCTGTATCGCCATATTGGATTCTCCTCACTCGTTATTAACCTATGGAAAAAATAAAATTCTCTTAAGCCAGCTCACACTTTAAGAATTCTTAGAAAAAATTTACCCCGTAATAGAACTACACATTCTTTACACAACTATCTTCCACTTAAATATATATAATTTTAAATTATTGTGAGAAATTTTGGTATATTCTTTTTCAAATGCAAATAAGAATATTTAAGAAACATATATTCAAAAGTGGGTAAGATAGCATCCAAGAGAATTTGCTGTTCTATCACATGTTATGTATTTGTATGTATGTATGTATATATATATATATATATATATATATATATATATATATATATATATATATATATATATATATATATATATATATAAAATTCTTTGCGTGTGAGCCAACCAAAAGATATATTATTTTCCTCATAAGTTAACACTGGGGTGAGAGGAATTCAATATGTAATTCCGTAACCGTATGTAATGCCTTAACCTGTTGACTACTTCTGCTGATGTATAAAAAAAAATACACCGTCTACAGCAAGAAGATAGCCAGCCTTTTTATACCTTAGAGGACATTTATTTTTTCAAAGTAAATTGATTGGTAGGTATAATATTCAATAATACACACAATATGCAAGAAAAATATTAAGACATAAATATTATTCATTGTACTTTTAAGAAAAATTAGTAACTGAAACAGACAAAAATTAACGAATTCTTTGAGAATTAAAATTCATTCGTATAGAAATGCTTTACAAAACCGGAGCAACATCTGGCAAGCCTAGTTAAAATGATAAGCATGTGAACAATTTCTTTGAAACAACGCGTATATATCTTTAATAAATATAAAATAATTACATTGAAAACTTCAACATTTTTATCGTGATTTGCACGGCAGCTCAAATAAAACCGCTGGAGGTCGACATGATGCCCGCGAGCAGGTTGGCTTATAAGGTTGGGAACACCTGATCTACAATAAACAGAATCTAATTTGACTTTTGAATACCTTTTCACCAAATTTCTTGTATATAACCCCGGGTTCCCAACCTTTTCTGAACCACCAACCCATTTACAAGAAAAAAGTATTCGAATGGGCTCAGGAGAAAGAGACGTTCTGCTTAGAGCCGATTCCAAAGATCCATAAAAGAAGTGGGATTCAAACACACGAACTACGGTACCGAAGAGCAGCGCCCTACCTATTCCACCACAGTCTAGATATTAATTTTGAAGGATTTAATGACGATATATTTTCTGAAATCTTGGATAAAAAAGAAAACGATGATGAAGAAACTTAAATTAGATTCTTACATTCTTTTTTGACAATTTTCTTGACACTTCAATCTTATCTATACGGAAAATTTTTCAAGCCTTTCATCCATAATTTAGGATCGTTTTTATGCTTTAGTCCCTTCATACTTTGTTAATTGATTTAAGAATGAAAGAATCAATAAGCAAACAAAATTGATTTCTTTTAATAAATAAGTTCTTTGAGTACGTGAATTTCATTGCAAGTCTTACCTTTTCTTTTCAAAATTTGACAATATCTAACAAACATAAAAAATGTTATTTAATTTTGTGTCATAAACATAAAACCAGCTTTAGACTCCATTCATCTTTTGTTAACAAATTTAACAATAAAAAATGAATAAGGAAACAAAAATAACAAATTTCTTTCAGTAACTAAGTTTCTCAGATATGTGAATTTTATTGCAGGCATGTACATTTTTTTTTTTTTTTTTTTTGGTCACGTTTTCAATACTGTGACAATATTTAACAATTTAAAACTAAAAAAAATATTTAATTTTGTGTCAAACTTAAATCCAGCCTTCATGGAAGTACTTTAGATACTAATACAACGATAACAATGTATGCCTCTGTAACAAAAATTTTATTGGGTCCCCTCACTATTATTGTATTGGAATTTTACTGTACTTCAGAAAGAATAAAAAATAATTTTTCTGCAATGTGTAAATAAGCATCTCAACGTAAAAGAGACCGAAAAAAAATTTATCCTTTCGTATTATGGATTTTATGATGACTTGACTATTTATTTATTCATTTTTATCAAAGACCAATACAACATTAATAAACAAAATTTTTAATTAAAAATTTAAAGCATAATCAGATTAGTTTATAGCGGTTAGAAAACAATTAAATATGTTTATACGAAAATAATTAAAATATGTTTATACGAAACGCATTGATATAAAGAATGTACATGTTTGTAAACAAATCCGAGTGGTGACTACTACTCAACTCTTTTGAAGTAAAAACGTGTTCCTACGTGTTTTAGCATGGGTCATATCTACTCTAAAACTAATTTTTCTTTGTCTATTTACACAAAAAATTTGTGTTTGTCAGATAAGAATTATGTATCAAAACTACGGTTCATTAAGGAGACAGTACTTATTGAGTCTTAAAATATTCATTATAAATGCCGTTTTTTCAATTCGTCATAAAATAAAAAGTCTGCTCCTTTTGGAATAAATTTTTTACAAGTTCTTTCATAAAAATCTATTTTTAACATTTTTTTTCTTTTAAAGTAGTGTATTTTTAAAAAAATCACATAAATATATACCAAAAAGAAAAATAAATTTTACATACCCACAAGATAAATTTTGAAATGTGTATATTATAAACCAAATTTTTATATCAAATTGAAAAAAAAAAATCTTAATTCTGGAAACCAAAAATTTTAAAATATATCTGACTTTTTCACATTAAAAAATTAAAAACTATTAAGAAATAGAAAATATATATAAAAAAATACTTTTAGCATGCTATAAAATAAAATATAGTGTACATATTAATATAATTTTGATGTTTGCAAGTATTTTGCTGCGGAAACAAAGTATAAGTAAATATATTTTATGTTTAAAATATGTACCCAAACAGCAATGGGAAACATATAAGTGCTTAATCTTCAAAGAGTTGAGATGCATCTGAGTGCTACTGCCGTAATGTTACGAGCACATTCTGTATGCGGTGACATCTATATTTCTACACTCTGTATGGCAACAATTGTAACCACTAAATGTAAACATTAGCTGAAGCCCGCGATTTACAACCACACGTGTTACATAAGGTGCTTTAATAGCAGTCCTGCGTGTTATGTATTATTTGTATCTGTCAAATTGTTTTGGTACACGGTAAACTAAGTAGTAATTATAAATATTTACTCTGTTTTCTTCATATTTATAGACTATAGCAATAACTCATGTTACATGTGAATCATTTATATTTTGTAACCATAATGCTTTAGACAGTTTTCATAAAACGAAAAAAGAACTGAACCTCAAGTGCTAAAGTAACTTTTTATTTTAGTAGGGTTTTTGTGGGTCTTTATATATTTTTATTATTGGATGTAGTAAACTAAATAATAAAAATATAACAAAAAGTAAAATTCAGAGTAAAGATCGTTTGATTTTTTTACAGTAATAGAGATATGTAACCATATATAGTGAATAGTGTGTGTATATACAGTAATATCAGGATACTTTTTCCCCCAATTTTTATGTTTTGATACATTGATTGAGGAGTATTTTTTATGGCAATAGAATAAACTTCAAACTATATTAATGTTATTTATCGTTACTAAGCGACATCATTAATGCAGTTTATAATGCATAGTTAAAAGAAATGTCAAAATCAGAAGGTATCAGTAAACAAGAATTAATGACTAATTACTAAATGAGATTAGCATTGGAGTGTTGCCGTGAGATTTGAAAAAGGTAAATCACGACATACCACAGTGAAAGTGTTAAAAATGAAAATGCGAGAATGTTAAGATAATGTTGTTACTGATAATATTAATGGAATATTTTTTTAGTTTGAAAAATGATGGTTAAATAGGTCAGAAACAGAATACATTTTGTTTTAAACTGAACATTTTGTAAATGTATGGTATAAATTAATTTGCTAGAGTAGTTACTTTTACAAAAATCATCACTAGTTTATTTGTGAGTTGATAACTAGAGTACTTTAATAGCTTTATTACACGAATACAATGCACTTCTCAATTAAATGCATAATTCATATTTAATCATCATTATAATTTCTACTGTTAGTATCAACACTTGAACGACCAGAGTGATCATTCTAATCGAGGGCCGGCGACTGATTATGGCGACAAAATTTAGGATCGGCCGAATTCTATCTTTCAATGAAGCCATTTTTTGTAATTCAGGCTTGCAACTGCTGAGGTACTTTCAAAAAGATGAGAAAAGTGACAAATAATACAGTAAAAAGTGACTAAGCATTGAAAAAAAAAATCGATTTTTTTTTCTCCTCTTGATTACAGATGCTATTAAGATTTTTCTATTTATTTCAACTCTAAATCAAATGATTCATGCAAGACATGATTTTAGCATCAAATACAAAAAAGGTTAAAAATTTTGTTTAACACAACTCATTGCTTTTTATTCAAGAAAATCTATAAATTAGATTTGAATACATACAATACATTAATTTTATAATCACAATTTTCTGCATACATTAATGATGTTTTGAAATATGTACATAGCTAGATTAGAGTATCTGAACAAAAATTGTGAAGAAAAAGAGAAATGTGTGCTTTGATGTAAGTTACTTTAATGTATTAAATGTACGTTTCAGTACAAATGTAGATTTCTGGAACTTCTTTACGACTTTTTAAAATCACTAAATTTTGGAAACCATATGACTAATTACATTTTAATAAGATTACAGCATCACATTTTTGGTCTTTTATTAAAATATTTTGTTATTAATTTAGATTTTTTTTTTCAAAAACAGACTTTTGCTATGATATACCATGAAAAAAGTGACTGTTTACTTAAAAAAGTAACTAAAAGTGATCAATTGTAAAAAAAGTGACTAAAGATGAGAAAAGTGACGGAATTGCAAACCTGTAATACTATTAGTATTATTGTCTTAATTCAACTGAATACCATTTTTCTAGTTAAGAAGGTTTTTTTTTATAATTCTGTTTTACTATAGAAAAAAAAATTCAAGTTAAAATAAAAACAAAAGCTTGGGGGCGGTATTTTTGGGGTTCATCTATGGCGGCAGAAAAAGATACGGCCATCAATGATGCTACCACACGTCACTGAAAACGCATGTGACATATATATATATATATATATATATATATATATATATATATGTGTGTGTGTGTGTGTGTGTGTGTCACATGACAAATATAGAAATTACACACGTGATAAATATAGGGATAAGTTTGGTTTGGTTTGGTTTGGGGTGCTACGGTCTACTTTTTGTAACACGAGGGTTAATGAGACCGGGACCTACAGTTTAAAGCCGATTCCGAACGGCTACGAACATCCATACCATTGTGGGATTCGAACCTACGAACTCTGGTACCGAAGGCCAGCACCCTAATCAATCGGCCATCGTTCGGCAAATATAAGAAAAAACTAGTAATTTAGCTATAATTAAAAATCTTACACGTCTTTAGCCCCTATTATTTAATTTGCCCAGCTAGCTGGGCAAAGACAAGTTTTAGTAGAATCACTGTCGTGATAGCAAAAAATTTCGAAAGAATCGTAGAACTTCACATTTATTTAATATCAAAAATGCATCAGTATTCCGATCGTCTTCACAGTGCAACATTCCCACATAGAATACTCGAAGAATGTGCACCTTTGCGGTCGATGTTAGCCCCACTGCGAGTGAATCACGTGATTTTGTTTTCATGAGAATTACTCTGGACCAGCATTTTGTGATGTAAGAGTGAACATTTAAGAAAGCTTGAAAAGAAACATGCAGCAATTTAATTACTACAGAAGCAATAACATTTCCCACGGGTATGTTGAACAACGAACTGAAAAATATGGCTAGTGGGCAGAAAATTACATTTATTTCAGCGCTAGTTTTGATGGATAAAATAATTTAAATTAGAGAACATTCCTTTATCTTACATTTTATACCGCTGGGAAATTAGATACTAAAAAATGAGTAGGAGAAAAAGGAATTTTAGATAGTTATTTTAGGGGTAATAATTTTGGTATTTACACACACACACACACACACATATATATATATATATATATATATATATATATATATATATATATATATATATATATATATATATATATATATAGCATTGGTAGTTTCAGATTTAACGAGTAATTAATAACTTGGTAATGGGCACAATTTTTAAATACGTAAAATAAAACTTAAATTATATAATTAATAATAATATTATAGATTTAAATAATGTAATTAATTTATGTAATTTATTTTATGCTTGGGTTTTAGAATATAGGTTAAGTGCCATGTTAGTATTTGACCTACTGATGTTCCTCGCATTTTAACTCCCGGGTTTTATTTTGACAGCTTGGCTTATCTTTATAAAATTATTATGTTGTCTCGTGCATCTTTATGTAGCGTTTTAACATGAGTAGTTATTTTTTGTTGTTTTTCAAATAAGGGTTGTGCAGTACCAAAGTGAGCTAATTTGTGGATTAAACCTTTTAGACAATTCTTTTGTCTAATAATATTTGTGGGTACTCCTCACGAGACACAGCATAATTAAATCTTTGTTTTTTAGCTGTATGTTTTGCTACGTTTTCATTTCTCATCATGAACTTCTACTATATAAAATAGAAGTTAGGAATTCAAAGTTAAAACAAAATTAAAGCTGTAATAATAATAATAATAATAGAAATAACGTACGTTAAGCAGTATATTCCTAATCATATTTCGAGTTTATATTTCCCCACAACAAAAAAATTCTAAACATTAAGATTTTGCAGAAAGAATTCTAAATTTGGAGAACTTTTTTTAAAAAACTTCAAATTATAAAAAGAAACAAAAGTTATACAGAGAATACGTGAATAGTAATTAATTATGATGCAATCTACAGACAGTACAAAGAAAGTTTTTGGTCTATCGTAATCGATGTCCATATGAAAGAAAAATAAAACCATCACTGAATAATTATTGTGAAATCTACAATGGCATACGGAAATGCAAAAAGCTTAAATAAAGGACAAAGATTAGATTATAAATAGAAACCTTACTTTTTTAAAAAATGAAATCAAATATTTTTTATTCTCAATTTTTCAAAATTTTTAAAATACAATACTAAGTGAAATTATAAAACAAGTTTACACCACTACAGGAAAAAAAAATTATGAGCGGGGGGAAGGAGGTTAAATATTGAATACAATTAGTTCTTTCCAAAAATTTTTCCACATAGTCATTTCGAATACAATATAGTTATTTTGACCATTATATTTTCTGACGGAAGGATGGGGAAGAATAACTTCTCGTAACAGTAAATGCACTACAGTATTTCAGTAATTTATTCAATATCCTGGCAATATTAATCGATCTGAAATCATGTTTAAACAATAATAATAAAGCAAGGTAATATTTTCACTATTTAGAACGGAAAAAGTGTAACAAATCCAATTTTTATAAGAAAGCACATCCCATAAACGTTGTAGTAACGTAATAATAGAGAAAAACATGACAAAGTAAGCACTGTGAGCTAAAATAAAACTATTTTTTTAATTATTTTATTTTTATAAGTCATTTTAAAATGAAAGTAAAATTTAATACAATAGTAAAATCTAAATATCTCCATGTCTTCCTAACCTTTACATTAAAGTAATATGTCCAGCCTTAACTGAAAATAGTTACTCAGTTATAAATGCTAGGAAAAATATAATTCTAGTTTAACTATACTCATTTTTGAAAATAGGTGACACCAAATTGATAATTTTACCAGCATCATTGCAAAAAGGAACAAAATTACTACAAATAAATGAAGAGGAAAATTTATTATTCATCTAATAAGTTCAGTTGCTTTACCTGACTGACACATAAAATGTTTCTTTAATTTTATTTTCTTTCTGTTAATTACTGTTAACTTTTGTTAATAACAAATAAACAATATCCACATTGATTGGTTTTGAACAATACTTCGCTCTAAAATTCATCAATCTTAAGTCAACGCTAATGGACTGAAATTTGTTTTTAAAATCACACTGTACCAAATTTTATTAATAAATTCCTAATAAACGATCTTACAGAATAAATAAAATCTGAGAATGACAAATTTGGATGTTATATGTAGTATACAACGGTATAAAGTACACATCATAAATATTTATTTAATTCTAAGAAATAAACAAATACTATCAAAAATCTAATACAGTTGACATTAGTAAAATCAAGCAAAGACTGACTCGAAATATCCCAAATAATAAAAATAAGCTGCACGTGTATTCAAAACATAAACATTATTCAGGTATAAAGATACCATAACCATGTTTTATAAATCTGTTATTTCTTCGAAAAGAAGCATGGTGTTAACATGAGGTAATAGAATAGTTATACAACAGAATGAGTAACAAATATTAAATAGTTAATTTTTATAAACTTTTAAATTTAAAGATGAAATATCTTGATTGTAGAGAAAAATTCCATAAGTCTAAAACTGCACTAACTGAACAGCATAAAAATAACTAGTAAACAACGGATACTTTATTTAATCTGAGTGTAACTAACGACTTACAAAATATAAAAACAAATCCCGTAGTTACATAAACATGGAAATTAGAAACCGGCATGTCAAATTTTAATATGTACCTGTATATTTCTAATTGCATAACAATACAAATTCTATGAAATAAATATTTCAATACTAAGAAAAAAAAATCGAAATTAGTAAAAAATAATACACTTTACACAAAGCATCTGTCACAATGATAGGACGATCTATTATTGGCCGCAAATGTATTATTTATTTAAAACTAAAATGTTTAAACTGTACAGTGGTTAAAACTAATATAATTATGTAAAACTGAATAGCATGTAAATGACAATTAATATAAAACGGCAACATATTTTGTTTTTAAAATAAAACATTAATTACAACTATTTACGAAACAGATATTTTAAATGTGAATCTAAAATTTAGCGGTTCAAGAACAAAAACATTCAACACCCCACAGTTAAGAAACAAATATTTGTCTGGTAACGAGGTATATCAACTGAAACTAAGAAAAATAAAAAGTAGCATCAATTTTTTAAAATTTAGAACTTTTTTATAGCAATCTATAAATCGTTCAGTACTGGGTACATCTGTGAAATAATTATTTTGTTGACATTCTAACGAAATTTAATAACGGTATAAATTATAATTTGATCTCGATTTAACTGGCGAAAGTACATGATATGGCAACCCTTTCAAAATACACCACCTGTTTACAAGTAACTTAACTAGACTGTACTATGATAAACTCGGAATCAAACTTCGGTTACAGTAACAGCTAGCAACACATCACATAACAGAAATCGGTTAAACCTACACTTACTTAACGGAATCAAGTAAATATGTACTCACCGAACGTCGAACGCCAAAAACTGACAACAGAGGAAGCCCAGTCGAAAAGCGACGCCAAAGCGAGAGGAGAAAAAAAAATTCTCCGGGAAAGACGAAAGCGGAAAAAGAAAAAGAATAAAATCAAAAAAAGGAAACAACCCAAACAGGATATGGAAAAGACATGGGAGGCAACGCTGATCCTCTGACGTCATGCATGTACAGGCAGCTGTTTCAGTTAGAGGCGCCTGCTCCAGAAAAAGAAGGAAAAAATTATTCCTAGCCGGTTTTTTCCCAGTCGTTTTTAGGCCAGCCCATTTTGTGGTCGCACAAGGAACATGCTTCGCGGATTGCACAACCCAGGAGTTCGGTCGTTACGAGGAAAAAGTGATGGTGAATCATTTCTCTTCCCTGAAAAAAAAAATAATTTCCCTTTCCCCACTTAATTGCGACAGAAACACGGATCAAATGAACGTTATTTTCTTTGCCAGATGAAACTAAATACTAAGATCCAGAATTTGAATAAGAATAAATAAGTGAATGCTGATGTTGGATTCGAATTTGTATAGCATTGCTTAGCAAAATATAAATGGAATTTCTGAAATTGAAAATAAACAATTACTCCTAGATAAACCTTACTTTTTTTATATTAACGGGGTATAATAAAGGTAAAAATAATATATTTACAAACGAGGTTTATCTTAAGCGGATATATATTTTTCTCTCAAAATGTTTATATAAATTACAAGGCCTTTAAAAGTTACAATATTTTTATGAAAGAAATTAGTGCTATTTGAAGTACTTTCAGATGTTTTAAATTCCTTTGCTGACATAAATTTACATAAAAGTAATAAAAGCATTACGTAAAAGTAATAAAAAAATCTTAGGCGAGTCACACTACCACACTTTCAAAAGCAAATATTTTAATCGAAAAAATACCCACAAAATTTTTTTAGAATGTATTTTAAACTAATGTTTATCTTTTCATAAGGTGTATGTTACATATTTTTTATAATGGTGTATTTTTTTCAAATCATTAAATGATAATATACATAAATGTAGTGCGAAAATAATTTTTAAAAATTCTCGAAATTGAAATGTCGAAATCTAATCTTGATAGAAAACCATTTATCAAACTTTATCTGCAGTTTTTTTACAATTTTAAAGTGAAAAGTAAGCAATGACAGAAAAGAAATCTTATGCTAAAATGTATGTTAAAAATAAGGATTTTAACAAAGAAAAGAATAAACTGAGAACACTTTAAAAATTAGGGGTTTCGAGAGCAAAATATTTAGATTTCTTGAATGGCATCTTCATTAAAATGAAATTGTTTTATAGTGTTACCTTCAATCGTGACCTATGACACTAAAACATTGCACAATCAATTTCACATTTATAAAACGAAATTTTTATGGGAGGAAACAGTTTTATAATTTTAAAATAATTAATTTAAAAAAGAAAACTTGTTTGAAATTTATGTAAATCTTCAGTAAAGTTGAGTAAAATTATAGCTCCCTGAAAAATTTAATAAAACAAAAATGTTTAATAACGAATAATATGTTGTCGTTACGTTTGATTGTTTCTTTAATCAGTATTAACTCATAAGTCTAGTTCATTTAAAATTAAATCAGCGTTTCGATAAATAAAAGGAATACACTTTTGGAACTAATATAGAGCATCCACATGAATACAAAATAATCAAAGTCATCCAAGTTATCGAGTTATCTAAGTAAATCTAAGGTATACGTAAGTGTTTAAGTCTGACAGAACTGAGTTTCCATAATTTGGGTAGTGAGGATATTTTATAAATTTTATTCAAAGTTTATTTTCGTCGAGTCAAAACTTGCTTATATATATATATATATATATATATATATATATATATATATATATATATATATATATATATATATATATATATATATATATACACATATATATATATATATATACATATATATATATATATATATATATATATATATATATATATATATATATATATACACATATATATATGTATATATACATATATATATATATACACATATATGTATATATACATATATATATATATATATATATATATATATATATATATATATATATATATATATATATATATATATATATATATATATATTGTTGTAGTAAGATTTCAGTTGAATATCTTTATGTTTGACCTTCATTTAATTCATGGGAATTATTCTCCAGCGGAATAAGAAAGAGCAGTTGTACCTTAAGTTTTTCGTCGAGTGAATTGCATACATTAATTACGCAAATTACGGGCTGTTTGATCATCAACACGAAAACATTGATGTAAAGTATTCAATCGTGGTTTGCAGTTGTCAGTTTTGCTTTCCGTCCACACTCAATGAAATTTCAGAAAAAACTGAAAGTTACTGTTTAATATGCAAAATTGGTACAAATTGTTCCTGGGAAATAAATCAAATCAAAATAGTTCGCAATTGATCACTGAAATGCGACTTTAGCAAACTTTCTTATGCGCAGTGCACAAAGAGAAATTATGAAATGTACGCAAATAAAAGTAAATCTGAAAGCTGATTAAGAGATTGTAAATTAAAATACGGAATGGAGCAAAGTGGGATTTAGAAACTTATGCCATCCAAACACGATCTAAACAGCTTCACAATATTATCTCGTTTCGATTTCGATTAAAGTGTTGTTTTCGGGTTGCTTAAAATGTAATCGAACAAAATTAGCACAAGTAGATGCAGTAAATGCGATTCCGCAAGTTTATAAATTTTTAAAGGCATTTTCTGCTAAACTTAAAACTATGAAAATTGTTTAAGAATTTATATATAGGTATATTTTAAAGAAGTATATTTTCATGAATATACAAAATACGACATGGAGTAAAGTGAAGTTGTGAAATTTATGCCATCCAAATCCAATACGATCTCAAAAAACTTCAATATTGTTACGATTTCGATTAAAAATATTGTTTTCGAGTTGCTTAAAATGCAATCTAACAAAAATCTAACAAAATTAGACCACTTAGATAAGGTAAATACGAGTTTTCAAATTTATGAATTTTAAAACTAGATTTGCGAAAACTAAAAACTTGAAAAATATTCAACGATATTTTCATAAAAGTACTTTTATATTCTTGATTTGCCTACAACTCTACAGCCGTCAAATGTCTCAAATTATAGATAACTTCAACGTGTTCTAATTAATTAAAATTTCTCTGAAACAAAACAAACAAACTTTTGATGTTTAAAGGACAGAAAAGTACTGAGATGTAAAAAATATTGGTTGCATTGGACAAGAAAATTGTTTATCAAATATGCGTTGTTTTCACATAAGTTTTTTGGAATGATGGCATACTTAAGATCGTAATAATTAGTTCCGCAAAGTATTAAGAAGAAAAATGAAAGATTTTAAAAGACGGTAATAATCATTGTTGCAGTAATACATTTTGTAAAATGAAAATTAAAAAAAAAAAAAAATCAAATTTGGTAGAGGGTAGTTTGTTGAAAGAGCACTACAGTCTTTTATTGTGGTACACAAGGGCTAATGAGACCGGAACATACCGCTTAAAGCCGATTCCGAACATCCATAATATCAGCGGAATTCGAACCCGCGAATTCCGTAACCAAAGAGCAGCTCCCTACCCTTATATATATATATATATATATATATATATCCATATATAGGCCATCGCTTCGCAAATTCGATAGAGGAAGGATATAGCAAAGAACGATTTCAGAAATAATCCAGAAATTTGAAGTAATTGTGAAGTAGGTGGTACAACGGAAACAAAATTAATTTCTAATTACCATTTCATTACCTTTATTGAAAGCCTTGGAAAATAATAATAATAAATAAATAAAATCAGTAAAAATTTAATTTAGAATATTTTTACATATTTTTAAGAAAAGTTTTGATTTACTAAAGCATATGAAAATAAACTTAAAGGTTACTTTTATTCAGTTTTCGACAAAATCAACGATGGGTGTACACTAGTGTACAGTTCTTAGCAATAAATTTTATTTACAGTTTTTAAGAAGTTTATAATTTAATTTATCTTATCCCGAAATTTATAGTTCGAACACAGAAATTCGTGTGAAAGTCAGAGAATTTCAGGCAATGTCTCTAGTTGATAAAAAATAATATTTAGAGTTATTCACAACGGATGACCAAAATACAGTGACTAATTATGTCGTCAGTCAAAATGCTGTAACATCATATCTATGTATCATAACATCATATCATCATGTCTATGATCAATATATAGAGCAAAGGTGGCTAGATTTATGCTGGCGGCGAATTTTTTTATAAATGTGTAAATACCTGTAAACTGGTGTTTTTGGTTAAAAATTTTGAGGTACTCGTAAATAAGACCAAGGTTATAAGGTGTGCAAAGCGAGTATACGCAGGCAGCCAAATTTCTAGGGCAGTCGATGGAATAAATAGTATTAAGACGTTGAATGCCACGACAATTTTCAGAAATCTGGCCTAAAATGACAATTTGATTTAATCACATTATATTATTAAAAACTCTAATCTGTGAACAGAAATTTATTTTCCAAGGGCATTGATTTTTTGTTCTTTCCCAAAAGCCATCTATCTATATTATTAGCACTGATATACTATGAATTTATTCGAATTACAAAAATGGCAAGTAATCACAGTACGAGACAACTCGTAGTTGGCGTCCTAGAAAAGAACGCAATCTACGAGTTATCTCGTAATTGGTAGTCAGCGTGTTAAAATAAGCTAAAGGAAGCTTTGTTTGAAGCACACGTGATAAAATCTAATAGAAAAAACTCGTCGGGACGATCTTGATATGCTCTAGGCCAATGTTTCTCAACCTTTTTTGAACCATGCTTTTAAATATTTGATCCCCCCACATAATAGACATATATTTAATAAACTGGAGTTTCCAAGAATCGCACCCAGCGAGGCCAATGATCTTGCCTCGATTAGCTATATTACACTACAGGCTTTGTTAACATAAATTTAAAAAAATTAAGCATGTTTTAAATATGATAAACAGATAAAGTAAAATTCTAAGGTAATAAAAAGCAGAAAATTTTATTTTATTTACTTGCAATAAATTGAAGGTAGGTATCGAATGCAGGCTGCCGAAATGGATCTAAAGAAAAATAGGAAGCACCTCAAAATAATTAGTGAGACCCTTGTGATTGATGCCTGCTGCAAAGAAATTTTATATTAGGCACAAATTTAGTAAGCTATAGGGCTGGTCTCACCAAAGTCGTTTAACCTCTAATCGCGATTATTCCATGGCGTCAACCAATGGTGGGACGCAATTCTCCGTTTAAACAGAGATTAATCGCGATTAGCCGTTAAACGAGTTTGGTGATACCGGCCCTCAGTCTGAAATCCCCTGGTTTGGTGATATCAAGAGAATTTCTTTTCTTCAGTATCAAATTATTTACAGCCACATTCCACTAAATATAAAAATAGAAAATTGTAATACAAAATAAAATAAAAAAAAAAAAAAAAAAAAAAAAAAATAAAAAAAAAAAAAAAAAAAAAAAAAAATATAAATATTACAAAAAATAAAAAAAAAAAAAAAAAAAAAAAAATAAATAATTTTAAAAAAAAAATTAATAGTTTTCTTGCAAATCCAGTTGAGTTTGGGTATTTCACTATTGACTACCTGTAACTTATCTCGACCGCAATATGGTAGCATTGCAGTCGAGATATGTCACAGGCGACTTCTAAGTTAAAATGACGTTAGAAGTCACCAGAGATGGCGATTTGATACGATAAATATCCTCTCTGACATCTTTATGATGCAGAAGTCGCCTGTGACATAAGTCGACCACAATATAGTAACGCCTCACATCCCATCACAAAGTCCCGTTGTCACTCGTATCTTAAAACTTTAACTGGTGCATGTAACATATCTCGACTGCAATATGGTAGCATTCTAGTCGAGGTATGTCACAGGCTACTTCTAAGTTAAAATGACTTCAGAAGTCACTAGAGATGGCAATTTGATACGATAAATGTCTCCGTCTGACATCATTATGATGCAGAAGTCGCCTGTTTTCGTATTTCGTATTGTATTTCGACCGCAATATAATAACACCCCATATTTCATCACAAAGTCACGTTGCCACTCGTATCTTAAAACTTTAACTGGTGCATCATTCTATAAGTTCACGAATTCTTAACTGACTATACTGAAGATGGGCATATATCATACCACCTAGCTTGAAAGGGTTAAAAATTTAATTGCCTTTTGATAGGCAAAATGTCCACCTGAAAAGCTATATACATCACGTTGAGAAGTACTGCTCTAAGTAGTGCCAAGAAGAAGGAAGTTTAGGAAGAGGATTTTACTTTTAGTGAATTTAGAAAATCTATTTCTTTCTAGTTCTGCCTTTTCGTGCCTGGGTATAACTGCTGCCATAAACGTAGGTTAGCTTTTTAATGAACACATATTTTGCTATTTAAAAAGACTGATTTGCAGTATATTAAGTCATTTTAAAAAGGAATACTTAAGAAATTTTAAAAAATTCAGTCAATTAAAAAATCGAAACAGGTTTTTAGTAAGTAATGAAATGTTGTAAATTATACCCTATATAATAATAGCCTAAGTTGTCTGTCCGCGAATTTATGAAGCGGTTGTACCTGGAATGGATACAGGCATCCATATTGGATTTTTTATGAGTTAGGGTTAGCAAAATTCAAAGCGAGTTCGAAATCCACCCCATCCCCCTTTTCGAGCGTTTAATGCTATTATTTCAAGTCTTATTCTCCCTCTTATTCTATACTAAATTCATTCTTGATATGAATTTAGTATAGAATAAGAGGGAGCAGCGAGGGCGGAGCGTAATATTTAAACTGGACTGTGTTTACTCGACCCTCATATACTCTAATTAGTTCCTCCACCGGGTGTAGGCCTAGCACGTTCGGTAGAGGGTCTGCCCATTTGATCAGCGTACTTCTCGGGTTGACGGTTCTGTCCCCGACTCAGCCAAATTTTTCTAAATGTCTAATTAATTTAATATTTTCTGATTTTTCTTTTAAATTCTTATTCCTAAAGTTGTTTTATTATTTTCAAAATTGTTTTATTATTTTTAAAATAAATGTTTATTATTTTTTCAACTTTTTATGACTTAAACTTTCTTCTTGTAATGTAATAATAGCCTAAGTTATCTGTCTATCTGTCCTCGAATTTATGAAGCGGTTGGACGTGGTATGGATAGAGCATCCATATTGGATTTTTGATGAGTTAGGGTTAGCAAAATTCAAAGCGAGTAAAGTTTATTTTTTCCTAAACTATAGATCCGATTCTAAAATAAATTGGTATGAATAAGCGTCGTATCACAGCGAAAAATACTGTCATCTTTAAAACGTTCAAAATTCACCTCGTCCCCCTTTTCGAGCATTTAATGCCATTATATCAAGCCCTATTTTAGGAGCAGGCTATTAAATTTATCAATTTATCACATAATAAATAGGTAAAAATAAAAAAAATTTCTAGCATTATGACGTCATTCCTTTAACTATCTCATTTAATCATTTATTTTAGATTATTTAAATATCTTCTGCATTATTTCCATGCGTTTTATCCCTAAACTTAGATATTACCTAAATAATTTCCTTTTATATTTGGCTTAAATAATAGATTAGGTACATAAGTGATAATTTTAATCGATTATTTTTGTAGAACGATAATTCTCAGCCAAAAAACAAACCATTTTTTTACTTGCCTCATAGGGTACCTTTACAATTCTGGAAAATTAAAAATTTTACTGATCCCGTCATATGACGGGCTATATGCTAGTAATGCATAATTCCGATACCAAATTGTCTCTTTATCTCTTTAGATAGAATTGTTAGAAACTGGAAAGAAGTTATGTAAAATTTTACAATTATCAGATATTATAGATAAACTGACAAATAATGCAGCAAAATAAATTCAGTTTATAGGTCCATTTTGTTACTTTTTTTATAGACCTTTCAGTTTAACCAGCCCCTTAATGCATTTGCCCGTGTGCGACACGGGAGAAATTCAAAATAAACATGTAATCAAATCGTTTATACTTTGTTTGTATAGCAATTTTTTTTATAACTTTTACAATTCTTACCCGTTCCCTTATCATCTTCCACAACTGAAATTGCAAAAAACACAATATACCTATATATTCCTTTTTTGTCAAAAAAACTTATCATTTTTCACCAGTTTTTCCGAAAAAACTGGTAACGCATTTGACCCGTAGTCGATTATATGGAACAGTCATATAAAAATAATAGCAAGCTGATTTGACAGGTAAAAAACAGAAACATTCAGTTACAATTGATGAGGCAATGATTTATTTATATGATTGCAATGAAAAAAAAAAAAAAAAAAAAAAAAAAGAAAAAAAAAAAAAAAAGGAGAAAAATATTTAAAAGGTTGGTTCAAAAAAGTGTTGCTAAAGATTTCATGGTTATTGCTGTTTTCACTTATAACAAAAAACTAAACAAAACGAAAACTACATAAAAAATTAATTTTTTTAAATAAAAGAAGAAGTTATTATTAACTTGGATTACTAACCGAAATTCGTTTTAACATCTATTTTCAGAGAAGAAATCCAAACAATCTTCAATACGTTAAATTAATAGCCGGTCTCACCAAACTCGTTTAACGGTTAACCGCGATTAATCTCTGTTTAAACAGAGAATAGCGTCCCACCATTGGTTGACGCCATGGGCTAATCGCGATTAGGTGTTAAACGACTTGGTGAGACCGGCCCTATTTCTATCGGGAATTATCTGTTTTCCGCATTTATGACATAATATTCACCAATCAAACATAAGAATCAACAAAGAAAATTTTAGAACATTAATAAAGTACAAATTAATAAATTCCCATCGGCCCATCATCGAGCGGAACAGGACTTTTGAACACAATACTTATCCATTGGAACACATTCTAAGAGAGTAGTGCCGAACGATGGCCGAATGGTTAGGGTGCTGGCCTTCGGATCCGGAGTTCGTGGGTTCGGAACCCACTATGGCATGGATGTTCGTAGCCGTTCGGAATCGGCTGTAAGCAGTAGGCCCCGGTCTCATTAGCCCTCGTGTTGCAAAAAGTAGACCGTAGAGCTCCAAAACCAAATCAAACCAATCTACGAGAGTAGTAGACGTAGTAGTTCTTTACACATCAGGTTAAGACTATAAGCCATGTCTCTAAATCTACCTTTTTTTTTAAAGTAAGATTTGAAGCTATTTTATTTAATTGCATCTCACTTAATTCCCCTGTCGTGTCTCCTATGGATTACTGATAATTTGGACTTTTAAAACAAACACTTTATAAACGTCTTCCGAAAACACTGGATGGTATAAGTAATTAATCTCCGCCCCTCTTTCAATAAAGACCCACAGGTTTCAAACAGTCTGTGCGTGTCCTTTCACTGACAGAATGCGTAGGGAACTGTTCTTCGGTACCAGAATTCCCGGGTTCGAATCTAGCTAAAGTCATAGATACTTGTGGTTGCTCGGAATCGGTTTTAAGCAGTAGGTCCCGGTATCATTATCCCTCGAGCATATAAACAACAGGCCGTAGATTTCCAAATGAAAACCAACCACTCGTGGAAGGGTTGGAAGATGGGAGTGAGGTATGGAATCAGGAACAAATCCTCCTCTTTTGAGGATGGTGAAATTCAGAGGATTATTCAGCATGGCATCCCGAATTCATTACACCCATAAGTATCGACGACCCGTTCAGGGGTATCGAACAACCTACAACCCACAAAGAAATTTTGTGTGGCCCGCCGCTCCTCTACCAAAAATACATAATTGCACTACGGGCTTGGAAGATGGTATATCCTGGGCCGTAACCAGGTCCTGCAGCGCCCGTGGCAAATAACTGGTCTGTGAAAAACATATAAACATGTTTTTATGCTATATCATATATTCAGGATGAACTTAAATTACAGTCAGGGGAACATGTGTTAAAGCGCACCGCTTATACAGTCATTTCCTTTTTCTTGTTACCGGTTATAAGGGTCAATTTCATGTTTTCAACGAGTTTCCCCGTTTTTTTCTTTTCGATTTTTAAGAAGTTAGTGACAAATCGGAGAGGACCTGAATTCAAGCCTTTATTTTCCTCCCTTTTCCCCTTTCTTGCTTGTGTAGACTCATAGTCGGAGTTTTCCACCTCTCTCAGTTCTCGTCCCCACTGATAACAAGTAGACATCTCTCTATTTATTGGCTAAAGTTATCTCTCTCATACAATAACTGAGGTGTTATTTTAGTAATTCCGAAGCAGCAGATGATCATTTAAAAACTAATAGGGACTTAGAAAATGTTGTGTTAACAACCAACAAAAAGAAGCAAACTTACATACCTGATTATTTGTAAATATATTGGACAAGAATGTACGCATGTGCGTGTGCTGTATTTTGCTTAGTAAGGTAAGCTAATAAATTTCCCCTTATGACGCCTTCAATATTCTCAAACGAGAGGTAACGTGAATAATGGATCACAGTCAAAGAATAAAATTGGAAATTCACTTTAGTTCTGGATTAAATACGGCTATTTACAAAGGAACGTTAATTCCTAAATCATCTAGAACTGCAAAGGATGGTTGACGATAAAACTTCCTCGCGACAATTACAGTCGAAAGAAAAACAAGAGATTTAATAATCTCTTACAAATGGGGAGGCTTTTCAGGGTGCAATCAAACCCAATTTATCCCCCGTTCGGTATCCAGAATCTGCCGCTCCCTATATGAGCGGACTTTACGAATCACCCGAACTAGCAAGCTGTCGCTGGTAAAAGACGAAAACCTCCACGAGGTCAACACACCTCCGTAAAAAATGACGAAAAGCCCTGAGTAGCAAAATTGTAGGCTTTTTATACCTGGGGGGGGGGGTCAGTTACGGACCCGCCACTGTTTTTTTCTCAGTTAAGATCCCAGTTACATGAGAACTCCAGCTAAAGTTACAGTTATACTTTTTAACAGAATTCTCATTCGCTGGCCGTCTCTTCACGGAATTTCCGAGCGTTCATTAACGAGATCCATCAGGGGCTTATTCGTCTATTCAGTCCGATTGTCAAGATCCCCGACTCTGCGACGCCACGTTATTGTCCAGGTACAGGTGTACTACGATCAGCTGTTTTGGTGCGTGCTCGGACAAAGGGGAGTCTTCACACCTTCCAAAAATATTGCATATTTTTAATGTAGTTTTTACTTCACGAATTAATTTTTAAAATGTTCTTAAAAGCATAATTATTTGTTTATTAGGTGAATAGAATCCGGCCATAATTCAATAGGGTTGTATTGTTCCACATATATGGTCACCCCGTTTATATGGTCTGATTTTTCTGGACCACTGAGCTGACCATATAACCGATACAGACTGTATTTTGTTAATTCTTAAAATGTTCCGAATATATTAATTTTTTAAAATTTTTCTTCTATTTTTACCTTATTAATATCTAAAACATATTTTTGAACTCTTTAGGGTTATTATTTTGCCGTTAAACTGAATCGTTTATTTGAGGGAAATTTTTTTTTTATTTAAAGGCTGAATTTTCATTAAAAAAATGGAAAATTTCTAAATTTAAATTTAGTGTTAATAACTTTAATAAATTCAAAATTTAAAACGAATACCCGGTGTTGTAATGTACTTACAACCTAAACACCAGAAAGAATATAATACTTTATATTGAGATTCAGACATTTATTATGTACATTCATTTACAAGTTGATCCTTGGTTATCATATATCATAATCATCAATTACTTATGTCTTATATTTACAGCATGATTACTACAATTCTCTTTATAGTGAACTAATTATTCAATTACAAGCTTAAATCATGAATAGAGGCCTAAGTGACTGTAAATATTATTTTATCTTTACCTCTAGTACAGGCACAGGGTAGCAGGGGAAAGTACCTCGGTACACCCGGATTAATATTAAAGCATATTAGGGGTGTTTGGTAAATATTTTGTAAAAATCTATAAAAAAAAATTCATAATGAGAAATATGAGATAATTCATAAAAAAAAATTTTTTTAAATATTGGATTTTATAAAAAAAAAAAATAAATTATTTTTCACCCCTTTTCCTTATTTCTACTTGGGGCGAATCGTCCTCTTTCGGACCCCATTCTCCTCACGGTGCGGCACCCTTAAAACTGATGCGCCTGTGGCAAATACCACCTTTGCCACGCCCTAGTTACGGCCTGGGTATATCCCTTCAAAATGCACAACATTCCCAAGAGTAGCATTTCCTGACTTTCCAAACTGTTATATTATGCTTGCGAACGTTTTGTAGAAAAAAATATATAACGAGGATTATTTAAAAGGAAACAAACATAATCAGAAGCAATGTTCTTTAACCTCAGAGAATAACAGACCTGATATTTCCCCGTCTGCGACGGAAATAATCTTTTTGTGCCTTGCCTTGCACGGCAGAATTTCTGAGGACCAAAATAGATAGGGATAATCGCTTCCCAATGCATTTTTTGAGTGATCATTTAACAGCACGGCGTTAACGACGATACACTAAAGTTTGCGCGATACATTTAGGTCTCTCAGATGATAAGGTTTATCAAATTTACGAATTACAATGCAAAATTAAAACTATTTTTTCTCTGTTTTATTGATAGCGCTTATTTTCGGAGATTAGCAAATATTCCATACTTCGGAGAAAATCGGGAGCAAAATACATTTCGAATTCGATTAGCGTAGTTAAAATACAAAATGAAGCATCTGGTATTCGTGCTTATTATTTGCTAACGATTGTAATTTAACCCTTTAATGAAGGCGTATCATTTTAGATACGGCTAAAAAATAGCTTGTAGAATTTTATGTTTTCTCAGAATGAGATTTCCTTTCGAGATTAAGTAACAGGCAATCGTATATACAGTGGCGTACTCAGAATTCTTCAAGGGGGAGTTCATAATTCTAAAAAGTAATAGCCCTCATAATTTCTACTAAAACTTTTATTTTTGCCATTTTGTCTGAGCTCAAGGGGGGGGGAGTTAAACCCCTAAACCCTCCCCCTTGCGTACACCCCTGCGTATATACAATCTACAAAATTTTCAAGTAATTTCTATTCTTTACAAATTTTCATTTGGATCGACAATTTATGATTTTTCGAACAGCACACATAAATTTACTTTTTCTACAGGACATAGACTGAAATAAAGACAAATTGCTTTATCTACTGAAAAACTCCATTTTACAGTACTTTTAGCATGCAATACCAAATAAATCTTTTTTTCACAGAGTTTTTCTTTTTTCATAAACGGCATCCTGTTTAAAACGATAGCTGATCCCTAACCTGACGTGCTGTAGTATTCATAAATGTTTAAACTTCATGCTTATTTTATTCTGTCAGTCCACAATAGCTTAGATTTAAGATATGCATCAATATGGAATCGAAACTCCGAATTTCTGTTTGTTTGGGGCACTTAGGCTTGAGCCGAATCTCCAATAAGGCAATTTTTCGCATCGTCACGAACTACTATAATGCCCTTCCCATTCATTTTCATGTTTACAACAGCCAACAGACAGACAATAAACTGCCCTTCCGTTTGAAACTAAAGCCAGAATTGTCATAATTTGAGAATTTGTCCTACTGCGTGAAATCGCCTTATGGTGAAGGTGAGATATTACTGTTCAAGGTGTGCATCATGAGGTACAGAGATATATAAAAATGAGTACAATTTAACTGAGGGACAGAAATGACTCGCGCATTAAAGGGTCTGTACAGTTTTATTTTATTGATTGTAATTTTTATACTGGCTGTATTCTCGTTTTTCGATACAGTAATTTTGTATTTATAAGGTTATTTCAAAGTTACTTTCCAAAAAAACCTTGCAGAAAATATCACTCATATTTATAATTGTATATTTATAAAGCTATATATGCACATAACATTTAATAGTTTTTATGAATACAGTAGACTCTCTCTTAATCAGCCTAAATGTAACCGGGGTTAAGAGGATTAAAAGAAACACCGGTTAAAGAGGAGAATGATAAGAAATTGATTACATATCGATGCATAGTCAACGTTATTATGGATTGCACAAAATAAAATAAATCTTGACTTGATATCAACTTTGAATACTACAACACGTTTCGTTAGAGCACAGCTAACGTTATTATTTTTTTAATATATCAAAGGATGCTTTATATTAAAAAGGGGAAACTTTGTGGAAAAAGATTTATTTGGTGTTACATGTAAAATAAGTGCTGTAAAATGAAGTTTTATACTAGATAAAGAAATTAATTCTTTGTTCAATAAGTTATTGAAAGAATCCCCTTTTACTCATGCAGAAAATAGCACTCATACTTAACTGTATATTATATACACATAACATTTAATAGCTTTTATGAATACAGTACACTCTCTTTTAATCAGCCTAAATGTAATCGGAGTTAAGACGATTAAAAGAAACACCGGTTAAAGAGGAGAATGAAAAGAAAATGATTACATATCGATGCCAATTATATATCGATGCATAGTCAACGTTATTATGGATTGCACAAAATAAAATAAATCTTGACTTGATATCAACTTTGAATACTATAGCACGTTTCGTTAGTGAACAGATAAATATTAAAAAGGGAAAACATTGAGGAAAAAGATTTATTTGGTATTACATGTAAAATAAGTAGTGTAAAACGAAGTTTTATACTAGCAAAAGAAATTGATTCTTTGTTCATCAAGTTATAGAAAGAATCCCCTTTTACCCATGCAGAAAATATCACTCCTACTTTAGTATATATTTATAAAGCTATATATGCACATAACATTTAATAGCTTTTATGAATACAGTAGACTCTCTCTTAATCAGCCTAAATGTAACCGGGGTTAAGAGGATTAAAAGAAACACCGGTTAAAGAGGAGAATGAAAAGAAAATGATTACATATCGATGCCAATTATATATCGATGCATAGTCAACATTATTACAGATTGCACAGAATAAAATACATCTGGACTTGAAATCAACTTTGAATACTACAGCATGTTTCGTTAGTGAATTTTTTTTTAATATCAAAGGATACCTTATATTAAAAAGGGAAAACTTTGTGGAAAAATATTTATTTGGTATGAAATGTAAAATAAGTATTGTAAAATGAAGTTTTATACTAGGTAAAGAAATTGGTTATTTGTCCATTAAGTTATTGAAAGAATCCTCTTTTACCCATGCAGAAAATGTAACTCATACTTAACTATATATTTATAAAGCTATATATGCACATAACATTTAATAGTTTTTATGAATACAGTAGACTCTCTTTTAATCAGCCTAAATGTAATCGGAGTTAAGACGATTAAGAGAAACACCAGCTAAAGAGCAGAATGAAAAGAAAATGATTACATATCAGATACCAATTACATATCCATACATAGCCAACATTATTATGGACTGCACAAAATAAATTTGGACTTGAAATCAACTTTGAATAGTACAGCACGTTTCGTTAGTAAACAGTTGACGTGTTTTTTTCATGTAAAATAAGTGCTGATAAATGAAGTTTTATACTAGATAAAGAAATTGATTCTTTGTTCATTAAGGTAGTGAAAGAATCCCCTTTTACCCATGCAGAAAATATCACTCATACTCACTACATATTTATAAAGCTATATATGCACATAACATTTAATAGCTTAATCATTTAATATCAAATGATGCCTTATATTAAAAAGGGAAAATTTTGTGGAAAAAGATTTATTTGGTATTACATGTAAAATAAGTGCTGTAAAATGTAGTTTTACACTAGATAAAGAATTTTTCAGAATTTCAGTTTTTGTACCTACCGAAAAAGTAAATTTATGTCCGCTGTTCAAAAAATCATAAAGTGTCAAGATGGAAAATTTATAAATAACAGAAATTACTTGAAAGTTTTATAGATTGTTTATAAGATTGCCATCTGCTTACTTTCAAAAAGAAAATCTAGTTCTAAGATAATATAAAAATTCTACAAGCTATTTTTTAGCAGCATCTAAAAAGAAACGCCGGGCATTAATGTGTTAATTTTCAAGTTTTACTGTTTATGTATGTTATGACTTAATCCTACATGATATATCATCTAAAAAACTACACCATTTATTCTATATACAGGGTAAAAAAGGAGCTTCTACAGACACGACATAATAGTAGAGCAGATTTAGTTATTACAATTCTGCATTGGTTTTTTTATAACTAATTTTTTCAGTAATGCCTCGACTGATGCTGCGTTACCAAAGTAAAATTTCTGATTACGCTTATTGCATTTTCATTTTTTACTGTTTGTGTATACTTTAATGTGAACTGACAATATAAAATAACAGAATAAATTAAATATTTATACTATGAAGTCGATTACCGAATTATATTACATTAAAGTATAGATTGCAATAGCAATCAAATGAAACCAACTGCTATACTTGCAAAGAACAAATGTTGTAGGAAACAAATTATAATTTATTATCAATTGGTATTAGTAATCCCTAATATATAACAATAGCGTAAGTTATCTCTCCGTCTGTCCTTGAATTTATGAAGCGGTTGGACCTGGAATGGATAGAGGCATCCATTCAAAGCGATTAAAGTTTATCTTCTCCTAAACTATCGATCCGATTCTAAAATAAATTGGTATAAATATGCTTCATATCACAGCGAAAAATATTGTCGTCTTTAAAACGTTCGAAATCCAACCTCCCCCCCCCCCTTTTCAAGAGTTCAATGCCATTATTTCAAGCCCTATTTTCCCCGGTTAAGAGCAGGCAATTCAATTTATCACATAATAAATAGGTAAAAATAACAATTTTTTCTAGCATTATGACGTCATTCCTTTAAACATCTCATTTAATTATTTCATATTTTAAATATCGTCTACACTATTTATTTTAATATCTTTTATCACTGAACTTAAATATTACTTAAATGATTTTCTTTTATATTGGCTTAAATAATAGATCAAGTACATATGTGATAATTTTAAATTTTAATCATAGATTATTTTTGATGCAATAAAAATTTTATTGCCGGTATTAACAATAAATTCTTTTCATTTATGTCTAGGAGTCTATTTCACGGACTAATAAATATCTAACTTTTAATTTATTTATATTTGGAAATTAAGAAGTTTGTTCTTTTGTGTGTTTGTTTATTATACATAACCATACGGTTTGACTAAATGAATTCAATGTGATGCTAAACTGCATTAACATAATCGGGAGACTCTAGAGTAGTATGACGATAAATAAATTATTGAGCTTGTAGCAGATAATTCTCAGCCAAAAAAACAAACCATTTTTTACCTGCCTCATTGGGTACTTAATAGTTCTGGTTACTAACAGTTCTGGTTAACAGTTTACTAATCCCGTCATATGATGGGCTCAATGCTAGTATTATAATAATGTGTAATAATAAACGCGAGGCAGGAAAACGCGTAAATAAAAACACTACATAATTTCGTATGAAAAGCAAAAGCGCTTTTACACAAGAAAAAATAGTTTTAAAGGCAGTTTTCCACACTGAAAAAAAAGAGAGGGTTACCAGACCGTATGAACCCGGTTACCATATACTGCCGAACCTGTTGCTGAGGTATGGTTGAAGCTTCGGGGGGACACCTGCGTGAGAGAACCAGGCATTGCTACCCCTCCCCCCTGGGCCCCATTCCATGCAGTCACAATGGGGTGAAACGCCATAGTGCAAAAAAGAAAAAAAAAGAGCATGTTTTGCCTTTTTAGAAAAAAATATGTATTAAGCATTTTAATCTTAACTCTTTCAGACTGGAATTTGAATTTTTTTTAACATACAGAAAACAAAATACATTACAAGATAGCATGCGTTTTATAGAAGAACTCTTTTCCAAAACAAGTGATCTTCAGTATCGGAGTTCGTGGGTTCGAATCCCAATGTGGCATGGATGTTCGTAGCCGATAGGAATCGGCTTTAAGCAGTAAGTCATCCAAGTCTCATTAGACCTCGTATTGCAAAAGAGTAGACCGTAGCACTCCAAAACAAAGCTAAAAGCTCTTGCAAAATATTAAAGAAGCCCTACTCCAGCTACAGATTATTCCACCTGTAGAACCAGACGTTTCTCGGGTTTATGTAAATAATAAAGCAGAAATGTAATTAACACTAGATTGCCCAAGGCAGTCATTTTGACAGTTTTTTAATTTCGATTAGAAAAACAATTATGAAATATAATGACACAATTTCTTAGAATTTGGTGACTTTTTCTATCACATATAAATGGGTTTATGAATAATTGTAGTTACTTCCGCCCTCCTTTATTATATAATATTAAAAATTAATTTTAAACAAATTTCTTTACATATTTGTTATTTTTTCACAATGCAGTCATTTTGACTGTTTTGGGGCAATATAGGTATACAAGAAATCTCGGGCAATCTAGTGTTAAAGATAAGTTTATTACAGTACTTGAGGGTACACTTCATTGATAGTTCTGTTCTGCATAAATAAAAAGACCTTTTTTCTTTTTCCAACCCTAGAACAACATACATAAAGATGACCATATTACATCTTGAAATTCCGCGTCGTATGACTCCCAACATGATGGAATAGGGGAAAAACTTACACGACGGATTCTTCAAGTACTCTTTGGGTACCAAATCTGGGACGCAAAACCACCTTCAGATCAGGGTCGTAACTAGGATGTGGCAAAGGTGACATTTGTCAAGGGCGCCTCACTGTGAAGAAAATGGGGTCCGAAAGAGGATGATTCGGTAAAATGTGATAAAAAACTTTTCTTATTATAAAATCCAATGTGTTTAAAAACTATTTTTTATGATTTTTTTTAATTTTATAAAATGCTTATAATATAAATATTTATATTTCTAACAAATATATTTATAATATAATATATTTTTATACATTATATATATTTACATATATATATTATAATATATATATAAATATATATTATATATATTTAAAACATATATATAAACAAAAAACATAATATATTATATACCATATACATTAAATCTTAACAATATATTATATATTCGTTATATAATTTATTATATTTATATATAAATATATTAAATACAAATATTTATATTAAATATATTTATATTTTTTTATATGAAATATTAAGTCTATATAAAAATAATATAATATATATAATATATATTTATACATATATATAATATACATATATATATGTTATAAAAATATTATTTTAATAATATATATATATATAATATTTAAAAATATATTCAAATTAATATATAGGAACATTTTAACATATTATAGAAAATATTTTCTATATACATATATACACATATATATATATACATATATATATACACATATATATATACATATATATACATATATATATATACATATATATATATATATATACACACATATATTATACATATATATATAAATATATATATATACATAGATACATATAAATATATATATGTATATATACATTATATATATACATATATATATATATATTATATATATATATATTATATACATATATATACATATATATACATATATATATATATACATATATATTTATACATATATATATATACATATATATATATACATATATATACATAATATATGTACATATATATATATATACATATATATATTTTATATATTATATATATATAATATACATATATATATATATATTTTATACACATATATATATATATATATATATTATATACATATATATATATATATATACATATATATATATATATATACATATATACATATATATATATACATACATATATATATATACATATATATATATGTATATAAACATATATATATATATATATATAGTGTATGTATGTATTTTATCACTATATTTGGTAGCAGGGGAGCAGACCAGTTTTCTGCCTCGGGTGATAAAGGACCTAGTTACGGCCATGCTTCAGATGGATCATTTTCAGCTAGAGTGGCGTGTAAACACTCATCTTATATTTTTTTTATACAGCCTAAATCAATTCGTATTGTCAAATCCAACCTATTTTTAATCCTAAGTTGCGTAAATGGCGGAAAATCGTCAAAGTTCTTTACAGAGAAGTGATCTTTTGACCCATTCCCGGTGGTCTGAGAGAAAAGGTCACATGATCAAGATTGTACAGAATCGAATTTCCAATCGACTATGTGTCCGCAGAATTTTTCTAAAAGTTTTCAAATTACGGGACCTAAAGTTTGAGGCTTTCAAAAACAGATTTTTATTATGTTTGTAGCTCTGGGGAGGGGGGAGATTTACCTTGGAAGTAAAGATATCTACCGATAGGTCTCGGTGAGGCAAAGAGAATAAGCCCTTATCATTTCTTCAGGTCGAACAAGGACTAGAAACGGAGAAACGCTTTCAAAAAGTGAAAAAAAACAACGGAGGTTTGTTGGATATTTTCACTTTTTTTTCACATACATAACTTCAGTATACTGAAAAAATTGTAAGATCATGAGTTGCTTCGGGCTTTGAGAAACACGTGTGACAAATTTGTCAAATTCCGACTTGTGGTTTGCACGCTTATAGCTGTGACATACATACTGAAAGTCGCACTGACAAAAGTTTTTAGTATTATTGATATTTGAATTAGTTATTTGAGCAGACACGGGTGTGTGAGGGGGAGAGATTACCCTGAAATCTCTCTCAAGAATTCAAATTTTTCTTTTTGGTTTGGTTTGGAGTCCTACGGTCTACGGTTTTGATCACAAGGCCTAATGCGACCTGGACCTACTGCTGGAAGCCGATTCCAAACGGTTAAGAACATCCATGTCATCAGCGGGACTCGAACCCGTGAAATCCATTTCCGAAGAGCAGTACTCTAGCATTCGGTCATCTTTCGGTAGTTTCCTACTAAATGTACAGTTACCGTAATGCAAAATAATAGAAAATAATAGAAGATTAAGAACTTTTAAACTTATTTTTTTTAGATTGGGATGACTTTGTTGGCAACCGAGAAAAAATAGATGACTCTTATTTAATTTTGTTAGTTATGTTAGTTTTCTATCAAATAAAGAGGAAAATTAAGGGTCTATACCTGTCATATTAGATTTCTCTTGTTCTATGATAACCTACGGAAAAAATAAAATTCCCTCTAGCCGGCTCGCATTTTCAAAATTTCTTATTAAAAATCATACTATGTGATAGAACAGCAAATTCTTTAGGATGTTATCTTTCCCTTATTTTGAATTTATGCCCTTTAAATGTTCTTATTTGTGCTAGAAAAAAATAGTATACCTAAATTTCTCGCAATTTAAACTTTTTTAATTTAAAACTATACATTTCTCAACGATTTTATAAAAAGGAAAAGCACTTTGTATAATAAGTTTACAGAATTCTTCGAATACGAGGCGGGCACAGGAAATTTTATTTTTTCCATAGGTTAACATGGAGCAAGAAGAAATCAATATGGCAGGTACAGACCAACCTTAATTAACGTCATAACAAAACTGCCCCGTGTTTTACTCACAAAGGTTAAATTAAACACATTAAAGTAAAAAATAATATACAGCCGTGGTACGTGTTGTCTCGCTTTAACAAGTGATTTTTTTCCCAAGTGCTTCTCAATATTTCCCCAAATCTGTGTATAAGTCAACCTACAATCTTTGTCAAGTGAAAGGTAGTGTAACGGCGTGTCTTCCTCATAAAGACTTTGTTTCTCAAAAGAGGTTGAAAATTGGACTTCGCTTATGTGGAGACAAAGGTGTCGTTTTCCCCGGCACCACGACGTATAGACTTTTGTGTCCTACAGTAACGAAACAACAGGGCACCCAGACTGACAGCCAGAAAGATGATCACGGAACCACAAGTTTTCAAAGGGAGTGCCGCAACGTTGGATCTTTCGCCGACATGAAATTCCGGAGACTAACGGGTTTGCGGCCGGTGATTGTCTAGCCCAGACCAATCCAGTTGGCTGAAGGTGAGATCATCGCCAGATGATCCAATGATGGAATTGTGGGTGAGGCCCCCTTTTATAGAGGCCCCTCCTAAAAAGAGACGAGATGAGTTTTTTTTAAGGAGTAGTTAGTTAGCTAGCAGTCAGCTGATTTGGAGGTCATCTTGACCAGTCTCTCCATCGGAGAGTTTTCTTAATGAAAATCCCACCTTGGGATATATCTCTTTTTGAGATTTTTAACGATACCCTGCTCCTTGGGTTTTCTTTTAATTCGATCTTCTTCAGGATGGATCATATATTCATATATCTACTAGGAATTCTCCTAGGATTTCTAACTTTGTTTTTATCTTCTTCGAAGATACAAGTTGTATCTTCAAACACCCTCGTCTAATTAAGTGTGTTGTCTTCATTATTGCTACCGAGAACTATTACGCGAAGCTGTCACTAATTGTTTTCTTCCGTGGGTTATCAAACCTTTCGACAGTGTATTCAAGGATTTATCTTTTAAGGCTTTTTTAAAATGTCAAAATGTATTTTATTGTTTTGAATGAATCCTATAAAAAAACAATTTTTTTCTTTCATTGTTGTAACCTTTAAATGGATATTTTCACAAAATTTAACTATTTTCCAGACAAAAATGAATAATTGGATTCTCTTTTTCAGATTTGTTAAACTAAATATGGTATTTTTTTCCTTTAAAATATGATATTTTTAAATTACATAATTTAGGAATAATCACAATAACTTAAATAACTTGGATAAACATTAATTTTTTTTTTCTCTATCTCTAAAAGAAAAAATAAAAAAAAAAAATGAAGTTGTATGTATGTAAGTAATGATATAAATAATATGTAAAGAAAAATTAATAAAAAAAAATTATAAAATGTATATATATTTATATTTAAAATAAAATTTTTTGTTTAAATTCACAAAATGAACATATGGAACACTTTAAATGAAATGTTAAAAAATTATTAAACTATTATTATTTTTTATTATAAAAGTTTATTAAGTTTCTAATAAATAATGATAATAAATAATGTTTTTATTTATTTGCTTAGAAAATTTATTTTTATATCTAATAATTATATAGACTATATAAATCATTTAATGAATATTTTTTCTTGATTTTATAATTTCTTTTTTTTTAATTAAAAATTAAATTTATATTTATTTATATTAAAAGAAAATTTTAGATAAAGCATTTTAAGTTTAAAAATAAAATGTAAACATTATTAAAATAATTTCTTATTAAAATTGTTTATTTAAAATTTTTATTATTAAAAATTTATTTATTCAAGATTTCTACTTATACGTCTATTGTATCACATAGTTGTGAACTGTAATTGTTTTTATGTAGAAATGTGTATATAGCTTTGCAATTGTAAATAAAATATTTAATAAAAAATTTCTTCATTATATCACTGAAACAAGTTTACAGTAGAAAAATGCGATTAAATGAATAGTCTCTTTTATACAGCTTAATGTACAAAATTTAAATCCTCAAGTTACAAATTTTCACTAATGTACAGATTGATGCAAACTTTAATCAGAGAGAAATTTTGCGATACTGTAGTAATTAATCATGTATTTATCTATGTTCACTGATTCTGAAAGATTTTTGTTTATTTGCACACTAAATCGTTTTAGAAAAAATGCTTACAATCAAATAACAGACAAGCTAGTGTGCAAACACGTGCAGATAAATCACCAGATGTCACATCTGGTGGAGAATATTAAAAAAAAATTATGAGCGATAAAATAATGATATAGATGTGAGGATTCACAAAAAGTGAGTCAAGTCGGGAACAATGCACATATTTCTTTACAAATATTGCCACAAAAATATATTAATAACTATGTTAAAGTAAGAAATGGTAAATATTAGAAACTGTAAAGAAAATTAGCTACAGACTGTTTAAGTATTATGTATTTATTTAGTATTATGATTTTATTCTTTTTTTTTTTTTTTTTGTATATCAGTTTTTTAACAAGAATGGAAAAATAGTTGTTTAAAAAATATTCATAAAAATCATTAATTTTATGTAGTAATTGTAATTTAGTTTTAATTAAAAATACAATAATAGTGATTAGATAATCGCTATTAAAGATATATCAGAATAATCAGTAACAAATTTTCTAATCAAAAATATTTTTGATCTGACGATTGTGTGACTGTTATGTCGACTGTAATATGGTAGCAGCCATAGTCTTTTATTCGCATGGCCCCAGTCATTTTTGGTTTGGTTTGGAGTGCTACGGTCTACTTTTTGCAACACGAGGGCTAATGAGACCGGGACCTACAGCTTAAAGCCGATTCCGAACGGCTACGAACATCCATGCCACTGTGGGATTCGAACCCACGAACTCCGGTACAGAAAGCCAGCACCCTAAATAATCGGCCATCGTTCGGCTCCCGGCCATTTTTTCTTTTACAAAATAAAATTGTTTGCCAGAGTAAATAACGTGTTATATCATATGTGATTATGTTTTATCGCCAGTAATGAATTAGAAATTCCAGAACTGATTTTTCACCAGAGTCATAATTGAGATGGATTCATTATTATTATTTTTTTTTTATCATCAACACGTTTTTTAATGTTGGGGAAAGTAGGTAATGGCTATCATTTGAATACAGTTTTCAAATGTTCAATCTGTTTCTGTACTTATTTTTCCTGAATTTAATGAGAAAAATCTATTTACAGATATGTGGATCTACTAATTGCCTTCACATTTAGACTAATCGGGATCAAAATTGAGTATTTTGAGAACAAGGGACAAAATAGATTCAAAGATTAAATAAAGTGGTGTGAAAGATAAATCACTTTGAAAATCCACCAGTTCCAATTGCTGCCAACCAGCTCCAGATCAGGGATGTTCGGAGTGGTTAGGGTGGGTCTGTACCTACCACATTGGATTCTTCTCACTCAATGTTAACCTATGGAGTTTGGTTTGGAGTGCTACGGTCTACTTTTTGCAACACGAGGGCTAATGAGACCTGGACCTACAGCTTAAAGCCGATTCCGAACGGCTACGAACATCCATGCCACTATAGGATTCGAACCCACGAACTCCAGTACCTAAAGCCAGCACCCTAATCAATCGGCCATCTTTCGGCTCTTGGCCATTTTTTCTTTTAAAAAATAAAATTGTTTGCCAGAGTAAATAACGTGTTATTAATATGTGATTATGTTAAAAAACATCCCAGTTATTATTTATTTACTTTTTTCACTTAATCCAAATTTTCTAATGAATTACGATTCAGAGACTATAGGACACTGTTGGGATAAATTTATCAATTTTCGTAAATTATTTCAAACGCACTTGGTTTACTTTGGGTGTGAATTTCTCGTATATCAACGTTGTTCAACTTAGTGTAGTGTTCCATGCAAAACTTATCTGATTATTTTACTGACTTTCTCTGACCCAAACTCACAAAATTATCTCACCAAATGACACACAATATTATCTCAGATGTAATTAAATTTAAAATAGTATTAGTAAGTACTCGTAAAGTCATTAATTTAAAAGCATAATGAACTAAAGTTGCATAGAGATTTTATATCGAAATGAATTTAAAATAGTTATAGATAGTTATTTAGCTAGCTTATTTATACAGTGGACCCCGCTTAATGGTGATCAGTTTGGGACACCGTGATTTCTATAACAATAACTGATTGATAACAATAAACGATTTGCAAAATTAGATAAATTTACCTCCTCCCCATTTATTTCCCACGTACTAAATTTCAAAACAAAATGAAAAAAAAACACCTTATATTTATGTACTGTATATTATCCTTTAAAACATAAGAATTATATGCACAATTAAGAAATTGATCAATTTTTGACTGTCTACAATTTTTTCTAAGAAGCTCATTGATAAATTGTTCGTAATCATAATAAACCTGTCATAACAATTTAAAATTTCAATCTTTTGCTTTAATGTTAAATCATTTCGCTTTCTGGCTGTCATATCGACAAGCTGCATGTAAGCGAATAAAGCATAAAAGATGAATACGCTCCTTCTCAGTTCCGATAAGAATGTGTTGCCTTCTGCTTATCTGACAACCACTGACCACCGCATGTGCGTATTTCTGAAAAATAGGAACGAGTACGCCTACTCTTGTTCATTCCCAATTTTCCTAGGTGGAAGAGTAGAATTCTCGAAAATTCAAATAACAGCGAACGGAAGGTAATGGGTTCCTTCTGAATATATCATGAATATTCCTTTGTCAGTTAAGATGAGGTTCGAAAACAGATAACATTCCGATGTAACGATCACATAATGAATTCATCAAATAAATAGAGAAAATCGACCAAGTTACGATAAGACATTGGTCCAAAGCCATTACCACCGTCTGGATTCTTATCGTATGGAGACGATAAAATCCTGACGATGTCTAGGCGGTTTTTCAAAGATCAAACAGCCAGATACTCAACTAAAGTGCTCAGTAACGAATCAATGAATTTAGAGAAAATCGACCAACCATCATTTCGATCACCATCAAGAAGTGATGAACAGATGATACATTAACAATCAGCGATTGATAACATTAAGCGGAGTCCACTGTATAAAAATTTTGACAGAGCTGCGGTAGCTCAGTTAACAAAAGCAACGATCTGGTAACTGGAAGGTTGCGGGCTCGAGGCGGCTTTAGAACCGTGTTTGTTAAAGGTGATGGGACACATATATTATTTTTTCGGGATCACTATGTCCTCCAAGTTCTCAGATGATACCTCTAGGGGTCTTCTGCTTAGTCCCTGCTTCTAAATTAAGAGAACCTACTTGAGTTAAGACGTTCTTTCACCCTAGTCAAACAAAAGGTACACTCCTCCGCCTTAATTCGTATGGCCTCTGGCCCAAGTGCTTGACTCGTCAAAGTTGCAGTGGAAAAAACTATCGTTTGCTTTTATATAACTTTCTGAGTAGAGTTTCATGAAATATTGCTTGGACAATTAACCAGATAATATTTTTATATTGTGGTGATTGAACAACTTAATTTTTAAAAATTATATATAAAATTTTCGGGTTCCAAAAATCAGGGACCCACGTCACAGTCGGTTCTTGCTTTAATCAGGTCTTGGCCACAAAGTGATTTAATTTAATCCCGACTGCATGAACAACCTAAATTTTAAAGTTTCATATTTTCGAAATCGATTAACCCCTTGCCTTATGAATCGAGCGACGATTGTGTGTGCCACTTTCGATGAAAGCTTTTCTCATGCGTCGTGACCAGAAGCAGTTTCATCACGGGCTAAATTGGGAGCAAACCAGTGGACATTAATAGTACTGCATTTACTATTTAATAAAACCACAGAATTTGATAATTATATTTCATTTCATTTTTATTAAAAAAAATATTAATGTTTTTATTTCACATATTATTTCTATGTTTTTGGTTATATAACAAAAGTAAAAATTTTCAGTCGTTTAAATATTTTCTATGTAGAATTTATTGCGTGAATAACCTATAAGTGAATAATGTATAATATTAGTCAAAATTTTGTAAGGGGTATTGTTTTATTACTGACACGAGCTTTTCACTTTTGACCAGACAGAATCATCACGTGTGTGATACGAAGTTCTCATTTTAGACACAACAGTAGGATCACGTCTCCGATACGTTGTTTTAAGACAAAGGGTTAAGATTATTTGAGAATGTACTTCGGCATGTCCAAATCAAAGACATCCTTACCCGATTCGATAAACACAATTTCGAAATATTTAACTTTTAGTTCCTTTCGTTTCTTGCTACTAAATTACATTTAATAATACAGGTATTCCTCACTTTACATCAAGCTCTATTGGTTGCACGTTGTTTACTTTTGCTTCAATACTGCACCTGAAATTACAAAACTCTATGAAATTACAAAACTCTATTATCCCCTCACATGTTTCCTTTTTATTAAAACAAACGAGATAAGGAAAAGAGAAAATAACTCCCTAATCACCATTTGCAAATACATTTAAAAATTGGGATAATGTCATTAGTAGCGCAGAAAATATACGATTCTAAAACGCTAATTATACCAATCTGCTTATCTTAAGCTGCAAACTGTGTAAGGACAGGGGGGATAATGCAGTCAGGTGCATCCATTCCAGCAAATCACAGGTTTCTCAGTCACGGGTAAGATTTTAAACAGTTGTCTACTCCGTATATCGCAAAATCGTATAAGCGCGAGCTACTAGTAGCTCGCGAGGAAATTTTCGATAGATCACAGTGTTCTGTTTAGATTGCCTAACCTGCTTTGATGGAGTTAAAGCACTATGGTTCTATTGTTTTGCTAAACGAGGGCTAAAGTGACCGGGATCTACTGCTAACACCAAACATACCAACACATAATGCATACCTTTTTCTACCATAGCCGGTCAAATGACCGGATGTTATGTTTCCCGATTGAATGTATGAAATACGGATATTGGGAAGGAAATAAACAAATAAACTTTATTATAATTAAACAAAATTGTATACACTGTCGACCAATAAGTATTTGGACACCTATGCAAATGACGATATCTGCGGTTCTGAGGTACGTCACGGCCTCCGCCGGTAAAAATCATGTAGGAAACAGCATCGGCATTAGTCGCATGCAAGATGCCTCGCAGTTCGGAGCTCTCCGATTTCGTGAAAGGTATAATTATCGGGTATCACAAATGTGATTAAGAAGTGGAAGGAGAGCGGAGATTGTTGGAATGTGCCCCGAGTCGGTAGACCAACGAAACTGGGAGATAGCGACCGACGAGTGCTGTCCAGAGAAATTCGGAAGAACCGAGCCAACCGATGGCCTCATCCGCGAGAAGTTTCAACAGGCATCCGGGAGTATTGTTTCAATGAATACCATCCGTAAGACAGCACATCTGCTTGGTTTTCATGGTCTTGCTGCTGCCCATAAGCCTTAGATCACAAAGTCCAACCGCGCTGCTCGGTTAATGTGGTGCAAAGCACATCGAAATTGGACCGTAGATCAGTGGAAACGGGTTCTTTGGAGCGATGAATCAAGGTTCACCCTTTACCTTTCGGATGGCTGGGTCTGGCGTGTGCCTGGAGAACGTCTCCTGCCAGAATGCATTGTGCCAACAGTCAAGTTTGGAGGAGGTGGAATTATGGTCTGGGGGTGTTTCTCCTGGTATGGACTGGGATCCTTGGTCCCCATTCGCGGTAAGCTCAACGCCGATGCCTACTGCACTACTTTGGATAACAATGTGCTTCCTACCTTGTCTCAGTTTTACGGGCTGGACCCATGTTACTTTAAGGACTACAAAGCCACTTATCATGTTTCGAGGTTAACCAAGGCTTGGTATGGTGCCAATGGAATTCATCGAATGGACTGGCCTATCCAAACCTGAACCCTATCGAGAACCTCTGAGACGAGTTGGATTGCCGAATAAAGAGGTGCACTACCTGTCCAAAATCGGTGAAGGAACTTGCATGTCTACTCCAAGCCGAGTAGAAGACAATACCACTAGCTGTAATACAAAGACTTGTGGAAAGTATGCCCCGGAGGCTTCACGCTGTATTGCCAACTATTGATTTTGAATAAAGTTAGTTTTTCTTTTCTACCACAGGTGTCCAAATATTTATTGGTAGACAGCGTATTGTCAATTTTTATGAACACACAAAGAATAAGAATTTTTAATTCATTACTCATCACATTTTTTACATACACATCATCGGTCATTTCGCTGATTATGGTATGTTTAGTGTTAAATCTGATTCCAAACGGTTACGAAGATCCACACTAAGAGCGGAATTCGAATACTCCAACTCTGGTACCGAAGAGCAGAGCCCTTAACTGTTTGGAAGCGTTTTTTTTTCTCTACACGAGAACTAATGAAAGTGAGACCTACAGCTTACGGTGAGTCTATACACGCCATGTCGGATTCTTGCTGTTGCATGTTAGTCTATGGGAAATATAAAATTCCCCCTGGCTGCCTCGCATTTTAATTAGCTTATTAGAATAAATAGACTATGCTCGAAAGTTAATCAGGGTGTGAAGACTCCTCTTTGTCCGAGCACGCGCCAAAACAGCTGATCGTAGTGCACCTGTACCTGGACAATAGCGTGGCGTCGCAGAGTCGGGAAGCTTGACAATCGGACTGAATAGATGAATACGCCCCTTATGGATCTCGTTAATAAATGCTCGGGAATTCCGTGAAGAGACAGCCAGCGAATGAGAATTCAGTTAAAAAGTATAACTGTAACTTTAGCTGGAGTTATCATGTAACTGGGATCTTAACTGAGAAAAAAACAGTGGCGGGACCGTAACTGACCCCCCCCCCCTCCAAGGTATAAAAAGCCTACAATTTTGTGACTCAGGGCTTTTCGTCATTTTTTACGGAGGTGTGTTGACCTCGTGGAGGCTTTCGTCTTTTACCAGCGACAGCTTGCTAGTTCGGGTGATTCGTAAAGTCCGCTCATATAGGGAGCGGCAGAATCTCGATACCGAACGGGGGATAAATTGGGTTTGATTGCACCCTGAAAAGCCTCCCCATTTGTAAGAGATTATTAAATCTCTTGTTTTTCTTTCGACTGTGATTGTCGCGAGGAAGTTTTATCGTCAACCATCCTTTGCAGTTCTAGATGATTTAGGAATTAACGTTCCTTTGTAAATAGCCGTATTTAATCCAGAATTAAAGTGAATTTCCAATTTTATTCTTTGACTGTGATCCATTATTCACGTTACCTGTCGTTTAAGAATATTGAAAGCGTCACAAGGGTAAGCATGGTAAATATCCAAGTGATGTGTTACGTAAAAATAATTATCCAGTTAGTCTTATCACACACATAATTGGCATGGTTGGTAGTTTAAAATTTAACGAATAATTAATAATTTTTTAATAATGGGTATAATTTAAATATCTAAAATAAAACTAAAATTATATTTTAATAAATAACAAAATTATTGTTATAAATTTAAATAATGTAATTAATGCCACTAATTTTACGCATGGGTGTTAGAATATCGGTTTAGAGTCATAGTATAATACTTGTAAGTAGCCCATTAAAGTTGTTCCTCTAATTTTCGAATTCTTTATACAAATTATACCATTATACGTGAGAGAACAGCGAATTCTCTACGATGCTATCTTTCTCTATTTTAAAAAACGTCAAGAAAAATATATTACATTTTAAATTATTTGTGAAAAATTATGGTTTAGTCTTTTTCAAAAGCAAATATAAACACTTAATATATAATTAATAAAACAGCAATCTACAGAACTTTGTTTTATCACGTGGTATAATTAAAAAAAAAGGATATTTCTTAAAATGAGAGCCATCCTGAACAGGGCCTGATTAAAGCTCGGGCTGACTGGGCCTAGGCCCCCCAATTTTAGGGGGCCCCTAAAATTTGGTACTTAATTAGCAAATTTTAAATAATTTAATTAACAAAATTTGAAAATGTTTTTTGCTAATTCTTCCAAGTAATATTTCATGTAACCTGATTCAGAAATTAAACAAAACTTAGGTACAATTGTTATTTATTAGAATTGTTAGAATTTTATTATTTTACTATTTTTTTCTCTTATTAATTTTATCTTAAAATGTACTAATAGCTATTATTTGATAATCTTACCTATGCTATTTTATTTTATTTTTTATATAAAAAATTAATTGCAAGTGTTATAATTTACATCCTTGAGGTTTGGTTTGGTTTGGAGTGCTACGGTCTACTTTTTGCAACATGAGGGCTAATGAGACCGGGACCTACAGCTTAAAGTCGATTCCGAACGGCTACGAACATCCATGCCACTGTGGGATTCGAACCCACGAACTCCGGTACCGAAGGACAGCACCCTAACCAATCGGCCATCGTTCGGCATTACATCCTTGAGGATTTACAGATTTTTGGCATTCGACTGTTCTACAAAGATATGTAAACATAAAAAAATTAATATAAACTTTTCTCCAAAAATATTTGTTTGAACGGTTTCTTACCACATACATAGCAACGGAAAACCGGCATAAATAATACTTAAGGAGAAAGTAAGGTTTATTAATAATCATAGATGAGACATAAGTATAAATATTAAAAAATATACGACGGTATAAAAATGTCGATAATACTCATAAAAGGTGACGGGGAAGCAAACATTTTTCTTAATGAAATGATACAAGTAAAATGATACATTGATGAATGTTTCACCCCTTCTCGCGCTGAATCGCTTTTCTGTTTCTTATTGTTGCACTTCTGACGTATTAGTAACTATTAATAATTCTATGTAAGGGATTAGAGAAAAGTAAGAGAATGAATTTACAGATTTTCTTCAAAAATTTGATAGTGTTTAAAAGTTTCTCGAGGAACTCCTAGAGGTCGTTGCAGAACCCTAGTGTTCCGCAAAACACAATTTTAAGAAACCCGAAGCTAGAAATGTATATCCAAATTCAGTAACTGAAGATTATCTTCCTATGTCTGCTTCTAACAACAATTTCGTGTAAAAGTTTAAAAAAAAAAAAAAGAAGAAGAAAAGAAAGGTGAAAACGATAAAATTATATCTACTCTCCTCGATAGGACAGAAAAAGTAGGGAATGTGTCTGTACTATGTATAAAAAAAAAAAAAACCAAACAGCCTGAACTACTATAATGTCACCGTCCTATTTGCGGATATTAAATCTGAAAATGCAACGTTGTAAATACCTTTCCTTTTTTTTTTCACTTCTTGTAATACATAAGTAAAGTTGTTAATTTCTTAATTTGTAAGTTGTGAGTTCATTTTCAGTATGTATCTTATACATAGAGAGAACATGCTTATATATTTTTCTCAGTATATTTGGTGGTAATGGCATAAAAGAACCTACTTCCGGCCCGGGCCCTGAGGTAGCAAACATTGATGGCGATCCCAACCAACCATGCTATAAATATGTAGATAATTCCATTCGACCGTACAGTGAGACGCATGCATTTGTGATCAGGAAAAAACGTGTAATTCACTTATTTACATCTGTCAACACATCGCAGTCTTCGGAAGCAATCATTATTGCTAGTTTTTTTATCAGTTAAAGTGAATCTGATCCTGCGATACTTGATTCTTCTCGCATAATGTGCCTATGAGAAAAAATATAATTTCTTCTGGGCAGCTCACATTTTAAGAATATAAAAAAAAAACCTTTAAAAAAGTCTAAATTATAAAAATACCATAAGTTTTCTCACTTCGGTGTACATCGCGAATTATGTGAATAGTGAAATAAATGAAGGAATAAATAAATAAAAGCCTTTAACCAACAATCGTGCCTTTCCAAATCCTCTCTTTAAATGTCAGGGACACTTTAATGTTGCACTATTGCATAATGGAAACCGCTAATCGGATTTTCCGATTGCTGGTTTTGAAATGGGAGAAGAAAAAATTTGCAAAACATCAACATGATGTATTCAAATCTATGTTATACAGTGGACTCCTATTAATGTGATCTCGGTTACTTTTATCAATCGCTTATTGATATCGAAATCACTTGGTCCCGATTTTCTCTATTCATTTGTATGTTAAAATTATCGCTTTATGTGATCGTTACATCCGTTAATGTTATCAGTTTCCGAACTAACTAGCAAAGGAATATTCACAATGTATTCAGAAGGATCCCATTCTTTCCTTTCCCTTTCCGCTTGCTTTCAGAGGCTAATGCTTAGGGAGTCCTGTTGTCCAATCTCCAATCCTGTTGTGTATGTCCTATGTACAAGGCATGTATATTCTGAACAACTGTAATATATCATGCAGAATCCTACTAAGGCAGGGGCGATACAGGACAGTTTTTAACATACAATGAATATGAAGTCATTTGTATTCACCTGAGGCATACTGGGGCAGGAACCCGCATCAGAGGGGGCCCCCAAATCGGTGGTACATGTTGCCAAACTAAATTTGTAATACTATGGCAAACAAGAAGCAGAATTAGATGCACTTATGTTATGGAGACAATGCGGAATGCATCGAAAAAAGCTTTTTAGCCTATTCTCTTAGTGCATACGACTTGTAAATGGTATTTTTCGTTAATTAATTCAAATTGCTAAAAAAGCCTTTACATTTTCTAATTACAAATTTAAATAGCATTTTTGCCAAACTTTGGCTCTTCAGATGTGCTATATCCGTTTAATGATGGACATAGAATTGTCAGAAAATCAATAAAATGGAAAGAACGGATATTTCGTCTGACCATTGGAGGGGAAGGTACATTAGCTATTTTAGGTTCTAGTCAATTTTCTTGTTATATATCTATAATGAGGTGAAAAATTTAAATACCTCCATAAAGTTCGGTTCTTCAGGGGGACCCCAAAGACGTTTTTGTTCCGGGCCCCAATTAGGCTAAGTCGGGCCCTGGTGTCATACAGTGGAGTAGGAAGATGAGTGTAGAGGGTGAGGCCTGCACCTGGCACCCGCTCTAAGAGGGAGACAAAATTTGCCAGCTTTGTATTAACCATTTATTTTCGGGATGTACCATTGAATTGTTTTACACGACTTCTCATCTATCAAAATCGAAGGCTGGAAGTGAAGTGATTTATTCTATTACATTAATAATGCAATTACTAGGTATGATAATAAAAAAATCTTACAATGACGTTAAACTGGCTTATTAATAAAATATATATATTTTTAATCTATAACACATTGTTTACAAAACAAATAACATTTTGTCCTGCAATAACAAATTGAATAAAAAAAAATTTCTTCATCAAAACATTTCTTTTTTACGTTTTGGCAAACAGGGGAAATGGAGTGACAAGTTTTAATACTGTTCTGGGTACCAGCAGACCTTGTAACGGTTGGTATCTTGAGTCCAAAAAATATTTTCTTTCAACGCTCGAAAAATCATCATTTCGTGCTATCGTGGTTTAGCAACACGCAAACACCATTTGACATTTTCTCTTGCCTAACTATCAAAAAGTACGTTTATAAATGATCGTTTAAAATGGAAGAAAAGCAAAAATAGAAAAAGAAAAAGAAGACGGCAACGGATAGATATTTTCCTGAAGCAAGCGTGTATAGACGCTGGAAAAATAATTCCACAGTTTCTTAGGGAAATTCCCGTATGCTTCCTGTTACAGATGCGATAAAAGAATATCGCTCTGTTGCAGATCTAAATACGTCATTGTAAAACCTTTAATTTTTACGAGGAAATTGGAACATTTCGTCACTAGAGAAAGAATAATCGTAAAGAACAAAATTTCTTCTACACTCTTCGATACGAAGTCGAAAATTATTATTTTGCGGTCACATAATTAATTTCTATGTAGGAAAGTATATTTTGAAGGAAAAACGTATTTAGTATTTTAATTCTATTACCTGCCGCATATAGATTAATATAAAACTCTGTTCCTTGAATTTTTGGTTTGCAGTGCTATGGTGAATTATTTTGGAACACAATCAGGGTCCGATCATGGCAAAGTTGGGCCCAGCCACCCCCTACCCCCTCCCCCCTTTCAAGGAAAAAAAAAAAAGTTTATAAAGGAGGATATAAACGAATATTTTTGGAGGAAAGTTTATATTCATTTTTTTATGTTTACATACCTTTGTAGTACAGTCGAATGCCAAAAATCTGTATATTCTCAAGGATATAAATTGTAACACTTGCAATTAAGTTTTTATATAAACAATAAAATAAAATAATATAGGTAAGATTAACTAATAATTACTATTCGTAGATTTTAAGACAAAATTAATAAGAGAAAAAAATAATAAAATAGTAAAATTCTTAACCAAACAACAATTGTATCTAAGTTTCAGAAATATAATAAAAAATGCTAATATTCCTTTATAACTGGCTGAAATTTTTAATTTATTACTAATTTATATTATATAATATATAAATGCTTTTTTCCTTTAATATGTTGTAAATAATTTTCTTAATGATTCATATTATAAATGTTGAATGTAATAAACTGTTATTCCAGTATTATGTTCCTTTAATTACTGCAAACCATAATAAATTTCTTTATGGATGCTATGAGCTATTTATAAATAAATACTAAAAGATTAAACTGAGCATTTGATTTACTTTGATAGTTTCTAATAAGAGAATAAAATTTGCAATAATAATTTTTAAATCAATAATTCTTTTCTTTATAAAAAAAATTTACAATTTTATAAAAAGTTATTTTCATTTTATAAAAATACATTATTGCAAAAAACAAGAGACATTAAATTGACGATTCTTCAAATTTTGTTAATAAAATTATTTAAAATTTAATAATTAAGTACCAAATTTTAGGGGCCCTAAAATTAGGGGCTGCAGTGTCTAGGCCCAGTCGGCCCGTGCTTTAATCAGGCCCTGTACACAATGGCTAGAAAACCGGACAAACTGATTTAATTTATGAATAAGGTTTCACGAAATATTACTTGAAGAATTAACAAAAAACATTTTCAAATTTTGTTAATTAAATTATTTAAAATTTAATAATTACGTACCAAATTTTAGGGGGCCCAGTGCTTAGCCCCAGTCGGCCCGTGCTTTATTCAGGCCCTGACTCTGATATCGAAGAACATCACCGTACCATTCGGCCATCGTTCGGCAGGAAACACCTTGGAAAAAAATCGGCAAAAACTAGGAAAATGTATAGGCCGGATTTAAAAAATGTACAAAACACAATAATATTGTGTACCTAGTACAATTGTGACTAAAATCGGGATATTAATTAGGTATTTCCTGAATATTAAGCTGATAATCCGATTATTCTCTTAATAACTGTATTTATTTGAAAAAAAAAAAATTAAAATCGTGAAAACATTCTCTATCCGTAATCAACATCCGAAATTATTTTCGGCGTTAGGCCTCGTCTTTCACATATCTTAACAAACACAGAACCACAGTAACGAATCAGCTTGTACTGAATGATCACCAAATGCTGTAATAATTAAAAACTGATGTAATGATTAATAGTTATATACGTTTATGTCCGGATAACCGAAGTCCCACTGTACTGAAATATTTCAGGAATGATACTGAAAGCTGAGATCTATAAGAAAACGACGTCTGCGGCCTCCCTTTTCACAATGAGAGATCCTTTCTGCCTTTTTTCACTAGACTCCCGGTATTTGGGGGGAAGTGAAAGGAGAATTCCTCATATTCTTCGCATTACGGTTATCATGCACCACCTGGCCCGAACAGTGAGAGAGGGGGGAGAGAATAAATACAGAACCCGTCCCGGCCACAATAGTAAAAATAAAAACAAGCACGAGTTCGGGGGCCTCAGACCAGACCGGTCTCCTCAGCGCATCTACTCTCTGGTTGTGTATTCTAGCGGCCAAATAGAAATAACTTAAAACGAGTGTTGTTTTTTTAGAAAATATAGTCAATGCTCTTGAAAGGGCTAAAATCATAACAAATAAAAAGGTAGTAGACTGGTCGTTTTTATTTCTCCATAAAATATAAACTATTTTCTGATTTTTCCAGACTTTAATACGCGATTTCATCCAAGGACTGGCCTCAGCTATTTGGAAGCCCCAGGCGTAGTATTCTTCGGAACCCTTTGCTTCTTAGTATTAACTAGCATTATAACAACGAGTCATGGTAAAACCAACGATTCCAGTCAGAAAGGGCGTCCATCGTATGACCGTTGAAAAATAATTAGGAAAAGTTATAGTTTTTCTTCATAAAATATAAAACTATTTTCCTTTTTCTAGTCCTTAACAAATGATTTTATCCAGGGGCACGGATAAAATCAGTAAAAAAAGAGGGGAGGGGAGCAGAGCTGATTATCGCACAGGCACTTAAGGCATGTGCCCTGGCCATGAAAATTTTAGGGGACACGAAAATTTAGTCGAGTGCTTGAAACACATATTAAGTGGGGAAAAATTGCAAACTTACGCTACCATCGTTAAGTTTTAATAAATTATTGTACGAGGTAATTGTGTTTGTCAGAAACTATATTGTTTCCCATTTACTTTAATTTTACTGTTATTTACCTCATAATTAATTCCCTCAACAAACCTGGTGCTCTTTTTATCCTATGAGTTACTGCATATTTATAAGACAGATTATTAGCAACGTACCACTATAAACCATTAAATCATCTCATCAATTTAAATTATTTTTAATTCTATTATTATTTATTTTCTGCACCACAGAGCTTGTGAGTGTGACAAGGTAAAAATAAAAAAAGTGGGTCACTCTAGGTCTTTAAAAGTCCTTAATTTTTAGCATGGTTAAACAGAGATAATAATGATTACGTAAAATGAAAATTTGGTGTTTTTTGATTTTGAATATTACTTTAATGCTAATTTCTTAAATCTGTTTGTTAATTCAATGTTATAATTTTTATATGTCTGTAATTATGATAATAACTTGTCGCTATAAATTTGCATGGGGGTAGAGGGCACAAAAATTGGATTGTGCCCTGGGCACAAAAGTATCTTAGTCGAGCCCTGGAAGGGAGTACGCAGAGCAGAAGCCTTCTCTATTCAAAATCCATGCAGTGCTTTTTCTTTTACTACGCAAGTGGTCTTAAACTTTTTTCGCCATGGCGCTACTGTCGTACTTTCGGGGAACTCAGTTTGAGAACCAGAGGTAAAGGACCGGTCACACCTAGAGATAAATACAAGGACAATCCTAAAGTACGTTATGACAGTTTCACAATGACGAAGGAAAACTGTTGAAATTTTAACTATCTTCAGTATTTCTTTAACAATTTCAAACTGATTCAAATCAATTGCACCCCGATTTTTTCTGATCATAGCCACCTTAGCCATACGATTGCTTCACCCTGAGGTAATTCGACACCCAGTTTGATAATCGCGGAACTAAGCAATAACTTTGAATGCAACGTAAAAAACACGTCCCCTTTGTTCTTACAAAATTTTGCACATGAAATATTGTTACACACCCAATTTCGAATTCATTCTTCCATAAATACGCCTTAAACCAATTTTTTATTGATAAGACACCCCTCCTAACTAAAATCTTAATTATAAATAAATAAATAAAAACTTCGAAGTGGTTGTTCGAAATAAAACTTTATTCCAGGAGAACTTGATTTGAAATGGATTAGGATTTTAACACTAGAAGTACTCAATCTTAAAATATTAAAACTAGATATAAAATTTTAAAACTATTTACTCACAATTAAAAAAAAAAGTCGATATGATAATAAAGAACAATAATCAAAAGGAATACTTAAAAATTAATAATAAAACTAATGTGTTGCCAAAATCAAAAGTTATTTCAGTTAATTGAAACCATGGAGTATAAGACAATTATGGAAAAAAAACGGGTCAAGAGCGAGCCTTTTTAAAAGTGGTAATTCGCGACGGTTGTCAAAAACAAAATTCTTTATGTCATCTTAATGTTTAACATAAAAAAAGAGTTTTTCATTTTTTTTAATGGACAAAGAACAAAAATTTCATTTAGCAAACTCCTTTATTAGGTCGATTGCAACAAATATAATTCACAAGGACAAATTTTCATTAGAAACTGGATAATTCGAAAGTTAGACTTAAATATGATTAGATATGGAGTTTTATATAGAAACTATAAAACGATTAATAGAAATTATAAAACGATTTATAGAAACTATAAAACTTTTCTATAAAACGATATTTTTCTTAATCGATCGTTATTTTCTATCCCTCTGGCTAATCCCTTCCCTAGAAGGGGACTTTACTCGTTGAATCCGGTAAAAGCAAGAATTGTAGACAGGGCCCGACTAAGATACTTTTGTGCCAAGGGCGCAATTCAATTTTTGTGCCCTCCACCCCATGCAAATTTATAGCGACAAATTATTATTCTTATTACAGTCATATAAAAATTATAACATTGAATTAGCAAACAGATTTAAGAAATTAGCATTAAAGTAATATTCAAAATCAAAAACACCAAATTTTCATTTTACGTAATCATTATTATTTCAGTTTAGCCATGCTAAAAATTAAGGACTTTTAAGGACCTAGAGTGACCCACTTTTTTATTTTCTATCCTGTCATACTCACAAGCTCTGTGGTGCAGAAAATAAATATTAATAATAGAATTAAAAATAATTTAAATTGATGAGATGATTTAATGGTTTATAGTGGTACGGTGCTAATAATCTGTCTTATAAATATGCAATAACCCATAGGATAAAAGGAGTACCAGGTTCGTTGAGGGAATTAATTATCAGGTAAATAACAGTAAAATTAAAGTAAATAGGAAACAATATAGTTCATGACAAACACAATTACCTCGTACAATAATTTATTAAAACTTAACGAAAGGGATTTATGTATATGGATTAAAATTTATACTCAAAAAGTTCAAATGAACAAGATACCACGAGGGAAATGAAATTAGTACAATGGCATTGACATAAAACTCAACTGTTATGCACAAAACAATGTCAAAGATATTGAATGAAATTTATCAGGACTAAATATTTAGCAGGTAAAATTTAAGCAAAGAAATTGATATCAACTACTGCAAATTTTAATAACCACATTATAAAATGATAAACAAGGGTAAAATATTATAAATTTTACCAGGAGATGAATACAAGAGGATTTGCATACAAAAAGCATTAACTGAAGCAGTAGTAATATACAGCTGGCATAAGAAAAAAAAGTCATCAAGTAAGCAGCAATATATAATAATTAGTGCATTAGTATATTAGTACAATTAGTAAATTTTCGTGCCCAGGACAAGTGCCCCAAGTGCCCATGCGATAATCAGGCTCTGATTGTAGATCATTTCGTCTCAAATCCATGTTTTCATCTCTAACCACCGTATTGTAGAATTATCAGTATACAAAAAAGTATCCGAAATGTACCATCTCCCATAATATCTTGAGATTTCACTGTTTACGCAACCCTCTTACGATATTGCTTGATGCATCTGTTTTACTATATCAAAGCACTGAAAACCAGTGTTTTTAGCCGCAAGACTATGAGCTGCTCCATATAATGAAATATATATGAGATTACTTTAGGAGATAGCGGAGGCATGACTGAGTGCTGTTTGCTTATTGTGACCATTTTGCTACGTGAGAGGTATTCGGGACTGATCACAACCACGAAATATAATGTCGAATCTTTAGAGAATCTGTAAGAATTGCAGAGTTGTAAACTGCACATGAATGGTGTACTTATTACCTTTGAAAGAAATTTTCAACAATAAACCCACTGATATTTTATATATACCTATTTCTACCGATGGCGGTCAAATGGCCACTTTATAAATAAACATTGTATTCCTTTCTAGTTGATTATAAATTATATAGAATTTAGCATACGCAATAAAAGAGAAAATAATTATTATGTAATAATGCAAAACATTCAGTTTTTCATTCCTAAGGAGTATACATTTTTCGAAAGAAAACTCGAAACTGAAAAATTATATGTTACTTCGGTAATTTGCATAGATATCTTTATTTAAATTAAAATAAAATTTATTCGTCATCGTACTTTTTACAGATGGAAGGTCTGTCCTGTAAACATATTTTTTACGTGTAGAATAATAAACAAGGTTTATTTTTTTTATTTGTTTTATCAATATCCAATGTGATATGCTTTTCGCCTTTCAAAAATTGAAATGGAATCGGAAGTTTTCTCCATCCATTTTGTTTCTTGTTACAATACAAATGAATGTCACAAATATCTGTAATGCTGCACACAGTGTCAGGACTCGAATTTGAATGATTGTTATTGTGCCCCGTGGGTTACCAGCAGTCGGCGCTCTGTACTCAGCATTGAATAAACTGTACATAAACACATGGGATATTGCTACACACAATTGGATGACATTTTTGTGGAAAACTTAAAATAAGTAGTTAGTTTCAGATTTCAATGCAGATAACTGTATAAAATTTCATATTTTTTACAGCAGTCGAAAGATTGCATACGGTAGATAACGATAGAATACATATGAACTTGGGTATAATTTAGGAGGAACAAGGGGGGGGGGGTCAAATTCCCCAAAGATTTTTTAGAGTAGGGGCAAATTTGCCGTTTTTCCCCTCCAATATGTGAGGTTTTATTCATATTTTATTTATCTGATTTGACTTTTGCCCCCTCAATTGAAGCACACAAATTACACCCCTGCTTACGATTATCAAGGAAAACAAAACAAGATAGATGTTACAAAATTAAGAAGCTATATATTATACAAAAAGTTGTGCAGCAAGTTCAAGAAAAATAAAACTCTGGAATTTAACAATTTTGATTAAAGTCTCAAAAGCGGTCATTTGTCCGATCTGGTAGGTTTAGTGTTAAAGAAATTCGCCAGGGAAATTTTGTTAATATCAATAGATATCTATCATAGTTAGGTGTCAATACTACTCTTTAACCCTTGCATTCCCACAACAGCCTTCGATAGCCGATACCTCTGGGTCCCAAAATAGGAATAGCCATCTAAGAAAATTTCCTTCCCCCCTAGAGGCGTGACTGCTAATAGCCGCGTGTGATGCTGAGAGGGGTAAACAGCGGACTCATGTAATGTAGTAACTCCACACTATGGTCAATTGTTCACCACTTCGTGATGGTGACCTTGGGCGATGGTTTACGGGTTGCATCCACACACTGGGTCACTAAAGGAGCCGAGAGTGTGGATTCGTACATAGTTGCGCATCTGGCTGCGTTTGATCTTTGGAAAAAACCGCTTCCGAAGCCATCGTTTGCCAAGGTCATTTTACCGTCTGTAACAGTCGCGCCTGTCTCTGTCGGTGGTCAAACGAACCTTTGCTCATTTTAACAACTGAAAAAGACAATATTGTCCCCGTAATGGTTTTCTTGATGTAAGGAGGTGTCAAGCGTGCCGTTTATCAACACCCCGACAGAGAAAAGGAATGGTGCTTTGTGTGACCGAGTCGGCCAGGCGCCAAAGGGCGTTTCGGCTACCCCAAGGACAAGGGTCAAAGGGGGGGGGTGTCAACCTCCCCTAAAACCGAGGTTTCCTGTTTGAAAAAGAGAGAAGCGGGGGGACTCCCGGCTGAACTTCTAAGAGAGCAGGTTGATCTAGACTGATCTCCTCTCTGGACGATAGGTTACATCTGCATACACTTTACTATTTCTTTAAATGTTTTTTTTGTTGTTGTAATAAATCAACCTTGTTAAGTTTAATCCTCTACGGCTGGTTATTTTGTCTTCATATCTGCTCCTTATACGAGACCCATGCGAAGTCACAGCCAAAGTGACTAAGGTGGGATGTACATCAGAAATAGAAACATCGCAATTGCTCGTCGAGACTAACACTGCCTACCATCGTCGACCTCGATAAGCCATACCCCCTCCAGACGGTGGTAATGGCTTGCAATGGACCATAGTGTGGAAGGACCTTTAAATATCCGATGTTAGCAGGTGTTTTTCCCTGAGGTTTTTACAACACTTTAAGAAACACTACTTGTTGCCGGTTAACAAGAAACATTTCATTGCAATTCTGCTCGGTTTTGAACTTGCTTACTTAGAGTGACAGGTGAAAAAAATATAAAGACTAAGGTAATGAAACTATGGACTATTGAACTGGAAACTAGAGGCCAATTTAAATTCTAGAGTGTGTAACCGTATAAATGCCTAAATTAAAAGTTCTTCATCGCAATCTATCCCGTGGAATGACAGTCTATGCCAGTAAAATTCGAATATAACAACATATTTTTTTACGATTTTTCAAAAATTAATCAAAATGTGACTTAAGAATTTAATAACGTCACAATATAAGAAATCGAAAGAATCGATATCATAAAATAACTACCATAAAGTTTCCGTATGTCTTATGTAGTTTAAGCCTATATGATAGAGATAATAAATTAAATTCTTTATACTGACTTAAAAAATCCAACTAATTCTTTTTGAAAATTTCTTGGTGTTCTATTACATCGTAAAAGGGATATGTATTCTTTCCGCCAAAGAAAAGAAGCTTAAAATTGTTTGGGCAATAAAAAAAAAAATTCTTAAAAATGTATTTGAAATAAATTTTTACAGTAAAGACGTACATGCATGCATATCCATAACGTGTTGAAAATTGACTCATGCAGTACAAAATAAGTCTTGGAATTTAGCTCCATTATGCTGCGGTGTCCGGGCAATACTATTCATGTACATATTTATAATTGGGATTGTTGTTAATAAACTATTATATTTATCAACAATCTGCCACATACGAGTTTATTTAATATTTTTATAAATTTGTTTATCTATATTATAGATAATTATTAAGAAAATATACTTATTATAGATAGTTATGAACCTTTTTTCTCCCCAGACCGAAGGCTGGGTACGAAGCAGCTAGTTTAAATTCTAGAGCAGGGATGGATAAACTTTTTCGGCCGCGGCCCAAAAATCGAAAGAAAACAAATTTGGCGGGCCAAGATAAATTTTTCTAAAATTTTAAAAACAATATACAAGTACCTAACGGTTTAAATACGTTAATGAGATGAATGAAATTGCGATTTCATTTTTAAAAGTTCCTTATACTGAGGTTCGAAGTGAGATGTACCGATTTTAAGGAACGATGCTAAATGCTCATCTGTCAGTCTACTTCTGAAATTATTCTTTCTAAGGTTCAAAGTTGAAAACACTTGTTCACATATAAGAAGCAAATATGCCGCTGATCTTCTGGGCGTGAGATAATAAATTTGGGATATAATATTTAAGCAAAGTAGAAAAGGAGATGGATATATAATGTATAAATATATATTTCTTTTAATTTGCCTCGGACTGGCAACTTAAATTTCTATCCGCGGGCCGGAGTTGGCCCGCGGACCGTAGTTTGTCCATCCCTGTTCTAGAGTGTGGGTCTTAAAGAGTTAAATGCAATTTCACTCTAATTCCTACATTTTGGGGCTTGTCAGAGACATGCCATGAGGTTGAAGGCCATACGGGCTCATCATCAGACTCTAAGATTAATTTGTTGTGAATCACTATTATGCGGGCTCAACTGCAGTTACTTCGACCTTTTAACGTACAATGCGGGAGCGCTGAGAAGTTAAAAACTTTTTTAAAAATTTAAACATTTTATTACCTATTTTACAACTACTTAATTGTAAAAATTTTAATTAGTTAAAAGAAATCGCTTCATATTTCAAATGTAATAGAATTTGAATGGGTGATTGGAGAAAGGAAAAGATTCCAAAATATAGTGAATGAATTCCTCTATCATTAATACAGACGAACCTCTATATTGCAAACTTTTCCTTGATAGCTACAATATTTTGTGAGTTTATTCATCAAATATCATCTGAATAGCAAACTGCATTCTCTATTTAAAGAACTTTTTCCCTGTGATGCATTCTTTTTGTCACTATTTCTCATGACTTCCAACAGAGTATTTAGAATAAAATAAATGTAAAAAAATGATACTTAGAGCTATACATTTCTAAAATTATAATATGCTATATATCCAAACATGAGAAAAAAAATGAATTTTGTTAGTAGGACGTAAGATAAGTAGAATACGGTTTAATATTTTATATCCATAATATACAGAACCTGACTATACTTCAAAATACAATATCTGAATGTAGAAAAATAAAATGAATGCATTTGGATTGTATTTTACATCTATAAAGGACAAAAACAAGTGACATAAGAGTATGTTACACACACATATATTATTTATATGTATATATACATATATGTGTGTGTATGTAATCCATTTTTTATAAAACTCCTTGATAAGGAGAAAGCTCAACAGCTAACAGTAGTCAAAATGCAGACGGGCCGACATTGAAGAGAACGGCAGACGTCTAATTGAAACTTTATTCCAGAGCAGCTACAGCGCACATCTATTCTACTTCACGACAAAGAAAAGCCAGAGTTCACTCTGATCGAACAGAGGTGCACCCAAGAGCGAAGACAAAAACCTTAATAAGCGAATTAAATGCAATATCAGCAAAAACGCGAAACAATTTGCCGCCGACAGCTGGGAAACGTGTTGAATAGACAGAAAGTTTACAGTTTTAGGATACAAATCTTTAGGAAGAATGTTAAGTGGAAAATACTCCTTTGATTAAACTATTTAGAGGCTGGGAAAAAAGATTTAAAGGAATTAGAGAGAGAGGAGGTTTTTGAGTAAATATTAAAGTTAAATAATTATATATATATATATATATATATATATATATATATAGTGTGTATATGTATATATATATATATATATATATATATATATATATATATATATATATATATATATATATATATATATATATATATATATATATATGACATGGACGAGTGGTTAAGGCATGGACGACACAGTTCATTTGATATATAAAAACTTCTTTATTATAATCCTTCTTTCCACAGCTATGCCTTTTAAAAATTCTTTTTTCTCATATTTTAAAACGACAAGCATGGAGGATGTTATAAGTCCCAGTTCCCTCTCAGAACTGACTATGTGTACTTCCGCGTCGGCTTCTTCACTCTGTATAGTAACGCTCGAGGGTGTGTCTTTCTCCTATTACGTTATCGTTAATGAGTTCTAACTATTTTTAATTATAACTCGCTTAATTCTTAACCCCCATTTTTAAACCTGACATATGTATGTATATACACAAGTGTGCATATACATAAGAATTTACTGAAGTTCAGTAATATCAAATGTTGATGGTTTTACTACTTTGTAATTTATAATTTGGAGTTAGAGACAATCTTATTAAAATAAGCACTAACGCACACATACATATATATAGGTAGTATTTTAAAATTATTACACCGAATATATCTATCTAAAATTATCTTTTCTTTTTCCTTTTCATTCTTTAATACCTAAATTCCCAGCCATAAATGTAAGATAAAAAGGACTGTTCGCCGACTTAAATTCTTTTTACCAGTCTCCAAATTTAGAAATTCACCAATTTTCCATGAAAGTCAAAAAGTATTCAGTTTATTAGCAAAATAATACCTACAAAGTGTTTAAAAATATTTTTAAATATTAGTAAGGTAAAAATAGAAGAAAAATTAAAAATTAATGTACTAGGAACATTTTAAGAACTAAGAAAATATTTTGCGAGTTTATTCTGAAAGTATGATAGTGTAACAATAACTTACATTCAATTTAGCTTTTTTTACCTCTTCCCGTGAGTCATCGTCAAAGACATACCAGAACAGGACCGGTTTGAACTAGAAAGAAACTTCGGACTTCTCCCAACCAATAGAAGGGTCCGTTGGTTTGGGGGATTCTGATCCCCCTGCCGTTCTGGAGTGGATCACTGGTTTTTCTCCGCGAGGCAATCTGATTTTTTTAGAGGTTAAGGTTGTGACCAGAGGAGAGTAGAAGGTGAACGCTGCTGGCATCCGCGGCTTACGGGTTAGACCTTTTAAGGAAAATCATAGCCATATTGTTATTTAAGGCAGGCGCCGACTGGAGAGCAGTTTTTGATATCTACAAATGATAAGTTGATTCCAGTTGTTTTCCTTAGGCATTTATTTAATTGTATAAATTCCTTTAATCAAGACTTATTTGCCCATGTGTTTATTAATGAGTATCAATTTCTTCTTTCTCAAACACTAGGCCAACGTAACATTATTTTTACAGATAGAAAATAAAACGTATTTACATATTTTACATATTTTCTCACTATATATGGTGGAAGGGCCGCAGACCAGTTTTTTACCACGGGCGCTAAAGGACCTAGTTACAGCCATGAGCACCCGTATTTGGTTTTTAACTTCAAGGGAAAAGTTAGCAACTGCACTTCTAGGGCAAAGCCCTCTAATTCAGGATTTACAATTAATTGCACACATAAACGATTAAACCGTGTTGGCATAACATGAAGTAGGAGTGCAAAAAATTGAGGAAAAGAAATAAAAGGGATTAGGTTGCTTGCGTTTGGACAGGCAATTAAGATAGTGAAGGAAACAATATTAAGAGTTACACAAGCAAAATGCAGATGTTTTTAGTAGTTCTATATAAGTAGCTTAGTAGATGTTTTAGTAGTTGTATTAGGAGTTTTTAGTGTTTTTAATGTATATTTAGGATTTTAGTTAAGTATTATCATTAATTATCTAATGTAATTTTATGTATTGATTAGTGTTTAATCTTATTTGGTATGTCTTACTTCTTAGACATTATGTCCGTTTATTGGCATACTTATGGTGACCGGGAGCGTTTCAACTGCTTAAAACGGCCATTTAACCAAGTATAGAGAATGTGCGCATGACGTCAGGTGCAGCAAAAATTGCAACTCAACTTTCTCGTTGGCAAAACATTTTAATTTCCTACGGATTGTGCTTGTTATTGGGATTTTCATTTTGTCAGTTATCTGAAAATGATAACAAGCTGTTGTTCGTATGGCTGTACTAAGCGTTTCAAAAAAGGTGAAAATATTGGATTTTATTGCTTTCCTAAAGATTCTACATTACGAATGCTTTGAATAAAAGCTTTGAAAATGCAAGACTGGACTCCAAGTTTTTCTTCGAGAATTTGCGGCAAACATTTTCAGAATGGTAACAAAACGTTAACCTTACTGTAATGTAATAGATTATATAAAATTATTATGCTCAATTTTTTTATTACTAGGTTTTTTTTCATATTTCTAATGTACTTTTTATGCTTTTATGAGAAGTACTGTACCTATAAATGTAATTATTTTTTGTGTTTAAAATGATCAGGGTTTTCACATTTTTATTAGATTCTTATTTATGTAATAGTTTATTGTGCCTGTTAACATAATCAAAGTAGTTATAATTTGATTATACTTAATAGTACTGTGTAAAGTGTTTAATTTAAAAATATATATGTAATTTTGAAAGTGCTAAAAAATTTATTTTGAATTACTTAACCAGTTTCTGATGTTTCGTTCCCCCTCCCTTAAATAAAATTTAGTTTTATTGTATACGTGATCCATATCGAAGCTCATAGGATACAAATAAAACAAGCAATGTTTTGCCAACGAAAAGTTGAGTTGTAGTTAGTACTCGTATTTGTTTTCACACATGCACTTTCTCTATACCAATTCCAATCGTTCCGATTCTGTTTATATATATATATATATATATATATATATATATATATATATATATATATATCTGTTATTGATATATCCTATTTATTTTAGGTTGTATGTTGTAGTGATTTTCGATAGCAGCATGGCGCTTCGTGACTACTATTATAAATTCTTATAATTTCTTATTATATATGTCTTTACTATAAAATGCTAAATATATATGTATATATAACGTAAAAATTAAAGATGGTCGGGGTTCTAAATTATGAGAGTGGGGTCGTTTTGTTTCCGGTTTTGATGGTCACATGACAGGGCGAGAGATATTTTTCATTAGATGATGGAATGTGTAGTGTGGTAGTAAGGCCTAAGAAGAATGTACATATTCGGGATGAAAATAAAAGATATTGGCTACGACTACCTTATGATTATTGTGATTGGCGACGAACTCCTGAATATGTTACACATATATATACACACATATATAAAAATTTACCGTTACGGATATCATGCAACACTTTAAACAAGAAACAATATTAAAATGCATGCACTGAACAGATCACTTTTTCGCCAAATAACTTGGCTGCATCTCTCCTTCGTCCTGTGTATTCTATGAGTGTTTGGAATTTCGCAATCGGGATCATTATTGCGGAACACTTTTGTAATGCTCACGGAACACCAGTTGGGAAACACTGCTCTAGGGTCTCAGAAGATTCGAATACAGATTTTTTTTTCCCCTTCTGAATCACAAATGCGTGGCTTGGCGAAGTGATCTGGCACTATTTGCACGGTTGCTATTGGTTCCTCAGAATTTCCTTTTTTTTTTTACGACACAATATTTGTTAGTTACCACATTGTGTATTAATGTATTCTTGAAACACTATAGAATCTGTTTATATATGCCTCATAATGGTAGATGTATCTGAAAGTGAATGTAACTGATTAAAAATAAATAATTTTTTTAATTGCTACATTTTAGTGGGTAACAACAATAACAATGAAATATTAATAAAGAATTTTTTTTTAAATTTGCAAATAAGATATTTGTATTTTCACGATTCATGAAAGTTTTTAAAAATTGTTTTAAAATTTATCTATTTAGTTAGTTGTGAATAGTACTCAGCAGCAAGTATTATTATTAATACATAATTAGCGTGTACAGAGAGACAGACAGACAGACAGACACACACACACACACACACACATATACATATATATCTATAGCTTAAAATTTTTTTTTTTGACCGAACCTAATAAAATTCACAAAAGCGGTACAAAATAATATCACATGTGAAATTATAACTGAAGAAATATAAATAAATAAAAATTTTATTTCACTGCAATGGTAAATATGTAAACATCCAAATAGCGAACCAGTTTTAAATTAACAAATTAGGAGCTAATCATTTTTATTATTTCACCAAAAGGTTCCATGATTTTACACGTTGTATTATTTTTCCGGTATTTACTATACATAACATGTGTTTTGATGTGGGTTATAGTAACGCATATAATACCCAAAGTAATAAAATATTTACAGGTAAACCATCAGGAAGCGTTCTTGACAGAGATACAAATATTATTATTATTACAAAGGATGTCTCTTTAATTCAAAGATAGGGGTTTTGCCGCCCCTAACAAAGTACACCTCTTTGACCCGCCCCATCCACATACACTGTGTAATTGCACCAAGTACCACACTCTTACTTCTCAAAGCAAAAAGTACTTCCCATAATCATGCCATTTCTCTGAAAGATTTTCTTTGTGGGATTGCTATAGTAATATTTTCAGTTTCCTAAAAAATATTGACCTTTACCACTTTATCAAATCTTTCAGTAAACACACATGGGCATTTTGACCTGGTTGTTCTTTTAACACGTTCATTGCTAATCCCGCGATATCGCGTGAGGCGATTTGTCAGTAAATGGCCTATCACGCATTATGGTGTGAATTTCGCTATCAAGTTTCTAAGCGGAATAGTATAGTGGCTACAACGAAACGACACATTTATATAGGGAAGGAATCGACTTTCGTGGCGTGGGAATGGCTTGCCGCCATTGTCTATTGTTTTCAATGTATTTAGCAATATTTTCGTACTCGCGGTCTGAAGATTAGACAACACAACAGTATCGTGTCGTACTTACAGCGCAGCCTCAGGCAACGTTGGCATGAGGTGACTCCTGAGCCCATTTTTGGGCTTAGCTTTGGAATGCTCAAGACTGATCTGTTGGCCATCAAGGAGGTCGTAGTTACATTAATCGACGTCCAAGTGGTTGGTGATACCATAAATTTACATGATGCACATTTACATTAAGTTAATAAATACACTTTGAAATCTTTGAGGTTGGGAATCATCACCACCACTGGTGCTTCTCGGGTACAGACGACCTTCTGTACCCTGTATTGGAGAGGCATCTGGTCACAGCACAGTGCTAATAGAGCTCACCGGGTTCGGGTTCATTAATAAGAAATATCTGAAAGGAATTAATGTGCGTTCACTGGAAGCGACTGTGAGTACTTTTCAGAGTTTCATGTGTAAAGGCCCCTCTACACTATGGTCGACTGCAAGCCATTATCACCGTCTGGAGGGGGTATGGGTTATCGAGGTGGACGATGGCAGACGATAAAATAGCCTTGGCGGAGGATGGTTTCAGAAGCGGTTTTCCTCTAAAGATCAAAGGCAGCCAGATGCGCAATTGAAGTACGCAGTAGACCCTATGGACGAATCCACGCGATCGGCCCATTTAGTGGTCCAGTGTGTAGATGCAACCCGTAAACTATGGTCTAAAGTCCCCATCAGGAAGTGGTGAACAATTGGCCATAGTGTGGAGGATACATATGACGGTCACCGTTGGGCGGGCGATGGGGCGAACTGGAGTCGGATGA
>CM063500.1:9817779-9827820 GCA_032207245.1 Pardosa pseudoannulata | reverse complement strand
CGAGCATTTAATGCCATTATATCACTCCCTATTTTAGGAGCAGGCTATTAAATTTATCAATTTATCACATAATAAATAGGTAAAAAAAAAAAAAATTCTAGCATTATGACGTCATTCCTTTAACTATCTCATTTAATCATTTATTTTAGATTATTTAAATATCTTCTGCATTATTTCTATACGTTTTATCTCTAAACTTAGATATTACGTAAATAATTTCCTTTTATATTTGGCTTAAATAATAGATTAGGTACATAAGTGATAATTTTAATCGATTATTTTTGTAGAACGATAATTCTCAGCCAAAAAACAAACCATTTTTTACTTGAATCATAGAGTACCTTTACAATTCTGGAAAATTAAAAGTTTTACTGATCCCGTCATATGACGGGCTATATGCTAGTAATGTATAATTTCAATACCAAATTGTTGTTATGTCTCTTTATCTCTTTAGATAGAATAGTTAGAAACTGGAATGTAGTTATGTAAAATTTTACAATTATCAGATATTATAGATAAACTGACAAATAAGAGAGCAAAATAAATTCAGTTTGTAGGTTCATTTTGTTACATTTTTACAGACCATCCAGTTTAACCAACCCCTTAATGCATTTGCCCGTGTCTGACACGGGAGAAATTCAAAATAAACATGTAATCAAATCGTTTACACTTTGTTTGTATAGCAATTTTTTTTATAACTTTTACAATTCTTACCCGTTCCCTTATCATCTTCCACAACTGAAATTGCAAAAAACACAATATACCTATATATTTCTTTTTTGTCAAAAAAATTATCATTTTTCACCAGTTTTTCCGAAAACACTGGTAACGTTTTTGATCCGTAGTCGATTATATGGAACAGTCATATAAAAATAATAGCAAGCTGATTTGGCAGGTAAAAAATAGAAACATTCAGTTACAATTGATGAGGCAATGATTTATTTATCTGATTGCAATCAAAAGAAGAAGAAAAAGATTTAAAAAGTTGGTTCAAAAAAGTTTATCTAAAGATTTCATGGTTATTGCTGTTTTCACTTATAACAAAAAACTAAACAAAACGAAAACTACATAAAACATAATAATTTTTTTAATAAAAAAGTCATTATTAACTCGGATTACTAGCAGCAATTCGTTTTAACATCTATTTTCAGAGAAAAAAAATTCCAAACAATCTTCAATGCTTTAAATTAAGGGCCGGTCTCACCAAACTCGTTTAACGGTTAACCGCGATTAATCTCAGTTTAAATGGAGAATTGCGTCCCACAATTGGCTGACGCCATGGATTAATCGCGATTAGTGGTTAAACGACTTTGGTGAGACCGGCCCTATCTCTATCGGGAATTATCTGTTTTCCGCATTTATGACATAACATTCATCAGTCAAATATAAAAATCAACAACTAAAATTTTAGAACACTTTAATAAAGCACAACTTAATAAATTCCCATCGGCCCATCATCGAGCGGAACAGGACTTTTGAACACAATACTTATCCATTGGAACACATTCTAAGAGAGTAGTGCCGAACGATGGCCGAATGGTTAGGGTGCTGGCCTTCGGATCCGGAGTTCGTGGGTTCGGAACCCACTATGGCATGGATGTTCGTAGCCGTTCGGAATCGGCTGTAAGCAGTAGGCCCCGGTCTCATTAGCCCTCGTGTTGCAAAAAGTAGACCGTAGAGCTCCAAAACCAAATCAAACCAATCTACGAGAGTAGTAGACGTAGTAGTTCTTTACACATCAGGTTAAGACTATAAGCCATGTCTCTAAATCTACCTTTTTTTTTAAAGTAAGATTTGAAGCTATTTTATTTAATTGCATCTCACTTAATTCCCCTGTCGTGTCTCCTATGGATTACTGATAATTTGGACTTTTAAAACAAACACTTTATAAACGTCTTCCGAAAACATTGGCTGGTATAAGTAATTAATCTCCACCCCTCTTTCCATAAAGAACCAGAAGTTTCAAACAGTCTGTGCATGTCCTTTCACTGACAGAATGCGTAGGGAACTGTTCTTCGGTACCAGAGTTCCCGGGTTCGAATCTCGCTAAAGTCATAGATGCTTGTGGTCGCTCGGAATCGGTTTTAAGCAGTAGGTCCCGGTCTCATTATCCCTCGAACAGCTAAACAATAGGCCGTAGATTTCCAAATGAAAACCAACCACTCGTGGAAGGGTTGGAAGATGGGAGTGAGGTATGGAATCAGGAACAAATCCTCCTCTTTTGAGGATGGTGAAATTGAGAGGTTTATTCAGCATGACATCACGCATTCCGTACACCCATAAGTACCGACGACCCGTTCAGGGATATCGAGCAACCTACAACCCACAAAGAAATTTTGTGTGGCCCACCGCTCTCCTCTAGCAAAAATGCATAATGGCACTACTGGCTTGGAAGATGGTATATCCAGGGTCGTAACTAGGTCTTGCAGCACCCGTGGCAAATAACTGGTCTGTGCCTCTACAACAAATGAAGTGAAAAACATATAAACAATTTTTTATGCTATATCATATATTCAGGATGAACTTAAAATACAGTCAGTACCGGCTATATGGTCACCCGCTTTTAAGGGCCCTCTAACTTAATAGGGAACATGTGTTAAAGCGCACCGCTTATACAGTCATTTCCTTTTTCTTGTTACCGGTTATAAGGGTCAATTTCATGTTTTCAACGAGTTTCCCCGTTTTTTTCTTTTCGATTTTTAAGAAGTTAGTGAGAAATTGGAGAGGACCTGAATTCAAGCCTTTATTTTCCTCCCTTTCCCCCTTTCTTGCTTGTGTAGACTCTTAGTCGGAGTTTTCCACCTCTCTCAGTTCTCGTTCCCACTGATAACAAGTAGACATCTGTCTATTTATTGGCTGAAGTTATCTCTCTCATACAATAACTGAGGTGTTATTTTAGTAATTCCGAAGCAGCAGATGATCATTTAAAAGCTATTAGGGGCTTAGAAAATGTTGTGTTAACAGCCAACAAAAAGAAGCAAACTTATATACCTGATTATTTTTAAATACATTGAACATGAATGTACGTATGTACGTGTGCTGTACTTTGCTTAGTAAGGTAAGCTAATAAATTTCCCCTTATGACGCCTTCAATATTCTCAAACGAGAGGTAACGTGAAAAATGGATCACAGTCAAAGAATAAAATTGGAAATTCACTTTAATTCTGGATTAAATACGGCTATTTACAAAGGAACGTTAATTCCTAAATCATCTAGAACTGCAAAGGATGGATGACGATAAAACTTCCTCGCGACAATCACAGTCGAAAGAAAAACAAGAGATTTAAAAATCTCTTACAAATGGGGAGGCTTTTCAGGGTGCAATCAAACCCAATTTATCCCCCGTTCGGTATCGAGATTCTGCCGCTCCCTATATGAGCGGACTTTACGAATCACCCGAACTAGCAAGCTGTCGCTGGTAAAAGACGAAAGCCTCCACGAGGTCAACACACCTCCGTAAAAAATGACGAAAAGCCCTGAGTCGCAAAATTGTAGGCTTTTTATACCTGGGGGGGCAGTTACGGTCCCGCCACTGTTTTTTTCTCAGTTAAGATCCCAGTTACATGAGAACTTCAGCTAAAGTTACAGTTATACTTTTTAACTGAATTCTCATTCGCTAGCCGTCTCTTCACGGAATTTCCGAGCGTTCATTAACGAGATCCATCAGGGGCTTATTCGTCTATTCAGTCCGATTGTCAAGATCCCCGACTCTGCGACGCCACGCTATTGTCCAGGTACAGGTGTGCTACGATCAGCTGTTTTGGCGCGTGATCGGACAAAGGGGTCTTCACACCCTCCAAAAATATTGCATATTTTTAATGTAGTTTTTACTTCTCGAATTAATTTTTAAAATGTTCTTAAAAGCATAATTATTTGTTTATAAGGTGAATATAATCCTGTCATATTTCAGTAGGGTTGTATTGTTCAGCATATAGGGTCACCCCGCTTATATCATCTGATTTTTCTGGACCCTGAGCTGACCATATAACCGATACAGACTGTATTTTGTTAATTCTTAAAATGTTCCTAATATATTAATTTTTTAAAATTTTCTTCTATTTTTACCTTATTAATATCTAAAAAATATTTTTGAACTCTTTGGGGATATTATTTTGCTAATAAACACAATCGTTTATTTGAGGGAAATATTTTATTAGGAGACTGAATTTTCATAAAAAAGTAGCAAATTTCTAAATTTAAATTCAGTCTTAATAACTTTAATACATTCAAAATTTAAAACGAATACCCGGATTAATAGTTAAGCATATTAGGGGTGTTTGGTAAATATTGTGTAAAAATCTATAAAAAAATTCATAATATGACAAATATGAGAGGGTTTGGGTTTTGTTTGGAGCGCTACGGTCTACTCTTTTACTACGCGAGGGCTAATGAGACCGGGACCTACTACTTAAAACCGATTCCGAACGGCTACGAACATACATGCCATAGTGGGATTCGAACCCACGAACTCCGGTACCGACGATCAGCGCCCTAACCAATCGGCCAGCGTTCGGCAAGAAATATGAGATAATTCATAAAAAATAATTTTTAAACATATTGGATTTTATAAAAAAATAAATTATTTTTCACTTTTTCCTCATTTCTACTTGGGGTGAATCGTCCTCTTTCGGACCCCATTCTCCTCACGGTGCGGCACCCTTAAAACTGATGCGCCTGTGGCAAATACCACCTTTGCCACGCCCTAGTTACGGCCTGGGTATATCCCCTCAAAATGCACAACATTCCCAAGAGTAGCATTTCCTGACTTTCTAAACTGTTATAATTATGCTTGCGAACGTTTTGTAGAAATAAATATATAACGGGGATTATTCAAAAGGAAACAAACATAATCAGAAGCAATGTTCTTTAACCTCAGCGAATAACAGACCAGATATTTCCCCGTCTGCGACGGAAATAATCTTTTTGTGCCTTGCCTTGCACGGCAGAATTTCTAAGGACCAAAATAGATGGGGATAATCGCTTCCCAATGCATTTTTTGAGTGATCATTTAACAGCACGGCGTTAACGACGATACACTAAAGTTTTGCGCGATACATTTAGGTCTCTCAGATGATAAGGTTTATCAAATTTACGAATTACAATGCAAAATTAAAACTATTTTTTCTCCGTTTTATTGATAGCACTTATTTTCGGAGATTAGCAAATATTCCATACTTCGGGGAATATCGGGAGCAAAATACGTTTCGAATTCGATTAGCGTAGTTAAAATACAAGATGAAGCATCTGGTATTCATGTTTATTATTTGCTAACGATTGTGATTTAACCCTTTAATGCAAGGCGTATCATTTTAGATACGGCTAAAAAATAGCTTGTAGAATTTTTTATCTTTTCTCAGAATAAGATTTCCTTTAGAGATTAAGTAAAAGGCAATCGTATATACAGTGGCGTACGGAGAATTTTTCAAGGGGGTTCATAATTCTAAAAAGTAATAGCCCTCATAATTTCTACTAAAACTTTTATTTTTGCCATTTTGTCTGAGCTCAAGGGGGGGGAGTTAAACCCCTAAACCCTACCCTTGCGTACACCCCTGCGTATATAAATTCTACAAAATTTTCAAGTAATTTCTATTCTTTACAAATTTTCATTTCGATCGACAATTTATGATTTTTCGAACAGCACACATAAATTTACTCTTTCTACAGGACATAGACTGAAATAAAGATAAATTGCTTTATCTACTGAAAAACTCCATTTTACAGTACTTTTAGCATGCAATACCAAATAAATCTTTTTTTCACAGTTTTTCTTTTTTCATAAATGGCATCCTATGATGTTTAAAACTATAGCTGATCCCTAACCTGACGTGCCGTAGTATTCATAATTGTTTAAACTTCATGCTTATTTTATTCTGTCAGTCCACAATAGCCTTAGATTTAAGATATGCATCAATATGGAATCAAAACTCCGAATTTCTGTTTGTTTGGGGCACTTGGACTTGAGCCGAATCTCTAATAAGGCAATTTTTTGTATCGTCACGAACTACTGTAATGCCCTTCCCATTCATTTTTATGTTTACAAAAGCCAACAGACAAACAATAAACTGCCCTTCCGTTTGAAACTAAAGCCAGAATTGTCATAATTTGAGAATTTGCCCTACTGCGTGAAATCGCCTTATGGTGAAGGTGAGATATTACTGTTCAAGGTGTGCATCATGAGGTACAGAGATATATAAAAATGAGTACAATTTAACTGAGGGACAGAAATGAGCCCCGCATTAAAGGGTTTGCACAGTTTTATTTTATTGATTGTTATTTTTATACTGGCTGTATTCTCGTGTTTCGATACAGTAATTTTGTATTCATTAGGTTATTTGAAAGTTACTTTTCAAAAAAACCTTGCAGAAACCCATGCAGAAAATATCACTCATATTTATAACTGTATATTCATAAAGCTATATATATGCACATAACATTTAATAGTTTTTATGAATACAGTAAACTCTCTCTTAATCAGCCTAAATGTAACCGGGGTTAAGACGATTAAGAGAAACACCGGTTAAAGAGAAGAATGAAAAGAAAATGATTGCATATCGATGCCAATTATATATCGATGCATAGCCAACGTTATTATGGATTGCACAGAATAAAATAAATCTGGACTTGAAATCAACTTTGAATACTATAACACGTTTCGTTAGTGAACAGCTAAATATTAAAAAGGGAAAACTTCGTGAAAAAAGATTTATTTGGTAGTACATGTAAAATAAGTGCTGTAAAATGAAGTTTCATACTAAATAAATTGATTATTTACTCATTAAGTTATTGAAAAGATCCCCTTTTACCCATGCAGAAAATATTACTCATTTATAACTGTATATTTATAAAACTATATATGCACATAACATTTAATAGCTTTTATGAATACAGTAGACTCTCTTCTAATCAGCTTAAATGTAATCGGAGTTAAGACGATTAAGAGAAACACCGGTTAAAGAGGAGGATGAAAAGAAAATGATTACATATTGATGCATAGTCAACGTTATTATGGACTGCACAGAATAAAATAAATCTGCACTTGAAAACAATTTTGAATACTACAGCTGGTTTCGTTAATGAACAGGTAACTTTATATATATATATATATATATATATATATATATATATATATATATATATATATAAAGTATTAAAGGATACCCTATATTAAACTTTGAGGGAAAAGATTTATTTGGTAGTACATGTAAAATAAGTGCTGTAAAATGAAGTTTTATACTAGATAATTAAATAGATTCTTTGTTCATTAAGTAATTGAAAGAATCCTCTTTTACTCATGCAGAGAATATCACTCAAACTTAACTTTTAATTTATAAAGCTATATATGTACATAAAATTTAATAGCTTTTATGAATACAGTAGACTCTCTTTTAATCAGCCTAAATGTAATCGGAGTTAAGACGATTAAAAGAAACAACGGTTAAAGAGGAGAATGAAAAGAAAATGATTACATACCACAATACCAATTACATATCCATGCATAGTCAACGTTATAATGTACTACACAGAATAAAGTAAATATGCACTTGAAAACAACTTTGAATACTACAGCACGTTTCGTTACGGAATAACTTTTTTTTTTTTTTTAATATCAAAGGATACCTTATATTAAAAGGGGAAAACTTTGTGGAAGAATATTTATTTAGTTTTACATGTAAAATAAGTACTGAAAAGTGTAGTTTTACACTAGATAAAGCAATTTGTCACGATTTCAGTCTATGTACCTGCCAAAATATTAAATTTATGTCCGCTGTAAGAAAAATCGTAGCAGTACTAACAGCAGTACTAGCAGTACTATCGTAGCAAACTATATATTTATAAAGCTACATATTCACATAGCATTTAATAGCTTTTGTGAATACAGTAGATTATCTCTTAATTAGCCTAAATGAAACCGGGGTTAAGACGATTTAGAGAAACTCCGGTTAAAGCAGAGAATGAAAAGAAAATGATTACATATCGATGCCAATTATATATCGATGCATAGTCAACGTTCTTATGAACTGCACAGAATAAAATAAATCTTGTCTTGAAATCAACTTTAAATACTATAGCACGTTTCGTTAGTGAACAGATAAATATTAAAAAGGGAAAACTTTGTGGAAAAAGATTTATTTGGTATTACATGTAAAATAAGTAGTGTAAAACGAAGTTTTATACTAGCAAAAGAAATTGATTCTTTGTTCATCAAGTTATAGAAAGAATCCCCTTTTACCCATGCAGAAAATATCACTCCTACTTTAGTATATATTTATAAAGCTATATATGCACATAACATTTAATAGCTTTTATGAATACAGTAGACTCTCTCTTAATCAGCCTAAATGTAACCGGGGTTAAGACGATTACAAGAAACACTGGTTAAAGAGGAGAATGAAAAGTAAATGATTACATATCGATGCATAGTCAACGTTATTATGGATTGCACAGAATAAAATAAATCTTGACTTGAAATCAACTTTGAATACTATAGCACTTTCCGTTAGTGAACAGCTTTCTTTTTAATATCAAAGAATGCCTTATATTCTCTGAATTACAACTCTGAATGCTACAGCACGTCTCGTTCGTGAACAGCTAACATTTTTTTAAAATATAATACGGTGCCTTGCATATAAAAAAGGGATAACTTCGTGGAAAAAGATTTATTTGGAATTACATGTAAAATAAGTACTGTAAAATGTAGTTTTACACTAGATAAGCAATTTGTCACGATTTCAGTCTATGTACCTACCGAAAAAGTAAATTTATGTTCGCTGTTCGAAAGATCATAATGTGTCGATTCTAATGGAAAACTTATAAATAATAGAAATTACTTGAAAATTTTGTAGCTTGTTTATAAGATTGTCCTCTGCCTACTTTCAAAAAGAAAATTTCGTTCTAATATAAAAATTCTACAAGCTATTTTTTAGCGGTATCTAAAAAGAAAAGCTGGGCATTAATGGGTTAATTTTCAAATTTTACTGTTTATGTATGTTATGACTTAATCCTACATGATATAAAATCTAAAAAACTAAACCATTTATTCTGTGTACTGGGTAAAAAAGGAGCTTCTACTGACACGATATCATAATAGAGCAAATTTAGTTATTACAATTATGTATTGGCTTTATTATAACTAATTTTACAAGTTACGGCGGCGTCGTATAACAGGTGGTCGGCGTAAGGTATACAATGAAAGAGGAATTAGAAACAAAATTTATTAGAATTGGCATTTGGAGCATGTAAAGGTTACTTTGAAAGATATTGATTACTATATTTTACAGCCGACTAACGACAGTACAAGTACTGTGTGGAATAATGATAGTTTAATGCATTTTCAAGAAAAGGTAATGCCGAAGATGTGAGGTACGCAGTTGTTTACAGATTACAAGAAAGTATACAGATACGTGAAGTTTAATAGTTTTTCGTACTATATAACTGCATTTTTTGTTCCATTTGATTATCCCGTGATTGTTTCGACGAGTAAGAATATATAACGCTTTGAGGAATGTGCCTTTCTATATATCTTGGAACTTGGATAAATCAGATTGTACACAATTTCAGAGTGGAGCGTCCAAGTGTACTGTAAATAATCCAATGATTGATACAATTACTTCGTAGCCAAAAACTAAAACTATAATGATAGGTAGTAAAAAGCCTGCTGTGTTTAAGTATACTTTACCTTCTACTTTGAGGTAATATGGAGCTTCGACTGACACGACATCATAGTAGAATATATTTAGTTATTACAATTCTGTATTGGTTTTATTATAACTAATTTTTTCAGTAATGCCTCGACTGATGCTGCATTACCAAAGTAAAATTTCTGATTACACTTATTGCATTTTCATTTTTTACTGTTTGTGTATATTTTAATGCGAACTGACAGTATAAAATAACAGAATAAATTAAATATTTATACTATGAAGTCGATTACCGAATTATATTACATCAAAGTACAGATTGCAATAACAATCAAATGAAACTAACTGCTATACTTGCAAAGAACAGATATTGTAGGAAACAGTTATAATTTATTATCAATTG
>CM063500.1:9802779-9812779 GCA_032207245.1 Pardosa pseudoannulata | reverse complement strand
TGCTTCTCAATATTTCCCAAAAACTGTGTATAAGTAAACCTACAATCTTTGTCAAGTGAAAGGTAGTGTAACGGCGTGTCTTCCTCATAAAGACTTTGTTTCTCAAAAGAGGTTGAAAATTGGACTTCGCTTATGTGGAGACAAAGGTGTCGTTTTCCCCGGCACCACGACGTATAGACTTTTGTGTCCTACAGTAACGAAACAACAGGGCACCCAGACTGACAGCCAGAAAGATGATCACGGAACCACAAGTTTTCAAAGGGAGTGCCGCAACGTTGGATCTTTCGCCGACATGAAATTCCGGAGACTAACGGGTTTGCGGCCGGTGATTGTCTAGCCCAGACCAATCCAGTTGGCTGAAGGTGAGATCATCGCCAGATGATCCAATGATGGAATTGTGGGTGAGGCCCCCTTTTATAGAGGCCCCTCCTAAAAAGAGACGAGATGAGTTTTTTTTAAGGAGTAGTTAGTTAGCTAGCAGTCAGCTGATTTGGAGGTCATCTTGACCAGTCTCTCCATCGGAGAGTTTTCTTAATGAAAATCCCATCTTGGGATATATCTCTTTTTGAGATTTTTAACGATACCCTGCGCCTTGGGTTTTCTTTTAATTCTATCTTTTTCAGGATGGATCGTATATTCATATATCTACTAGGAATTCTCCTAGGATTTCTAACTTTGTTTTTATCTTCTTCGAAGATACAAGTTGCATCTTCAAACACCCTCGTCTAATTAAGTGTGTTGTCTTCATTATTGCTACCGAGAACTATTACGCGAAGCTGTCACTAATTGTTTTCTTCCGTGGGTTATCAAACCTTTCGACAGTGTATTCAAGGTATGTTTCTACTTAGGCTTACGTCTATTGTATCACATAGTTGTGAACTGTAATTGTTTGTGTGTATGTAGAAATGTGTATATAGCTGCAAGGTGTAAATAAATCATTTAATCAACAAACATCTGCTTCTTCATTGTATCACCTGAAATAAGGGCCGGATACGTTACAGTAGAAACAAACTGCGATTAAATGTAATATTTGTCTCTTTTATACAGCTTAATGTACAAAAACCTTTAAATCCCTCAAGTTACAGAGTTCTCACTAAATGTACAGATTGGATGCAAACTTTAATCAGAGAGAAATTCTGGCTGCGATACTGTAGTAATTAATCAATGGTATTTATCTATGTTCTACTGAGTTCTGAAAGATGCATTGTTTATTTGCACACTAAATCGTTCCAGAAAAATGCTTACAATCAAATTTCCAACAGACAAGTGTGCAAACACGTGCAGATAAATCACCAGATGTCACATCTGGTGGAGAATATTTTCAAAAAAATCTATAGAGCGATAAAATATAAAGATAAAATAGCCCTTTATGTGAGGAGTTCACAACCAAAGTGAGTCAAGTCGGGGACACGCGAAAGTACATCCTTTAAAGCTTTACTAAGCACTATTGCCACCAATATATATATTAATAACTATGTTAAAGTAAGAAATGGTAAAATTAAATTAGAAACTGTAAACGAAAATTAGCTACACTGACTGTTTAAGTATTATGTATTTATTTTAGTATTATTGTATTTTATTCTTTTTTTTCCATTTTTTGTATATTCAGGACACTCTTATATTCAACAAGAATGGAAATGAATGGTTGTTTAAAAATATTCATAAACTATCAATAATTTTATGTAGTAATTGTATGTTTTGATTGCATGGCAAATATTGGCAATAAAAATAGATGTTTTATCGATGATAAGATTTTCTCGCTTTATTAAAGATTTATATTTTATTTCAGACTAATTTCTTTTATAACTGTATATATTTTGAACTTTAATCTAAAAATATTTTTTAATTACTGACTTGATTTGTACAGTTTTCTTTCTTTTGTGAAATGATAAAATTAAATATTATAAATTATTTAAGAAGAAAAGTTTTAGAGGTAACAAAAAGCATTTTAAAGATTAAAGTTCATCAAAACGTATACATTAATAATGTATATATTTTGATGTATATTTATGTGTATATTTATATGTACAATGTATATTTTTTGAAGAATTCTATTGTTAACCCTTAATTTAGCTAAGTCCGCTACAACGAACAGTCAAATAAATAAAATCTACTATACATAACATAATTGTCAGCTTTCGCCACAGCGGACATTAATTATCTCAAAAATGGAAAATTATATATATTTTTTTGTTTATTTTACAGAGATCATAATGTCTATACAGATATGAGACAATAACATAAATTAAAAAATATTTGAAAAAACATCTTGTCAAATTAAGGGTTAAATTGTAAAATTCCACTGTAAAAATGATGAAATACTGGTCTCCGTTTAAGCACTAAATAATTTAAATCGTCTAGTACACAGATAAAATGTTTTCTAACTGGAAACCTGCAGGACTTGATTGACGAACGGTCAAGTAGTATGATGCTTGTTGTGACGTCACAAAAAGCAGCATTACGGCCAGATAGGCTGCTACCATATTTCAGTCGACATATGTCACTCGTGACTTCTGCGTCATAATGATGTCAGAGAGGGAAATTTATGGTACCAAATTCCCATCCCTGGCTATTTCTGACGTCATTATGACATAGAAGTCACCAGTGACATATGTCGACTGTAATATGGTAGCAGCCATAGTCCTTTATCTTGCGTGGCACCGGCCATTTTTGGTTTGGTTTGGAGTGCTACGGTCTACTTTTTGCAACACGAGAGCTAATGAGACCGGGACCTACTGCTTAAAGCCGATTCCGAACGGCTACGAGCATCCATGCCACTGTGGGATTCGAACCCACGATCTCCGGTACCGAAAGCCAGCACCCTAACCAATCGGCCATCGTTCGGCTCCCGGCCTTTCTTTCTTTTACAAAATAAAATTGTTTGCCAGAGTAAATAACGTGTTATATCATATGTGATTATGTTTTATCGCCAGTAATGAATTAGAAATTCCAGAACTGATTTTTCACCAGAGTCATAATTGAGATGGATTCATTATTTTTTTTTTATCATCAACACGTTTTTTAATGTTGGGGAAAGTAGGTAATGGCTATCATTTAAATACAGTTTTCAAATGTTCAATCTGTTTCTGTACTTATTTTTCCTGAATTTAATGAGAAAAATCTATTTACAGATATGTGGATCTACAAGTTGCCTTCACATTTAGACTAATCGGGATCAAAATTGAGTATTTTGAGAACAAGGGACAAAATAGATTCAAAGATTAAATAAAGTGGTGTGAAAGATAAATCACTTTGAAAATTCACCAGTTCCAATTGCTGCCAACCAGCTCCAGATCAGGGATGTTCGGAGTGGTTAGGGTGGGTCTGTACCTACCATATTGGATTCTTCTCACTCAATGTTAACCTATGGAGTTTGGTTTGGAGTGCTACGGTCTACTTTTTGCAACACGAGGGCTAATGAGAACAGGACCTACAGCTTAAAGCCGATTTCGAACGGCTACGAACATCCATGCCACTGTGGGATTCGAACCCACGAACTCCGGTACAGAAAGCCAGCACCCTAACCAATGGCCATCGTTCGGCTCCCGGCCATTTTTTCTTTTACAAAATAAAATTGTTTGCCAAAGTAAATAACGTGTTATATCATATGTGATTATGCTAAAAAACATCCCAGTTATTTATTTATTTACTTTTTTCACTTAATCCAAATTTTCACTGATCAATTACGATTCAGAGACTATAGGACACTGTTGGGATAAATTTATCAATTTTCGTAAATTATTTCAAACGCACTTGGTTTACTTTGGGTGTGAATGTCTCGTATATCAACGTTGTTCAACTTAGTGTAGTGTTCCACGCAAAACTTATCTGATTATTTCATTGACTTTCTCTGACCCAAACTCACAAAATTATCTCACCAAATGACACATATTATCTCAGATGTAATTAAATTTAAAAATAGTATTAGTAAGTACTCGTAAAGTCATTAATTTAAAAGCATAATGAACTAAAGTTGCATAGAGATTTTATATCGAAATGAATTTAAAATAGCTATAGATAGTTATTTAGTTAGCTTATTTATACAGTGGACCCCGCTTAATGGTGATCAGTTTGGCACACCGTGATTTCGATAACAATAACCCATTGATAACGATAAACGATATGCAAAATTAGATATATTTACCTCCTCCCCCTTTATTTCCCACGTACTAAATTTCAAAACAAAATGAAAAAAACACACCTTATATTTATGTACTGTATATTATCCTTTAAAACATAAGAATTGTATACATAATTAAAAAAATGGATCCATTGCTGACTGTCTACCATTTTTTCTAAGAAGCTCATTGATAAATTGTTCGTAATCATAATCAACCTGTCATAACGATTTAAAATTTCGATCTTTTGTTTTAATGTTAAATCATTTCGCTTTCTGGCTTCCATATCGACAAGCTGCATGTAAGCGAGCAAGGCATAAAATGGGAATACGCTCCTTCTCAGTTCCGATAATAATGTGTTGCCTTCTGCTTATCTGACAACCACTGACCACCAGCAGGGTGTGCGTATTTCTGAAAAATTCCAGGAACGTGTAATACCCCACTCCTTTGTTCATTCCCAATTTCCCTAGGTTGAAGAGGAGAATTCTCGGAAATTCAAATAACAGCGAATGGAGGAAAAAGTATGGGTTCCTTCTGAATATCTTTGAATATTCCTTTGTCAGTTAAAATGAGGTTCGAAAACAGATAACATTAACCGAAGTTACGATCCGATAAAGCGATATTTTTAACATACAGATAAATGGAGAAAATCGGAACCAAGTGATTTCGATAAAGGCGCCTCCACACTATGGTCCACCGCAAGCCATTACCACCGTCTGGAGGGGGTTTGGCTTATCGTGGCCGATGGCGGCAGACGATAAAATAGCCTTGGCGGACGATGGCTTCGGAGGCGGTTTTTCTCCAAAGATCAAAGGCAGCCAGATGCTCAACAAAAGTGCTCAGTAGACCCTATGGACGAATCAATGCGCTCAGCTCATTTAGTGGCCCAGCGTGTGGATGCGACCCGTGAACCATCGTTCAAGGTCACCATCAAGATGTGGGTAACAACTGACCATAGTGTGGAGGCTACATAACAATGAGCGATTGATAACATTAACCGCGATGTCCACTGTAATATAATTTTGACAGAGCTGCGGTAGCTCAGTAGGCATAGGCAACGATCTCGTAACTGGAAGGTTTCGGCTCCAGGACGCCTTAGAACCTCCGTTTTCGTTAAATTTTTTCGTGGTCACAAGGTCCTCCAAGTTCTCAGATGATACCTCTAGGGGTCTTCTGCTTGTTCCTTGCTTCTAAATTAAGAGAACCCACTTGAGCTAAGACGTTCTTTTACCCTAGCGATGCTCGTCAAACGAAAGGTACATCCCTTCGTCTTAATTCGTGTGGCCTCTGGCCCACGTGGTTGGCTTGTCCAAGTTGCATTGGAAACAACAACAACCATCGTTTGCTTTTATATAACTTTCTGAGTAAAGTGTCATGAAATATTGCTTGGACAATTACCCAGATAATATTTTTATATTGTGTTGATTGACTAACTTAACTTTTAAAAATTATATATAAAATTTTCGGGTTCCAAAAATCAGGGACCCACGTCCCAGTCGGTTCTTGCTTTAATCAGGTCTTGGCCACAAAGTGGTTTAATTTAATCCCGACTGCATGAACAACCTAAATTTTAAAGTTTCATATTTTCGAAATCGATTAACCCCTTGCCTTATGAATCGAGCGACGATTGTGTGTGCCACTTTCGATGAAAGCTTTTCTCATGCGTCGTGACCAGAAGCAGTTTCATCACGGGCTAAATTGGGAGCAAACCAGTGGACATTAATAGTACTGCATTTACTATTTAATAAAACCACAGAATTTGATAATTATATTTCATTTCATTTTTATTAAAAAAAATTATTAATGTTTTTATTTCACATATTATTTCTATGTTTTTGGTTATATAACAAAAGTAAAAATTTTCAGTCGTTTAAATATTTTCTATGTAGAATTTATTGCGTGAATAACCTATAAGTGAATAATGTATAATATTAGTCAAAATTTTGTAAGGGGTATTGTTTTATTACTGACACGAGCTTTTCTGACAGAATCATCACGTGTGTGATACGAGGCTCTCATTTTAGGCACATCAATACGATCACGTCTTCGATACGTTGTTTTAAGGCAAAGGGTTAAGATTATTTGAGAATGTACTTCGGCATGTCCAAATCAAAGACATCCTCACCCGATTCGATAAACACAATTTCGAAATATTTAACTTTTAGTTCCTTTCGTTTCTTGCTACTAAATTAGATTTAATAATACAGGTATTCCTCACTTTACATCAAGCTCTATTGGTTGCACGTTGTTTACTTTTGCTACGATACTGCACCTGTAATTACAAAACTCGATTATCCCCTCACATGTTTCCTTTTTATTAAAACAAACGAGATAAGGAAAAGAGAAAATAGTTCCCTAATCACCATTTGCAAATACATTAAAAAAATTGGAATAATGTCATTAGTAGCGCAGAAAATATACGATTCTAAAACGCTAATTATACCAATCTGCTTATCTTAAGCTGCAAACTGTGTAAGGACAGGGGGGATAATGCAGTCAGGTGCATCCATTCCAGCAAATCACAGGTTTCTCAGTCACGGGTAAGATTTTAAACAGTTGTCTACTCCGTATATCGCAAAATCGTATAAGCGCGAGCTACTAGTAGCTCGCGAGGAAATTTTCGATAGATCACAGTGTTCTGTTTAGATTGCCTAACCTGCTTTGATGGAGTTAAAGCACTATGGTTCTATTGTTTTGCTAAACGAGGGCTAAAGTGACCGGGATCTACTGCTAACACCAAACATACCAACACATAATGCATACCTTTTTCTACCATAGCCGGTCAAATGACCGGATGTTATGTTTCCCGATTGAATGTATGAAATACGGATATTGGGAAGGAAATAAACAAATAAACTTTATTATAATTAAACAAAATTGTATACACTGTCGACCAATAAGTATTTGGACACCTATGCAAATGACGATATCTGCGGTTCTGAGGTACGTCACGGCCTCCGCCGGTAAAAATCATGTAGGAAACAGCATCGGCATTAGTCGCATGCAAGATGCCTCGCAGTTCGGAGCTCTCCGATTTCGAGAAAGGTATAATTATCGGGTATCACAAATGTGGCCGATCCTTAAGAAACATATCTAGCGATCTGAAGTACCCAAAATCGACAATGGCCTGTGTGATTAAGAAGTGGAAGGAGAGCGGAGATTGTTGAAATGTGCCCCAAGTCGGTAGACCATCGAAACTGGGAGATAGCGACCGACGAGTGCTGTCCAGAGAAATTCGGAAGAACCGAGCCAACCGATTGCCTCATCCGCGAGGAGTTTCAACAGGCATCCGGGAGTATTGTTTCAATGAATACCATCCGTAAGAAAGCACATCTGCTTGGTTTTCATGGTCTTGCTGCTGCCCATAAGCCTTTGATCACAAAGTCCAACCGCGCTGCTCGGTTAATGTGGTGCAAAGCACATCGAAATTGGACCGTAGATCAGTGGAAACGGGTTCTTTGGAGCGACGAATCAAGGTTCACCCTTTACCTTTCGGATGGCTGGGTCTGGCGTCTGCCTGGAGAACGTCTCCTGCCAGAATGCATTGTGCCAACAGTCAAGTTCGGAGGAGGTGGAATTATGGTCTGGGGGTGTTTCTTCTGGTATGGACTGGGACCCTTGGTCCCCATTCATGGTAAGCTCAACGCCGATGCCTACTGCACTATTTTGGATGACAATGTGCTTCCTACCTTGTCTCAGTTTTACGGGCTGGACCCATGTTACTTTAAGGACTACAAAGCCACTTATCAGGTTTCGAGGTTAACCAAGGCTTGGATATGGTGCCAATGGAATTCATCGAATGGACTGGCCTGTCCAGACCTGAATCCTATCGAGAACTTCTGGGACGAGGTGAATTGCCGAATTAAGAGGTGCACTACCCGTCTAAAATAGCTGAAGGAACTTATGTCAACTCCAAGCCGATTAGAAGACAATACCACTAGCTGTAAAACAGAGACTTGTGGAAAGTATGCCCCAGTGTAACAGCGCGCAACGGCCATCTGCGCGCGCACACTTTTTGTTTTAGCCTAAAAGAAAAGACTGTTAGTTTTCCGTTATGTGGTGTGTTGGTGTGTGCGAGGGCCTCCTGCTCTCTGCATTTTTAATAATGTTAAATATTAAGTAAAACTTGTAAATATGTGTAAATATCTTAATAATTAAACGTAATTTGTTAAATGTAGATAGATTTTTTTTATTTTGGATGTATAGTGTTACACCAGTCAATTTTTATGAACACACGCAAAGAATAAGAATTTTTAATTCATTACTTATCGCATTTTTTACATACACGTCATCGATCATTTCACCGATTATGGTATGTTTAGTGTTAAATCTGATTCCAAACGGTTACGAAGTTCCACACTAAGAGCGGAATTCAAATACTCCAACTCTGGTACCGAAGAGCAGCGAACTTAGCTGTTTGGAAGCGTTTTTTTTTCTCTACACGAGAACTAATGAAAGTGAGACCTACAGCTTACGGTGAGTCTATACACGCCATGTCGGATTCTTGCTGTTGCATGTTAGTCTATGGGAAATATAAAATTCCCCCTGGCTGCCTCGCATTTTAATTAGCTTATTAGAATAAATAGACTATGCTCGAAAGTTAATCAGGGTGTGAAGACTCCCCTTTGTCCGAGCACGCGCCAAAACAGCTGATCGTAGTGCACCTGTACCTGGACAATAGCGTGACGTCGCAGAGTCGGGGACCTTGACAATCGGACTGAATAGGCGAATACGCCCCTGATGGATCTCGTTAATGAATGCTCGGGAATTCCGTGAAGAGAGAGCCAGCGAATGAGAATTCAGTTAAAAAGTATAACTGTAACTTTAGCTGGAGTTCTCATGTAACTGGGATCTTAACTGAGAAAAAAAACAGTGGCGGGACCGTAACTGACCCCCCCCCCACCGGTATAAAAAGCCTACAATATTGCGACTCAGGGCTTTTCGTCATTTCTTTTTCGGAGGTGTGTTGACCTCGTGGAGGCTTTCGTCTTTTACCAGCGACAGCTTGCTAGTTCGGGAGATTCGTAAAGTCCGCTCATATAGGGAGCGGCAGAATCTCGATACCGAACGGGGGATAAATTGGGTTTGATTGCACCCTGAAAAGCCTCCCCATTTGTAAGAGATTATTAAATCTCTTGTTTTTCTTTCGACTGTGATTGTCGTGAGGAAGTTTTATCGGCAACCATCCTTTGCAGTTCTAGATGATTTAGGAATTAACTTTCCTTTGTAAATAGCCGTATTTAATCCAGAATTAAAGTGAATTTCCAATTTTATTCTTTGATTGTGATAGTATAATACTTGTAAGTAGCCCATTAAAGTTGTTCCTCTAATTTTCGAATTCTTTATACAAATTATACCATTATACGTGAGAGAACAGCGAATTCTCTAAGATGCAATCTTTCTCTATTTTAAAAAACGTCAAGAAAAATATATTACATTTTAAATTATTTGTGAAAAATTATGGTTTAGTCTTTTTCAAAAGCAAATATAAACACTTAATATATAATTAATAAAACAGCAATCTACAGAACTTTGTTTTATCACGTGGTTTAACTTAAAAAAAAAGAGATTTTTTAAAATGATAGCCATCCAGAGCAGGGCCTGATTAAAACACCGGCAGACTGGGCCTAGGCCCCCTAATTTTAGGGGCCCCCTAAAATTTTGTACTTAGTTATTAAATTTTAAATAATTTAATTAACAAAATTTGAAAATGTTTTTTGTTAATTCGTCAAGTAATATTTGATGAAACCTTATTCAGAAATTAAATAAAACTTAGATACAATTTGCTTAAGAATTTTATTATTATTTTTTTCTCTTATTAATTTTGTCTTAAAATGTACTAATAGCTATTATTTGTTAATCTTACCTATGCTATTTTATTT